>JAPKLX010000107.1:822799-1002345 GCA_026898415.1 Leonotis leonurus | reverse complement strand
TTAATTTTTGCCTAGGTAATTCGTATTTTAAATTCTTTATTTTAATTTGCCTAGATAGAATCCAAACCCTTCTTTTTAATTGCTTTCTGTTCTTCAACGTGAATGAAGCCCTGTTTAGCCTTCCTTGAGAATACGACTTGGGTTATGCTTAATCACACTAATAACAATGATCTCGTCCAAATTGCGAGTAGTATAGTTCATTAAGCACGACACATCCCTTCAAATATATAGGCTGGAAATATTCCTCGTGCCCGTTACTGATTCCCTTTATCGGACAGTGGTTCTGGTCTAAACAACGCCACATACTTATTTGAGTGAAACAGTCGGGTACACTGGTGGCTTCTTAATTGGGTCATCAACTATCCGGGGCTCTCCTTCTGCATTCTCTTCACTCGTGAACATACGGGTGAGTGTTGTCATGTCGAAAATGTCCTCTCATTCCTGGGGTCCATCATAATCTGCATTGAGTAGGCCAAACTGTTTGTCGATCATCATTGGGAGGTGAGAAAGGGACAATCTTTGCATAGGATTAGAAAAAACATTCCTGATGTGGGTTACCACGAAGAAGGAGAAACTCAGACGTTGTTTCTTCTCCATTACCCATAGGATAAAGAGCTCACTCTGGGATACTGTATTACTATTGTCGTTCTTGCCTTATAGATTGATGGCCAATATGCAATGGCAATATCCACCAAGGCTGACGCCTTTAACTCACTGTCCTTAAAATTCTTTGTTCAAGCCAAACCTTCCCACATGCGGTTCCATTGCTCCTTGGTTACATTTGGCAATACTTTGATTGTTGTCCTGTACTCGAGGTTGAACTTATACTTGAAATCTATCATGCCCAGACTACGTCGAGATCGTTCATTGCTACTTTTTGCTGCTTGCACATAAGTAAAAACTCCATTTGACTTGGGATGCCTCCTGTATCGACATCCACCTTGACACTACCGAAGAATTCCCTGACCAGGTCACTGTAGGTAGTGGTTTCCTAGTTAGGAACTTCTCCTAGCCTATGATTCTGAAATGTTCCATGACCTATTCCTCGACTCCAAACTACTTGAGATGGGAAAAATCGATGGTTTTGGGAACCAAAATTTCCATTCCCTCCAGATCCACGACTGCCTTGACCTCTGTATTCCTTGCCCTAGTTTTCCTCATTGACGTTGTCTTCACCTTCTTGACTACGATCTTAAACCTTTGCTTGAGAGAGGTTTTTTCCTCCGAAGAAATTTCCTCTAACTCTTCCTCTTGCGTCTTGCTGGAGCTTCCTTTCTAGCTTGCTTCCACAGGTTGATCCACCTCCATCTCGTTGGTTTTCTCTTTCTCCGCGGCTTCTTCCTCTTCTTCCTCACCTTTTGCTTCCTCTTCTGCATCTTTCTCGGTCTCCTTCAGTGGTGGGTTACTCTGCTCTACTTCGGTGGGAGGTATTTGAGTAACTTCCTCCACTGGATTTTCGGGTGTCGCCATGGCTGGTGTTTTGGGGGTGATTTTCTCAGACGGAGGTTGTGTTTCAGTTGCGGTTGAAGATGGTTGGCTGCTAGATTCACCTTTCTTTTTGGCTACTACTCTCTTGCGCACCATAGTGATTAGGGGGGTTAAGTGATGGTTCTTGTGGTGGTGGTTGTGGAGAGAGTGGGTAAATGGTGAAGAACGGTTGAAGATGGCTGCAAATTTTACGAACTGGGAGAGAAAAGGGGTGATGTGATGAATGGTGAGTGAGGGAAAGAAAGATGGGACTGATTGGAGTTAAGGGAAATGAGGTGTTGGAAGTTGTAGACGTGAGGGTTAGAGTGAGAGGTAAAGTGTAACGTCTGAGATAGGAGTGGGGGTGGCGGTTATAGGGTGAAGTTGGCTAGCAGGCATAGGTAATTAATTCCCTGCCTGACGTATTGACGTAATGTCAGTTACTTTTTGCGGGGCACAAGACAAAAACTAAGGTTTTTTTGGGAGAAAAAATTTATTTTCCTAAGTTGGTCAAGAGGAGTCTCAAGTCAGAAACCTTCTTACCATCCACTCACACACTTTGATTGAGACAAAATGCTATAATGGGTCAATTAGGCCTCTGGGCTAAAATAAAAAATAAAACACATAATAAATAAAATAAAAAGGAAAAAACGAAAAGCAATTAAAAATATTAGGTTGCCTCCTAGCCAGCGCCTTGATTTAACGCTGTTGGCATCGACGTAGTGCTGCTTCCTGGTCAAGCTTCTTTAATAGAACCTTCTGGGGCAAGGTCCGTGACTTCTTTTCCAGGGCGGTATCCATAATAGGCCTTAAGCCTATTTTCACTAACTTTGAATATTGTCTTGGTCTTAAGATCTTGAATGTCTGCAGAGCCATTAGGGTAGTGCTCTCAGACTTTGTATGGTCATCTCCACTTGGTAGATAACTTGCCAGAGGCAAACCTGAGGCAATTTTCATATAAAAACATCATCTTGTCTTTGTTGAATCTTCTTCCTCGAGCTATGTGGTCATGCCACTTCTTTAGCTTCTTCTTGTACAAGACAACATTATCATAGACCTCAAGTCATATCTCCTCTAACTCTTGCAAGCTCAGTTTTCTTCCTTCAACAGCTTCATCTTAATCTTAATTGATCTTGTTCACTGCCCAAAACTCCTTGTGCTCCAGCTCAAAATATAAATGGCAGAGCTTTCCATATACCGTACGGTATGGAAACATTCCAAAGTTAGTCTATTAGGTTGTCCTGTATGCCAAAATTGTGTCATCAAGGTGGTCACTCATGTCTTTCCTTGTCTCGCCAACTGCCTTCCTCAGAATGTTCTTCATAATGCGGTTGGAGACTTCAACTTGCCCATTGGCTTGGGGGTGTTATGTCGTAGACATACGATGGTGAACCATATACTTCTTGAGCAAGCTAGTGATGGTGGAGTTGTAGAAATGTGAACCTCTATCGTTGACTATCACCTTGGGCATTGCCGTATCTGGTGAAGATGTTTGTCTTGACAAATCTTGCTACCGTTCTAGCATCTGCATTTGGATATGCAATTGCTTCTATTCACTTGGAAACATAATCCACAAGTAGAATGATATACAAATTGCCTTTGTACTTGGGCAAAGGGCCCATGAAATCAATTCTCCATATGTCAAAGATCTCTGCTGGCAAGACAGGTATCAAGGGCAATTACGATTTTTGTTTATCTTTTAAAGTTATGCTTATTTACTACTTTATATTAAATTCAAATTTTTTTAGGGAAATCGAATTAGTGCATCAATTATAGGTCCAACAATATCCAAGTTTATAAGCATGTTACATGAAGGAAACGTGTATTGCATTATGGATTTTGTATCACATAATAAACTGAAATACAAAATAACTTCATGCAAGTACAAGATGTTAATCTTCAATCAAACCAAACTGTGTGAAGTGACCGATGATATGTTTCATATGGATATGTTCAATTTCATGAAAATTGCATACATTTTAAAAATAGAAGACGTTTTTGCATCATACATGTTTGGTACGATTTATTTCTTGTACTTACCTATTATTAATCATTCCATTTATATTTTATAAGATTTTATGTTCTGATTGCAATATAATGGATGCATATGTAATGACAATGATTGTTTCAACTTCAACTTTGCAAATCAAACATTTCAATGAAAAGGAGACGAAATTAATTGACATTTCTCTAGAAGATATCAAGTAAGAACATATTTCGTTACTCTACATATCTGTATTTTAGAAAAATAAGTACTTATTAATATTTTTACTTTGGTGGAGATACAATACAGTATACTCTATGGGACAGATACACTGAAAAGTTAGCCAATTATTTAAGCAAGCATGCAAAAATGTCCAATACCGACAGTCATTCAATTCTGTCGCCAAACATATATAGAGGTATTGCTATTTAATATATTATTATATTATTATGCAATTTCATATATTATTATAAATTTTAAATATTATTTTAGATCTAATTCTGATTTAATCCTATTTTTTAGGTGAAATATTGTTGTCAAGTGCATTCCACACAACAAAAATTTTTCTTGTTACCAATGATGCAGGACTGGATGATGTCAAGAACAGCTAATTATATCTATAAATTTTAGTTGCATAATATAATATTTATCTAATATTTTTTTGGAATAAATAGTTTCATGCTGAAAGGATCTTACCATGAACTGGAAACTTTCGCAAATCAATGGAATGTGAAAAACGAGCCAGAAGAAGAATTCAATGTTAAAACAATTGCACAACTAACTCAAGTAATAATTATAAACATAAATCAAGCATATATAGGATTACTAAGACATTAACTTAATTAATTTTTTTTACAGAGAAATAATTTTTAGGTGTATGCAACAATCTTTGTTATCGAAGAAACCATTAGTGATTGGTCACTTAGCATGCAAAAGCTGTTCAAAAAAACTGACGCCAAATATAGATAAATTCTTCTGTCAGAAGTGCAATAGTTATGAAGTCGGTGGGAAAAAGAGGTATTACGTTTAATGTACTTATTATAAAATTAATTAAGCTTAATTACGTATGTTACTATAATGCAGGATGAGATTGAAACATATAATTAAACTTTCTACGATTTTGCAGGATGAGAATTTGAAACATTTGCCTATAGAGATTGAAAATCTGACTGGAAAGAAGATAAGGTTCAAGTAAAAGAAGATCAATGTAAAAAGGAGTTCGATGGACCATACAGTGTATATAGTATCATAGTTGATCATGTCATTCTTGAAAAGATATCGGGTTTAAACCTTAACATTCAAATATGTTTTATACATATATATATGTAATTAAAGTTCCAAAAAATTTAAATTTACTTAGATTAATAATTTTCTAGGAAAGTGGAGATGATACTCTTGCAATGAAAAGAGGAAAAGAAAAAAATTACGGCTACTGACAACTACATGAATACTGATCAACAATCTCATAGAAGTCTGAAAGAAGTAAGTATACCTATGTGTTAGGCATATATGTTAACTTATTTAATTGATATAGAATATAAATAATAATTCTTTATACCATAAGCATTTCACTGTTCAGGAAGCATCTTCAAGCAAAAAATTGTATGAAAGGTCAAAGAGGATTTCATCAAATAAATATAAGAAGGGAGAATGCTCAAGCAAAAGCCCAAAGGAAGCACCCATTGCATTTGCAGCAAAGAAGACATCAAAAAAGGGTTAAAACTGAAATATAAATATTATTTAATATTTGTATCGAACACAGTGTGTTAGTGTAGTAAAATAAAATATATACTGAAGTATTTATAGGATATAATTATGTTATATATGTACGTCATGTAAATTTATTGTTTAACTTAATGTATAACATTGCATATCATTTCTTTTTGATAGTATCGTCGAGAATACAACAAGGAACCATCGAAGGTGGATTTATTTATCCATTCAAGAAGAAGCAAGAGTGGAAAATCCATTGATAATGATCACACTATTTTAAACACAAAAATAGGTATAGAATAGAGCAAGCAGAGTATCGTACCCACGAGAACTGATAAACGAAAACACACTGAGTAATTCACGTAGAGATCCAATTATTATCTAGGCAAACAATAATATAAATGTGATTGAATGAATGATAAACAGAATAATAAACAAATGATAAAGAGAAGACTCCAGGGATAATGCACCGACACTAAATCAATTAACGGATTCCACAATTAAATCAAATTACAATATTTTAATCCTAATGCATGTGAAGGTTCGCATAAATAACACATACTCCCAAATAGGGCAGTATATGATAGTGGGATAATTTAATCCATATCTCCACTAGGTCTCAAGAGAATTAAATCAGTTACAAAACGCGCACAAAGAATATCCTCCTACAGTTCTCCTATCTCCGCTAGGTCTCAAGGGGAAACATGTATTGTGATCTATGAGATTGGCTATGAATTCAATTCTAGATAAGACATCAAAACCATAACTTGCATGCAATAATAGTGGCCAATTATCAAAGCACGAGAATTAAAATCATAAATCACAAACAAACATAGGAGGGAAAATTAGGAATTAAAACGAATTCATTAATCAAAATAGGTCTTACAAAATCTTTAGAATCTCAAGGCGATTAGTCACACATAATGAAACTAGAAACTAAAGATTAACAAAATAGCATGAAAAACTCCTTTGTAGAACTCTTGATCTTCGGGTTGTCAATCCTTGATCGCGATCTCTCCTCCGGGATGTAGAAAACTAATCTAGAATTTAAATCTAAGTGAAAACAATTGTATGGAATAGAAAAGAAGAAGTCTAGGGATCTAGAATGAAGCCCTTACATAGTGTTTTGGGCGTGAATGAGAGATAAGGTTGATATTCCCGTGAAAATAACTGAAAAACGAGGAAAACAACTGGGATAGTGGTTTGCTCCATATCAACATACTGCTGCTCAACATGCTTCTTGACCTCCTCCACCATCTTTCCTCCAACATTTATCATCTTCTGTTCGAACTTGTGATCACTTCTTCTTGTAAATTGGCAATTTTGTTATTTGTCTCCTCCTTAAACTTGTCAAACACTTCACGGTCGCTATTCAAATCTTTGTGCAACTCGCTGGATAGGTTGTCATTAGCTAACTGAAAATTTTCTTCAATAGTGCGTATAGCCTTTTCGGCGGCAGCATAAACAAAGTTAGCAATAGCAGCAGATCGATTGTTGATGCGAAGATGTATGAGTTTGTTCAACTGCTCTTATGGCATCTGTGGCACTAGAGAGGCAGTGAGTAACTCTTCCAGATCGTGTTGCTTGAAACCATCTGGAGCCGTGCCTTGTGTAAACACTTCCTCGGTTGGCTCAGCATCTACCAGTGGCCCACAACAATGAGAATGGATCATTTCTTGATTTTCTTTGGTTGCGGGGCTTCAACAGCTGGTTCGGTTTGGGTAGATGGTTCCTCCACATTCATATCAATTGCTTTCTCATTTGAATCTCAGCAGCAGGCTGTCCAATGGATGTTTCGTCAACCGTTGATTGTTCCTTCTTGTCTATAGTCTTTTCCTCAAAGTTTAAGACATCATCAAAGTCTCCAGATTAAAAATCCACCGCAAAGTTGTATAAGTCTTGCTCTTTTTCATAGTATGGAGCCAGATCGATCTTTAGTGTGACTGTCTCCTCTTTCATCTTTGTGAGCACATATGTGCGAAAGTATTGACGTGCATCTGGCACATCCAAGAACCCAAAATAAGTCAGCAACTTGTTTTCCTCAACTTTCAGATCGTTTATGGAGAACATCAGCAAAATGGCTTCCAAAATATAGAATTTGCAATCACGGATTTCTAGATATGTCTGGAAATGTTGTGCCATCTCAAATGTGTGGGGAGTCAGGTCGATCCCTGGCATGGATTTGACTACCACAGCGGTGGCTTTCTCTTGTAGTTGTTGAAAGATTAATTGTGCCCCTCTGAGTCTTTCATCAATGTCAGCAGCGGGTTGTTCATGTGCATCGACCTCCACATCGGCCTCATTTATATCAATGGTAGGTGGGTCCCTTGTATGTTCAATAACGGTTTCATCCAACTCTTCTTCGAGGTTGCGAGCAGTGGGCTTAGATGTCTCCTTCTTAGTCACCTTCTTAGGTGTCTTGTCTTTTGTGGCTTAACCACGGGAGATGACTCCTTGTTTGGCTTCTTCATTTTCTTAGCACCAGTAGCTGGTTTTGGATTACCAGCTGCTTTTCTTTTAGCAGGTCGATCGGCAGGTACTTCTTATGCTTGGGCCGTAGCTGCTTCTCCAACAGTTTCTGGTTTCTTTGTGAGAATTACCCATTCTTTATTCGATTGTCCAAGTCGAATCATAGCTTACTTTATCTTGTCATCAGTTACCTTCAAGAAAATTTGAGATGCTGTCCCAATAGCCATCTCAATCTGATGCCTCGTCCTAGGCAAGATCCAATCTTTTCTAAATTCCACCGATTTGTTTCATTTGTCCTTTTGAAAATAACCAGCAATGATGGTGCTAATCTTGGTGGAAAGGCAAAGAGGTCGCTTGACGTTAAGCCATGTACAATTGCCATTTGTATCTTGGCGTATATCTCGGAGATGCATGTGGCGATGTAGAACTAGCTTCAGATGCAGTCATTTTGAAAAGGGTTTTGATTAACTTTGTGAAAGTTAGGAGTTTTTTAAGAAAGGCTCGAGAGTAACAATGGCGGTTTTAGGTTTTGGGAGAGAGGGAAGTTTGAAAGTGTAAGAAGAGAAACAGTCAAACTACCACATATATATAGGCAAATAATGAATTGATCAGATTGAGTCATATAAAAATAATAATAACTAAAGGTTAAGATTACTCCCTGATTTAATCATTTTCCGCCCAAAAGTCGATTGAGTTACACACGCCATCAAATTGCGTCTTCAAAAGAGTCACATCATTGCCTCGAAACGGGAACCGAGGACTGCAACATTAAATGATCTCCCCTTTATTCCTCACTTTATCTGACATTTGGACTTTTGGCATTACCTAATATTAAATAGAATTTAATATCAATCATGAGACATAAATACTAAAGGAGTTAGAGAAATAAATGAAATTTATGACTCTAGTTTAGATTCCCCCTTGATAAATGCCCTAGCAGATCGTTTTGTATCTATATCGATCTTCTATCCTTGATTAACAGCTCGCTGCTGATTTTTCAATTTGATCAGCTCGCTGTTACTTCTTGATTTACACATTCCTTGTCTCCAGCAGATCGTTTTGTATCCTTGATCGATCTGCTATTGTCTCAAATAGAAGCTAGCTGCTGATTTTCAATTTGGAGCATCTTGCTGTTGATTTTTCAATTTTAAACAGTTCAATGTGCACATTCCTTGTAAGATATCTAGTTGCATGATTAGTTAGATATGAGCTAGTTTTTAAAGAAAATATGTAACAATAGATGTCGTTTTACCAACCGCTATATGTTATCTACACTTGTATCAATTTCAATGAGGTTTATTAACCCCAGTTTCCCACAAAGAATTTTGAATCTGTCTTTGGCTAATGCCTTTGTGAGAATATCAGCTCACTGCACATCGGTGTGAATTTTTTCGATCTTGATGTTCTTCTTTTCAACATGATCGCGAATAAAATGATGGAGAACATCCACATGTTTGCAACGAGTGTGAAGAACAGAATTTTGTGTAATGGCAATCGTGCTGGAGCTATCACAAAAGATGGGCACAACATCCATGTAGACTTCATAGTCTTTTAGTTGTTGTTTAAGCCACAAAATTTGTGTTGTACATCTCCCTATTTCCATGTATTCTACTTATGTTGTTGAGGTTGCAACCGAAGTTTGCTTTTTGGAAAACCATGAAATGAGCTTGCTTCCAAGAAATTGGCAAGTCCCAAATGTAGATTTTCTATCAAGCTTGCAACCTGCATAATCAGAATCAGAGTAACCTGTTAGTTCAAAATCATCATCACATGGATACCATAAACCTATCTCCGTTGTTCATTTGAGATAGCGTAGAATTCTTTTGGCCGCTTCCATGTGAGATTCTCTTGGGATAGCTTGATACCTAGCACAAACACCAACAGAAAATATAATATCAGGTTGACTAGCAGTTAGATATAACAATGATCCGATAATACCACGATACTGTTTTATATCAGCTCCCTTTCCAAGCACATCAGGACCAATCTGTCCATTTGTTTGCATAAGAATTTTTACTGGTTTGCTTTCTTTCACTCCAAATTTTATGATGAGATCGTTGATATATTTGGATTGGTTGATTAAGATCCCATCAGCAGATTGTTTGACTTGTAAGCCTAGGAAGAAATTCATTTCTCTAATCATTGACATCTTGTATTTGTCCTGCATCAGCTTGCTAAATTTGTTAAAAGGAATTCAGATTTGGATCCAAAAATAATGTCAACAACAAAAATTTGAACTAAAAGGATATATTCTTGGACTTTGATGGTGAAAAGTGTTTTGTCCACTGATCCTCGTTTGAATCCGGATTGTAGCAAGAAGGTGGAAAATGTCTCATACCAAGCTCGATGAGCTTGTTTTAGTCCATATAATGCTTTTACCAATCTATACACTTTGTCTTCATTTTCAACTTCAAAGTCAGGTGGTTGTTCCAAGTAAACTTCTTCTTCTAGAATTCCACTTAGGAATGCACTCTTTACATCCATTTGGAAAACTTTGAAGCGTTGGTAAGCAGCATAGGCGAGAAACAATCTGATAGCTTCTAGTCTTGCCACAGGTGCAAATATTTCATCGAAGTCGATCCCCTCCTGTTGGTAATATCCATTGGCGACTAGTCTTTCTTTGTTTCTCACAACTTCACTTGTTTCATCTCTCTTATTTTTGAATATCCATTTTACTCCAATAACACATTGATGTCTAAGTCGATCTACCAAATACCATACTTCATTTCTCTTGAATTCATTTAATTCTTCTTGCATGACATTGGTCCAATCAGCACTTTGTAAGGCCTCATCGATGTCTTTTGGTTCGGTGTGAGATAGATAGCAACTTAGTAGTGCACTTTCTCCATGCATGCATCTAATTTTGACTCTATCTGCTAGGTTCCTAACAATGAGATTGGTTGGATGACTATCTACCCATTTTCTTCGCCTTTTCATTTCTTCTTCAGACACTTCGATTTCTAGCTCATCAGGTGGATTTTCACACTCGGGATGATCCGTGATAGGAACATCAAATAGATTGTCAGAGTTTATATCAATATTTGACACTTCATGTACCAATTCTGGAACAGATGGCTGTTGATTGGTGGATGTAGCAGATTGAGGAATATTTTGTTCAGCAACAGATGGTTGTGAACATTCTTCATGAGAAGTTCCCCCTTGATCTGTTCCCCCTAGATGTGATATTTGTACATCTGTTCCCCCTTGCTGTAGTTCCTCTGCAGCAGGTTGATTATTGGTTTCTTCTTCATCTTCATCTTCATCTGTGGACTCCATAGAAGAATGTCGTCGATGAGTTTATCTGTGGAGTTTCTCAATATTGAGGGAGTGAGATCATTATTTGAAGAGGATCTATCTATTCCTGAAACCTCAAAATTAGCTTCATCAAAAAAAACATGTGGCGTTACTTCCACAACAAGAGTTCTCTTATTAAAAACACGATAGGCTTTGCTGATGTCAGAATATCCTAAGAAAATTCCTTGATCACGTTTGCTATCAAATGTTTTTAATTGAATTTTTAATTCGAGGCTTCATGTTATTCCACAGTTCGTATGGAGTTTTCTTGTGACGTAATGTGATGACAGATCGATTTTGTGTGTAGCAGGACGTGTTGACTGCTTCTGCCCAGAACTTCTTTAGAAGGTTGATTTTATTTAGCATTGTTCGGGCAGCTTCCTTGAGCGATCTGTTACGTCTTTCCACAATCCCATTTTGTTGTGGTGTTCGAGATGCTGAAGTTTGATGTTGAATTATCATCCTTGAGCAGTCATCTACGATCATATGATTAATAAATTCAGTTCCACAATCAACTCGAATGATGGTGATGGATGTCTCCTTTTGATTTGACAGTTTGTTGAGTAGATCAGGTAGTTTCTCTAGATTTTCCTTTTTCTTAAATATGAAAACAACCCAAGTAAATCTAGAGAAATCATCAATAACAACAAGAGTATACTTTCTACCATTTACACTTAATGGAGATACAGGTCCAAAAAGGTTTAGATGTAGGAGTTCCAAAATTCTTAATGTTGAGTGGGCTGCCTTTGTTGGAAACGATGCTCTTGTTTGTTTTCCAGCTTGACAAGCTTCACACACATGGTCTTTGTCATAGATTTGATTTGGTAGACCTTCAACCAGATTGTCTTTTACCAGCTTGTTGATGGATTTGAAAATTAAGTGGCTCAATCGTTTGTGCCAACCAACTGGTTTCTATACTTGATTTTGTTACAAGACAGGTTTCAGTTTGTTCATTCCATTGCATGATATACAACATGTCCTGCAAAATCCCGGTAAGAAGAGTTTCTTCTCCTTCCAAATTCTTCACGAGACACTTGTTAGCCGTATATTCTACTATCTTATTATTAGCACAAAATTGACTAATCGAGAATAGATTATGATTTACTCCTTCAACATATGATACATTGAGAATAGTAGTGTTACCAACTTGAAAATCACCATAACCTTTTGTATATCCTTTAGAGTTTCCTCCAAAGGTAACAGTTGGTCCAATGTTCTCCTTATAGTTGATTAACAAATCTTGGTTGCACGTCATATGTTTTGAGCATCCGCTATCAAGTATCCACACCGCGCCCCGAGTTGTGTGCTTCCTTCTCATCGATCTCCTATCCTGCAATGAAACATTACTTAGCAACCCTACTGATAGAGGGTGCCTTATTAGTAGATAAAGTTCCTTTTGGAATCCAAATTTGTCTAATAGTCGAAACATTATGTGATGGCCTGATCTGTTTGCTACTGAAGTCTATGTAGACTATCTGTTTCCTTTTGGCAGGTAGTTGAGTAGATGCAGTTTGTTTCTTAGGAGCAGATGGTTTGGTGGGAGCGGGTGGTTTTCTTTTCTGGTTGGGCGTGGGAGCAGCTTGATGTTGATAAAACTTCGGTGCAGGTAGAGTTTTACCCTAGCAGGTGGTTTCCTTTGTTAGTACCCAACTCCTTGAGTAGTATATTTTTGTTACCGATGGGTTTGATGTTGATAGTTTGTTTGCTCCTTGATCAAGATAGCCTAATGTTGTCTCACATTCTTGTTGTTGAGATCGACTATCTTGTCTTTCCCCTTTTCTTTGACAAACTTGCCTGTTGGTGGACCTTTGTCAACTCCATCAAATCCAAGACCAGTACTATCTGTAGCTCTTCTTTGCATGTCATTGATAAGTTGAATTCAATCTTCCTTTTTGTGCATTGGGTGGTTGATCATAGCACTCAAATCATCGATCTTGCGTTGAGCAAAGGCTTCTCAGTCTATTAGATCTGATATCTTGGTGGTCAAGGTGTAGTTCTCCTCACTCTTGCTTTTGATTTGTCTCAACAGTGCGTTCTCTCTGTCATTGAACGCGCTGCTTATTTCCTTCATCACTTGAATGGTGGTTGTCATTATCACATGTTTGAACATCTTGTTCAATCTTGCATGATCTTCCATGAGTTTGGTGAAATCTTCGATTGACAGGTCGTCTTCACCTTCTTCTTCATCACCAGAATCATATATAGATGGATTAGAAGAAATTGAAACTTCGCAATTTACCTCTTGATTGTCAAGTCCATTGTCATGACCCATGAGACATTCATCTCATTCATCTTCACCTTCATCAGCTATGAAAGCTTCATCGTTTTTGGATGAGTTGTCTGACAGGTGACTTGGAGATGATTGCTCTTCAGTTAGCATGACTTTCCTTTGCTCTTTGAGATTTTTGTCACATTTGGCACGAAGCTCATCTCTCTCCGCCTTTGATATGTCAGGACAATCAGTCTTGAAGTATCCCTTCTTGCCAAACTTAAAACAAGAATATTCAGAGAGGTCAGCTTTAAGATATGATGTTGATTTTACCTCATTCTTACGATCAAAACGATCACCAGATCGATCTTTCCCTTTGAAGCTTCTGTTGTTGTTTTCTTTGTAGAGCCGCTTGTATATGTTGGCTCTTACTTCCATTCTTTGGAATCTTTTTGCCATGACAGAATACTCCTCGAAATAGTTTTTCGTTGGATAATTCTCATCATCTGAGCTCGATGATTCCTTGACAACAACAGTTGGTGTTTGTTTGGTTGTTTCCTTGTCTTTAGCCTTTGCTTTGAAAGCAATTTCTTTATCTTTGTTTCCAGTAAGTAAATCAAATAAAGAGTCAGTGGTTAGAGAGTTGAACTCTGGCATCATGGGATGCATGGCTGAGTAAATTTCCCAGATAGCAGGTAGAGCTCGGATGACTTTCAAGTTTTTCTCACGTTGAGATTACTTGTTTTTGTCAATAATGGCTATCTCAATGAGAACTTTAGTGAACTTGTTCTTCATTTGAGCTATTGTCTCTTCAGACTTCATCTTGAACTCTTCAAATTTTTTACAAGCGATAGACAGCTTGTTTTCTTGAATAATATTCGATCCAAGGCTAATTTCTTTTAGCACGTCCCACATCTCTTTGGTTGTTTGGAGATGTCTGATTTTGGCCAAGTATATGCCTCTAATTGTGCTAGAGATTAGACCTTTGGCATAGTCATCTAGTCCAGCTTCTTTTCTCTCTTCTGCTGTGTATTCATCGATTGTCTTCTCCTTCTCAACTATGATTAGCGAAGGAGTAGGTCCAGTTCCATCCTTTATCTCAGCGCTTCCTTTGTTCATTATTTTGATGGGTCCATTTGTAATAACCTTCCACATTTTGATGTGTTGAGCACGCAAACACATCTCGATTTTGAAGCTCCAGTCATCATAGCCTGCAATGGAGAAATTCTCACAAGCGCGAACCATTTGTCCTTCCATGACTAAAGTACATAATTAGTTTAATGCAAATGCTTTATGCTCTTGAAACGTTTTCAAGATCTATCCAAGATGACCACACAAAGATTATCTCTTGTGAAACAGAAACAATGGTCAAAATGGACCACTGCTCTAATACCATTGGTGTGGGGGGGGGGGGGGGGGGGAAAAACACCAATACAAAACTTTTTGGATTTTCTCGTTTTTAAGATTAAGATATAATAGTAAACTAAATCTTCTTATTAGGAAGATTTAACTTTACTCAAATAAAACCTTATGTGTTGATAAACTATAATCAAGAGTAACTAATTCAAGTTAAGCTTGATTAATGTAGTGTGCGGAATTCGGTGGTTAATGCTCTTTTATAATGAGAAAATCGTTTTCTTACTCGTTAGTCTTTAACACAATAATTTTGTATGCAAGATTATGAAGAATATGAATGAGAAGTAAAAAAGAAATAAAGAACGCAAGTAGTTAATGTAGTTCGGGATAAACTTTCCCTACGTCCACGGCTCGATCAAACCTAGATCGAAAATCCACTAAACTTTCTCCTTTCTTTTTACTCGTTGAGTACGAGCCATAAGAATTATCAAAACTAGATAACTTCTTGTGATTACAATTCTTCTCCCCAAGATTGATAACTACAATCTAGGGTTGTAAACTATTTTTCCAGAAAATAAACCTTCAAAAACTGTAAAACACTCTAGAGAATTCTAAGATTGAGTTGGAGTGCTTTGAACGTTGAGAGCTTGAAGATTTTTTAGCAGAGTAATGGCAATTTGAAAGCTTGAATTCTCATGCTCTTTCCTGGAAGTGAAAGTGGTATTTATACAACCATGGCTGGAACTATCCATTAGAGAGAGAGAGAGAGGAGTTCTTCCTCTTCGCATTAATGGCTGCATCAATTGCATGGCAGTGTTGTTGATACACGCGCTACCATATGAGCGTCTTGTTCCACCTTTCACGCAATTTTCCAATGCATTGCCATACTAGGAATGATTCACCGTACTGCAATTTGATATTCTCGTACTTCATTCCTAAAAATATGATGTTGATGTGACAATACACCGAGTGGTCGACTTATAACAAATTTAGGTATGTCGACAGTCCACCATAGTTAATGTGAGGACCAGCTCGTTTGCATTTGATCTAGCAGGTCGCTGTGAGTCGAGCTTCTCTTTCACAAGTTAGTTGGTTTGGTTTCCAAATAGCATTTATGACTTCATGTTGAAAATATCTTGACAGCAACGGAGAATTGAGGGACAGATCGTGTTTGTGAAAAATGACCTGTTGAAATTTGAACAGCGGGCTGATGAGAGATATTTTCTCTAGCTGTTCTTGAGATGTCTTTAAGTATATGAGCCTTCTATCCTAATTACAGCTTGATTATAGGGATAGATAGTAAATTAATCCATCTGTTCCTTTTAGATTGTAGCTGTTTACAAACTAACTCTAGAAGGACAGATCGTTATAAGTAAGTTTGAAATTTCAAACTTCTTTTACAATTTGTGATCTGTAAAAATAATTTCTAAGTATCTAAACCCAAGACAAGTAAGGTGGACAGCGAGCTGCAAGTGTGAGAAACAGATCGTTATTTTTACAAAAACGATCTGCTCACAACTTTAAAACTCGTTGTCTATACAACTTAGAAAATACTTATTTTAGTAATCAATGTGTCCAAGAAAGCTTTTACAAGAATAATACAGATTATAAATAAAACGATCTGCTTCTTTTATAATTAAGTTGTTCCCTAAAAGATAGCATTGACTACTTGGTTTTATAAGATAATAAAAACTGACTAAGTGTTGTTTCGAGAAAAGCCAAGATAAATTCGTGGGGTTCCCAACAAATACATAAAATGTCGTTAATTATTTTTTAAGAAAAATAACAATCTGTGACACATTTTTTATGTCGCAAAAGCCAAGATTTCTTGTTGTGAATTCACTCTTACTTTTTAATATAACTTATAGTAGTATATAATTTGGGATGAAATTAAGTTTGAATTAATGAGACGGATATATATGCATCAGTGTCCCTTATCTTATTAAAAATTTACGTTCTAATAGATAAATTAAAATTTTAATTCAATATTTTATTTGGTCAATATTATTTTTTATTCAATTAAATCGGCTATTTACTTGACCAAATTAAATACTAGAATAAACTAGTATTTGGCCAAAACCATTTATTTGACCAAATTAAGTAAGAAACTATTGAGGCTGCGAAATATAACGTTACATCAAATTTTTATGGTCAAAATTCTTAAGTTGTGAAGTCTCTTATTCAATGAATGTGGAATCAACATCTTAGAAGTATGAATTCAATACGTGAATTTAAAATAAATTAAATTGAAAATAAAAGTAATGTCACATAGGACTAGTAGGATTAAGATTGTGGTTTAGAAAATATTATGTTAATATGGATTATATAATTAGCAACGTGACAGTTCCGCCCTCGTCGCAAGCATATTATTAAAATAGAAACGAATGCAAATTAAATTCTTTCATCATAAGTTGTAGGTTATAACCTGGGACTCACTTTTAGTTTATCACAGCTTAAATACACTATCTCCAACAATTAGAACCATTTTTACATCAATTGGTCAAACACAAAAATAATGCAAAAAACACTTATTTCTAGTTGTTAGTAAAAATAATTGAATTTAAAGAATCAAATCGAAATATTAATTTTGGTTTCTTTCGATTTTCTATTAAATTTTAATTATGTTTGGTGTGAATTTAGACAAACAAAATTGAAAAAAAAAATCAAATTATTTTTTAATATTATAAATATATTTTTAATTTTATTAAATACGATTATTTTATTATTACATTTTTACTTTTTAGTTATCTTATGTTTTAGAATTTAACATTATATATGTAACTAATTAAATGTAATACTTTATTTACTTTTTTATGTAATATTTTTTTGTAAGTTTACGAAAGAGAGAATTATAATATTAAATAAATTATGTAACTCTTAGAGTACTTATCCTTGGAACTTGATAACTATTTAAATTATAATTTCTAATTTCAAACTGTTAAAAATTGATTTTTTTAAGTACATGAAAAATATTGAAGATATGTATCAATGATTTGTTGAATCCAATATACAAAACTTATCTCTATTACCGAAATAATACAAATAGGTCGTCAAAATGAAAAAAAAGAAAAAGAAATAAGATTTATATTTAAAGAAAGAGAAATACGAATATAAGAACTCAATATGGTGAAGCTTAATTCATTATGATTCCTAAAATTAAATATTAAAAGTATAAAAAAGATACCTCGTCCCAAATTATTGCAAAAATTAATCCACCCACATAATAATATTTATAATCACCTTGATTGATATTTGAGTTGAAAAATAATGAATTATTGGGTAAGAGCTGTTGTGAAGCTATAATGAAATGTGTTTTTTTTTAAAACAAAAATCTAGAAAAGGACTTAGTTGACCAAGCATGTTATATGAACCTTACAAATGATTTTATATATCAAAGTCTTTGATAATCTAATAATGAATTAGGTTAAACGAATCTCGTATTTTTTATATTTGCTTGACTACAATGAAATGTAATTATCTACCAAGGTTACACAAACCATGGCTATAGATAGTTGACTTAATTATATATACTCTTACAAGTTAGAAGTTACAAATTATTTACAAATAGAAGATATTATGGTTGAGTATTAGGTCGATCGCGACCGGGTACCTGTTCTGAAGTCTCGGTTATGAAATTCATTAATTTTATAGTATTGGTTTTCATTATGGTGTAAATTTTTCGAATGTCTCTAGCGTTCTAAATTTTTGAATGGGACTCATTGAAAACAATGTTTGGGTCAACATGGTCAGTTGTCAGCTCTTCACGAACTCTCTTAGTTTTAGTTGTTGCAGCTATTTCACTTTCTGTTGGATTTGTTTGATCAAGTATCAGTCGAAAGACCCAACAAACACAAACCTAGACCCATAGCTAGACTCGTATTCAGAAGCGGACTCATACTCTTCTCACATTGTTGCTGCCCGAGACCTTGGCGAATTGATCATGTCATGTGCAACGTCCATCAATGATGGTTCATTAATGTTCATTGATTTAGACTCCTTCCCTAATAAAATAATAGGGAGGAGGAAGTAAGGGGAAATAAGAATAATGGTAAACCAGAGTCACCGATTAGCAGGAGTTCCAACTTTCAAAAGAGGAAGGTAACCAAAGTCACCGGTTGGCGGGAGTTCCAACTTCCAAAGAATATCCAAATTAAAAAAATTAAGTTTATAATTGAAATTAAATTAATTAATTTTAGACTATAAAATTTAATTCAAAATTGAAAATCAAATATATAATTGAAATTAATTTTGAGAAATTGAGATAATCTCGACTTGGATATGGGCAGGCCCGGCCGGCCTAAGGCCCTGGAATTTCGGGAGTCCCTAAATTTTTACGTATGTTATTATATATATATATATATATATATATATATATATATATGTTGTGATATTAAACATAATGTTGAATTTGGTGAGTTGGTAAAATATTTGGCTCAATTTGTAATTGACGAGAGTTTGATCCATTTTTTATTATAAAGAAATTGATGTTGTGAAATTAATTGTAGTGTCGAATGTGATGAGTTGGTAAAATTTCTAGTTCAACTTGTAATTGTCGCCGTGTTTTTGTAGTTTGATTTTTATTTATGGTACACTTTTATTGTTCGGCCCGGACACCATTTTTGTCAGGACCGGCCCTGAATACAGGACTCTCTATGCCAAAAAATTTCAATACTGAAATCCCGATTTGGATACTGACCCCTAGAAGTCATTATAAACTTTGCCGTATTTTTGTTGGCCTTGCAATGCAATGACTAACAAAAAGAACTATTACCATTTACAAGTAGTATCCATAGGTTATGAAGAAATTAATTATGTAGAGCGTGACCTTTTTTTCAACCCAAGCCTTCGTCTATGTGTCTAATGTCACAGTTTTCTTCGATCAATGCGATGGTTACGAAGATATATTCAGAAGAAGAAAAGGAAAAATGAAAAGGTCAATATATTTTGCTTTCAAGCGTGTTTGATATACGACTTATTGGAAACTTCCAAACAGTATTAATTGAATTTTTTAGTATAAAGAAAATAATTATAAACAACAATATGGGATCGGTCACGCTAGCATTATAGTATATATAATTATTATTCAATCATTGATGATGCATGCCCAGCTTTGTATGGCCAGAAAATACTGATTATATTGTAACTTTTTCATTACAAACATCTTCAATCGAAATTTCAATTGATAAAATGCATGTTCAACATATTTCACAGTTTCACTACTAATTATGTACTTGTTAGACCTTTCCTTTTAAGTACTCCCTCCGTCCCAGCTAACATGAGTCACTTTATATTCAAATGGGTGGAGTATTTTAAAGAAGTGACTCAAGTTAGCTGGGACGGAGGGAGTATTTACTAAAAGCAGAAAAAAAAAGGTGAGAGACTGATAGGAGTACACACAAAGTGCAGTTCAGATATTTCAATTTACAGTGTCAATAAATGAGTTAACATATAGGATTGAAGTTTTATATTCAAGTACTCAGTCATGCAATCTTTAAATCAAATGTTATATTTATTGTAGATGAAAAGATTTTTCAAATTGTCAAGTTCTATTTTTGAGTTAGCCTATCAGCATTAGTTGTTTTAAACATTTTAATCTCTTGCAAATTTACTCCTCAAAAGAAAATGTCTAAAATCTAAGAATTTAGTTATCATACTGAAAAAACAGAGGACCATTTCATCTCTCGCGGTTGACACAACTTAACACGCTCACGGCTGATGTGACAATGTCATATTTGAATACAAGTTACTATAATTTTTATTTTTCTATTATTTTTATTTATTATTATTATTTTATATTGAATAATTTTAAAATTATCCTAATTAATAAACTCTATTAGTAAAATGAGATTAATAAAAATAATTATTAAAAATTTAATATTTATCTATCAAGCGTATCACATCGTTCGTAGACATATTAACGCCGTCTGTCGCGGACGGACGAGCGTTTTCCCTAAAAAAATATCTCGTTCTGTTCGTAGAAAAGAGGGAATGCTGAAGAAATGAGCATGGGTGTTCAAAGTGGGAATGGGGAACAAATACAATATATTGTAAATAAAAAATTGGAGAATTTAGTAAATTAGTATTCTAGAATAATAGATATTTTTGTGAGAATAACTCTAATCAATAAATACTGGTGTAAAGTGAAAATTAATAAAAAAAATTATTAAAAATTTAATATTTATCTATTAGACATTTTATATCGTTTACATAAAATTTAATCTCACCCGCTAGCGACGGGGTGAGTGTTTTCCCTAAAAAAATATCTGAGTATTTTCGATAAAAAAATATCTCGTTTATTCCTTGCTATTCTATATATTTGTCATTCATGAATTTGAGTGTAGAAAAGAGGGAACGATGAAGAAATGAGTACGTGTATTGAATGTGGGAATAGGGTAACAATATATTGTAAAAAAAAGTGTTGGATAATTTAGGAAATTAGTTTTAGTTTTTAAAAGAAATAATTTTTGAAGTGTTGAAAAAAATTAAAAGATGCGATCTGGACAAAAAACCCAAAATTCAAGGAGTAGAACTCAGCAACATGCAGCGACGACCACTTAATATTACGCCGCCATCTTCATTTTAATTCATTCCATCCATCCATGTCCAATCATTATTATATTATTTTTCACTTTGTTGATTGCATCCAATATTATAAGACCCCATTGCATTAACTCCATTGTTTCCCGTAATCTTGCAACACAACATAATGACACCCAAAATGGCTCACTTCTTGTTTGTTCTCCTCATCTTCCAAATTGTTGTACATCTGAGCTTAGCAAAAGACAGCATTTCAACACCTGGTGTGGTGATCAAGGATCCAGAAAGCATGGTGTCTCAAAAGAATATGTATGAAGTGGGATTCTTCAGCCCACCCAACACCACCAACCGCTACTTAGGCGTCTTCTTCGCCTTCTCCAAAGAAACCGTTATATGGGTTGCCAACAGAGCTACGCCCGTCACTGATTCCTCCGCCACTCTAACTCTCTCCCCTGGCGGCAATCTCCTCCTTCTTAACGGCGCCAATCAAACCCTCTGGTCCACCAACCTCACCTCCACCGCCGTTAGCAACTCCTCCGTCACCGTTCAAATCCTCGACACCGGCAACCTCGTTCTCCTGAATCTAACGGGCTCAATAATATGGCAGTCTTTCTCTCAACCCTCTGACGTGGTGGTGTCGGGCATGTCGTTAAGCGATAACGTCAACACGGGGAAGCAGGTGGCTATGACGTCGTGGAAGAGCGCCTCCAACCCCGACTTCGGGAGCTTCACCGCGGGCCTCGACGCCACCGGGATCCCGCAGCTGTTCGTGTGGGAGAAGGGGCGGCCACATTGGAGGAGCGGGCCGTGGAACGGGCTCATCTTCCTCGGGATAAAGGACATGTTCTACGCCTACTTAGACGGCTTCACTCAAGTCAGCAACGACACCGCCGGCAATTTCTTCTACACGAGGCCGCAAGAGAATGTGTACACGACGGCGAGCCTCAACTCCACGGGGAGTGCGATTCGGAAGGTGTGGGATGAGAGTAAGAAGGCGTGGGAGGAGAAATGGTCGGCTCCTGCAAATGAGTGTGATTTCTATGGCAAGTGTGGGGCCTTCGGGAGTTGTAATCTTCTCGAATCGCCCATCTGTACTTGCTTCAGAGGGTTTGAGCCTGCGAATGAGGATGAATGGAGGAGTGGGAATTGGACTAATGGTTGCAGGAGGAAGAAGCAGTTGAAATGTGGAGAGAAAGCAGATGGGGATGGATTTGCAAGGCTGCGGTATATGAAGGTTCCGGACTTTGCAGAACCTTTCGCTTCGAGGGTGGAAGATGAATGCCGGAGGAGGTGTTTGGGGAACTGTTCTTGCTTAGCTTATGCTTATGATCCCAACATCGGTTGTATGTTTTGGAACAACTCCTTGATTGACTCTCAGGAGTTTGATCGTGTCGGTGTCGATCTCTACATTCGACTCTCTGCTTCCGAATTAGGTAAGTTCCAAGTTCACTCAATTGTCCATGTTATTTTCAATCCAAAATCAGATGATGATATGTTTTTATTGATCCAGATGGGCAGAAGCAGAAGAAGCTTTACATCATAATTCCCGTAGTTGTGGCTTTTGTGTGCTTGAGTGCTATCATCTTTATTGCTTGGTGGATAGTGATAAAGAGGAAAGGTGAGTATTGCCTAATAATGACTATTATTAATAATACTTGAGATTATATATATTCTAGAATTTAACATGTTGTGTTTGTGAAATCAGTGGCAAAATCGAAAGATAGAGATATACTGGAAGCAGGACAAATGTTCTCAACAGATTCAACTGCAATAGTACTCAGAGATGAATCAAATGAAGTTAATATAGGAGAGTTGCCTAAGTTCACTTTCGAGATGCTTGTTAATGCAACAAATCAGTTCCATGAAAACAATCTTCTAGGAAGTGGCGGTTTTGGTCATGTTTACAAGGTAAAAATTGATTAATTTCGTGGTCTAATGCAAACAATTCTACATTGAATTGCAAGATGAGATGTTGGTTTTGTTTTCATCTTTGGTAGGGAATTCTGGAAAATGGGAAAGAAATTGCTGTGAAGAGACTATCGGCAGATTCTGGACAAGGCATGCAAGAATTCATGAATGAAGTGATTGTGATTTCAAAACTCCAACATAGGAATCTTGTGAGATTAATTGGAGGATGTGTAGAGAAAGAGGAGAGGATTCTAATATATGAATACATGCCAAATAAAAGCTTGGACGATTGTCTCTTTGGTCAGTTCAACATCATAACCCAAATCCATTCTTCCTATGCATGAATTGTCACATACTCCATTAATAAGTATTAAGATTCATTTATATTATTGAGCAGGCGCTGGAAATCCAAGAAAGAAGTTTTTAGATTGGAAAAATCGTTTCAATATCATCGAGGGCATTGGCCGAGGCATCCTGTACCTTCACAGGGACTCTAGATTACGGATAATTCACCGGGACCTGAAGCCGAGCAACGTACTTCTAGATCACGAATGGAATCCAAAAATCTCTGATTTTGGCATGGCAAGAATATTCGGGGGCAACGAAGATCATGGCAGTACTGCAAGAGTCGTGGGGACATAGTAAGTGAATCAATGAATATCTTTATCATTGATCAATAACTTAATTAGTGGTTCGTGGTAATTAAGATGATGCGTATATATTTTTGCAGCGGATACATGGCACCAGAATACGCGATGGAGGGGAGATTTTCCGAAAAATCAGATGTATATAGCTTCGGGGTGCTGATTCTGGAGATAATAAAAGGAAAAAAGAACACACATTTTGTGGACGATGAATGGTCCTTGAGCCTCATAGGATGCGTAAGCACTTAAGCTTGTTCTCTTTTAATTAATCTTTAGAAACAATCAAGTTAGAATGGATTAATAATAAATGAAATTGCAGGCGTGGAAGATGTGGAGTGAAGGAAATAGTTTGGATTTTGTTGAGGAAAGAATAGTAGGAAATAGAGAGATGGAGGAAGAGATGATTCGATGTATTCAAATAGGGCTTCTATGCGTCCAAGAAATTCCAAATCATAGGCCTGCAATTGAAATACTAGTGTCCATGTTAAGTGGGGAAATTATGGAGCTACCACTTCCTAAGAATCCACAATTTGCCGGGGAGATCAATAATGTATCAACACAACCTACACGAAGAAACCAAGATGGTCAGTCCATTAATGACCTTACTCTTACTGTACTCGATGGTCGATGACTGACAGAGTTCGAAAAAATCAAATCTTTAATGATTCCATCATCTATGATTGAGTTACGACAATTTCTCATACTCTTGCCATCCAGCACCATCTTTAATTACACAAATTTTAATTATTCTGATTTGAGTGTTTTGTGAGCGGGAGTAACGCCTACAAACGGAAAATGCATGTTTTTTGTGGACGTCCAGAACAGAATTAACTACGAAGTTTCAGTTTCAGGGATTAAGGACTGATGTAGTCATACTTTCTCTTGTTTTGTTGACTATCTTTCGTAGAGTTAGTTGAATGATTGTGTAAGTGTGTATTTAGTTTACTTTGTCATTTTTCTTGGCTTCTATGTAATATGTTGCTCGGTAGATAATCTATTCAAAATCCCAACTTGTAAAATATATTTTTTTCAGACAAATTATATTATGATTTTTATATAGTATTATATGCTTTGGATTTCAATCGTTTCTTTTAATTAGATTCGAAACCGCTCTAGACTGTTTTGGTTTCGAACTGTGAACCCTAGTAACCACAGTTCAATTACAATTTTAAGATAATGAAACTGTGAACTGGCGGTTTGGTAATAATTACCATAACCGTGAACACCTCTTAGCTAAAACGAAAATAAATAAATTATACCACCAAAAAAAACATCAAAACCTACTCTACCAAAATGATACAAATCTTTACTTCGTGTATATACACACCCAAACCACAAAATTATTCTTCTTCATACCTCGTATATCACCGCGCCAACATCACCATCTCTTCTACCTAATGCCTATACTATGTATCACTGCACCTCATTTCTTTATAGCTGCCAAATAAGTGAAGGAAAAGAAGCAGCTTTAGCAAGATAAAGAAGAAAACAAGAAGCAGCAACCATTTCACCATCTTTACTAATTCCCCACCAATTAGGTTCTTCCACAATTAAGATCACTTCAAACAATCTCATGCAGTTCATCCTTCCAGTTTTAAACATCACGTAAATCAGTTTATTATGCCTAAGATACAAATCAAGCATGCTGCACAACTAGAATCAAGACTTTCACAACAAAGAAATGAGATACTACTTCACATAAAAACAAGCAGTCCTTACTCCAAATTTAAAAATTCAGTATGCAGTAAACAAAATTGATTTTCACAACTAAGAACCTAGTCATACTCCCTCCGCCCAAGAAAAGTATAATCTTATTATCTGTTTGGACACTGCATAAAGAGTGTAATTTTTCTTTTTTTAACATGGTCTTACAAAAAACTCAATATTTTAAACCTCCTTATATTCTATTTTGAGGGTTTCTTTCTCCACTAAAAACACAATTTTCAGTTTTTTTCTTAAAACCAGTGTCGATACCCTCACAACAATTTTCATAGACAGAGGGAGTAGTTCATAATTCAACAACATCAAACTAACTTATATCTTAATAATGAAATTGTCTTTCACAACTAAGAACCTAACAGTTACAAATTATTTCACCATACAGCTGGTTGAAATGCTTCATTGCTTATAAGCAACTACCTACAATTTTTCATCTTAGATGATTTCATTTTCTTCATGAAGTCTTCAATTATCTCAGCCGCACCATGCATGTTCTTCTCTTTCATTTCTTTCAAAAGCAATGAACATGTCACGTATCTAGGCTTTATATTCTGACCAATCATTTCCTTAAAAAGCTGGTATGCTCTCTCCCCTTTGTTTCCTCTGCAGAACCCATGGATTAAAAGAGTATACGTTGCCAAATCAAGACATAAATGGTGCTTCTTAACCATATCATCCAAGAGATTCAGGCACTTGTGTGTCTTCCCATCACGGAAATACAACTTCAGCAATGGATAGAATGATTGAACGTCAGGTTTACAATATGGTGAATGTTCTAAGTTCCTAAGGTATTCCAGAGCCCTTTGCTCCTGTTTATGATGGCAAAACATAGCAATCATAGAATTGTAAGTTGAAGTATTCGGATTGATTCCATCATGGGGCATTTCCTTAGTAAAAACATTTAATGCCTCCTCAACATTGCTAGCTATCCCTAGGGTATGTATCAATGCATTGCAGAACTGTGTATCAGGTTTGCATCCAGCTACTTTCATTTGCTCCACTATCAGTAATGCTTCATTTGTGTACCCCTTCTTGGTATAAGAATGCATAATGGTGGTGAATGTAACAACATTGGGAGGACATCCTTGCGCTTTCATTTCGTCAAGCAGCTCATGAACTCTGTAGAATTTGTTTTGTGAGCAATAAAACTGGATAATGATAGAGTAGCTGATGACACACGGGCAGAGACCACATCCCTTCATCTCCTCAATTGTCCATTGTGCCTCCTCAACCCTCTTTATTTTGCACCAGCCATGGATAAAAATGTTGTGAGTGTTCGCATTTGGTGCAATATATGATTTCAGCTCCAAGAATAGTGCTCGTGCCTGCTCAACTTTTCGTTCTTTGCAGAGGGTGTCGAGCAGCAAGTTCATGGACTCGGTATTCTTTTGCAATCCAAATTTCTCCAACTCGTCAAAAATTTTGACAGCTTCTTTCCATTCTCCCGCACCTGCCAATCTCCTCATCATCTTCGTTATTGTGTTGAGGGAGACAACATAGTTTTCACATATTTCCTCAACTAATGCCTTCATCTTCTCCATTTCTTTCATTTTCCCCAAAATATCAACCAATTTTTCATACTGTTCAGGCAACGGCCTATACCCTTGGCATGTTTCCACCCACCTAAAAACACCAACTGCAGACTTCCAATCATCTTGAAAACGATGGAGCAACCTTGTTACCAAGCTTTGCGTGATCTGTATCGTGTTACACTCAATGTCATGCACCAGATACTCAAAAACTTCACATTCATTTTCTGCAGCAAGAACCCGTTCGATAATGACATCAATATCGTGCTTCTTTCCAGTGACTATACTTTTTGCAGGTCGCTCAGAAGATAGATTCCCAAATAAGTGGTTACCACGTACAGAAGAAATATCAGAAGTCAAGGAATGACAAAGCAAATTTCTAGAGACAACCGCAAGACGCGCTTTAAATGGGAACAGAGTCAAGCTGTTGACTATAGAGAGAATTCTTCCACAAATAACCATGAAGTGATCTCCAGCTTAGAGCTGTGATGCTCGGACTCGCCAAAAATGGTGGAGTACCCGTGTCCAACGGGTACGACACGGATCCGGGTGTGGAATACGTACCGGGTGCGTCACTTTTCCTACGGACGCGGCTTTGTTTTTCAGATCAAAGAGGCAGTGCCGTTTGAGAAGAGAGATGAGGAGTTTGAGAAGGGAGGAGATGAAAAGGCAGTGCAGTTTGAAACTACTGAGAAAGACAAATCAATTGAAAAGTCTACAATTTACAGAGTACGTAATACGTTATACGTATGCGAAGGAGGGAGGCGGTAGAAATAGGGTTTTTTCTTTAAATGGGTGCGGCTGAAAGTGAAAGAGAAGATGAAAGGGCATTGATTACACTTTTAATTTAAATTAGTACTAGGTATGTCCCACTTAGTTAGAGCATCATGAATAAAAGGATATTTTTTCGGTGGGATTTGGGATATTGTGTTGGTAGGTAGATATTGTGTTGGTAGGTAGTGGTGGGAGTTTTTCGTTTTGTATTTTTCGGAGTCTCTATTATAATAATTATAGAATGATTGAATTTGAGAAAAATAATATTAATTAAATTTGTTAATTTAAATTTGTAATATAAAATAAATAAATAAAAACAAAAAAAAATAAATTAAAAAAACGAAAATTATAATAAGAATTACAATAATTAAAACACAACATTCAATTTGAAATAGAAAGTACAATACATAAAATACAACTTAGAAATAAAAATTAAAATAATTAAAATACAACATTAGAAATTAAAATTACAATATTTAAAAAACAACATTAGAAATAAAAATTATAATAATTTAAAAACAAATAAACTAAAAATCAAATCTACTTCTAATTTGAGCACATATCGTATTGTGTAGCTCGAGTTGCTTGGAGGTCATCCTCAACGGTATCCTTCAACAAGATCTTGTAATAAGCAAGTCTTGTTGTGTCGTACGCGAACGTCGGAATTGCGTTGGAACTTTCTTTCAAACATTCCAACGCTTCGTTAGTCGGTTGCTCGGGGGCTGAGGCGGAGGCGGAGGCTTTACCCTTCCCTTTTCTTCTCGCCGCCTTCATCCCCATCGGACGTTCATCGGGTTCGGGTTGGGCGTCGCCTCCTTGGGTTGAGTCGCTCGTGAATCCTTCCCCCATATTTTTTCCCCCTTTTGTTGGCGGGGATGATTGGAACAACACGTTGGAATTTTTCCGTGTTTCGCAAAATCTCCCAACAATGTCGGTATTTGAACTCCGACCTTTTGGTTTGTTTATACTCCGCCAATGCCTTTTGGTAGATGTCGTGGTAGGAGTTGCCGCTTGCCCATTGATCGGTGCACCGGTTGTAGATTGCGCAAAACTCACGGGTCGTAGTTTGAATACATTGTCAATAGCACTTCAATTGTTGGAGGGTGCGAGGCCTCGGCTGGTTGCGTTGCCGGTTGAAGGAGTCGGTGATACGTTTCCAATAGGAGTCGGCCTTTTGGTTGTTGCCGACGATGGGGTCTTGGCTTGTGTCAAGCCAATTCCGGCAAAATATGATGTCATCCTCCTCGGTGTAGGCAACATCCACTTTGGTTCGAGCGCCACCTTTGGAGAGAGAGATAGCAAGACTCTCATCCATAGAATCGTCGAAGGAATCATTCAAGTTGATTCCGTCGAGTCCTCCGCCTCCCCCGGAGGAAGCGGTTGAAAATGTAGGAGATAGTTGAGAAGAGAATTGAGGTGAGTATGGAGGAAATGGAAATTGTTGGTCGGAATAAATTTGGCCGGGAAAAGAAGGAGTAGAGAAGAGAAGAGGGTTGAATTGAGAGGGAGAGAAAGGAGAATTTTGGCTTTGATAATTCGGGTTGTCGGACGACGAATTGTCCGAACTTTGATTATCGGAGCTTCCGCTTTGACTTCGGTTTGACTTCGGTATAGAAATCTATTGAATTGCTCATCCATTTGTTTTTTGCTAACTTGTAATAGAAACAGTTGAAGAAAGATGGTTGAAAGATTGAAGAATGGATGAAGATGTGTGAAAATGTGGGATTGAAATAGGGTATTTATAAATGAATTAAAAAATTAAAAAAAAAGGAAAATAAAAAAAAATCTGGGGGCGCGAGAAACCGGGTGCCGTAGCGGTGAAATTCGAGTGGGTTTCCCGTGCCCAGTGCCCGTATCACGGGACAGCAACTGGCGCGGGCACCGGCCCCCCCCCCCCACAACGCCAGTTTCTCCCCCCAGGCACCTGCACCCCTGCCCCCTCCCTGCCCAAGGCGCCCGACACCCCTCCGATGCGGGTGCTCTTAGTCTTAATTTATATTTAATTTAGTGTATTAAAATAATCAAATGAAACTAATGAAGTGGGACGGAAAGAATGGAGTATATTAATTCAATTAAGAGAAGTGAATAGGTTTCTGTATTGTATTGTATTTCTGTAACGTTAAACGATGTATAAGAATGCATTTGTTAAATAATTTATCTCACTTTAAATTCCCTATCTATTCATTTCTCCCTATTGTTAGGTATTTTATTCTGTTGTTGTTTTGTTTGTTGAACCTAACATGTGTTTTTGTGTTCTTCACAGGATAATGTGATGATTGACTTTGCTGTTATGCTCCACACCACAAGCTAATATTAAGTGTGCAACTGAAATGCACGAAGAAACTGTAAAGACCGAGTCTTGAGGAGAAGACCAAGTAATGGAAGGCGGTTGAGAGTTTGACGCTGAGTGGAAGTCTGTTACCGTGAATGTCGGAGTTCACAACAACTGCCCAGCGAGTCTTGCGGAGCACGACAGCGGTTGAGAGAATCAAGGAAGACATGGGCCAAACAGTTGCTATATTCGTGGATCCAAGCCCATGTAGTCTATCTATAAATACTATAGTCATTCATTAAGTTGAGTGCGGATTTTGAGATAATATAAGACGGTTAGATAGACACTTTTTGCAGATTTATTTCGTAGTTTAGTGAGTGTGATCCTAGTCTTGTAAGATCACGCATTTAGTATTTTAGTGAGAAGTGTTGATGTTGTGTGGTCCGAAACATTGTAACAACACAACACTTATTTTGATAATTCTTTTTGGCCGTAAAGGCTGCCGTGTAGGTTGTTTGTCAACACAGCCTACACAAAATTAACCCTTGTGTTCCTATTTAGCTTCCGCAACATTTACTCAGAGTAGGTGATACACTTTCACCTATCATTAATTTTGTCACTTCATATTCTTTAATTATTACAAACATAATGAATCAATTTATATCTATTATTTAATTTTACTTTTTCATTTGCCTATATAAAGAAGGTGACACTAGACTTGTTAATGGCTGGGTAAAATTAGAACCGGAAACGTTAAAATATATACAGTTCTAGAATCGGAGTTGGACCTTTAACTACAGAATCAGACAGTTAATTACATGATAAATAGTTTTGAATCGGAAGAATACCCATGAGTATTTTTGAGTTTGGGTCACCCATAAATATTTTCGGATAGATTCTAATTTAATAACCTATATATATATATATATTATATAAACACATGCATAACACACACCACATACACACACACATATATATATATATCAACACACGTAGTATATGTATATATATAACCAAGCACTGACACACATACATATGTATATTATCATACCGTACGCACACAAGCATATATTTACATATTAAACTCACACTAATCACATACTTATCTAATTATATACAGACGCGCACACACATTTATATATAATATTTATAATATGTGATATTTTTTTAATTTATAATTGAAATTTAATTTAATTTGTTAATAAAATATTAATTTTATTTATAATTTAAAAATTAATTTATAATTAAAATTGACATTCAAATTAATTTCGTAAATCAGGAATTTCAAGTCTTGTAATTTTCTACAAGTTCAATCCTAATACCGATCCCAAAAAATACGAGATATTATCAAATATTATTTTTTAAAATAAAAAAAACAGAAAAAAAATGATCGGTTTGGGCCGGGTTAGAATCAGAACCGTACCTAGCGGGTCGAGTCGGGTCGGGTTTGGACCAATTACGACCGAATTTGAACGGGTATGGAACCAGAACCATAACCATAACTTTAAAGTGAATGGGTTTTGACCGGTTCCGGATCGGTCCGAGTTTTACCCACCCATTGTCATCCCTAGGTGATAATACATAATTTTAACATCCGCAACTTAACCAATACTACAATAATATCTCTTTATGAAAACAGACATTGAGGACAAACCTTTGTGGAGTCATGTTATTGTGCTTAATGTTGCTACCGGAGGAGGAGGAAATCGGACGTGGATATGCAACTACTGCAATAAAAAAAGTTGTTGGTTCTTACTAAAAGGTGAAAGCACATCTTCTCCAACTTCCAAATCATGGGGTAGCGATTTGTAAATCAATAACCAGAGACATGCTTCAACAAATTAAGTCAGAACATGATTAAGTTGAGGCGAGAAAATCACAAGAGGAATATAAAAAAAAAACAGCAAGCAGAATATCTATCATTGCCGGAAGGATCCGATTTGATGCATCATAAAAAACGTAAGGGAAAAGAAGTTGGAGCTTTGAAGAAATCATTCAACATTTGTCAAAGGGAGAAAGCCGACAAACAATGTGCTAGGATGTTCTATGCAAGTGGTGTAGCATTAAACTTTGCAAAGTCTTCGTTCTTCATCGATTATTCAAGAACTTTGGCGAACAATTCTTTGTCGAGATATACTCCGCCAACATACAACAGATTAAGAACAACCCTCCTTGCACAAGAAAAGGGCACGTGTATAAAAAACTCCAACCAATAAGAGATTCGTGGAGGAAGAAAGGTGTTTCTATCATTTTCGATGGTTGGTCAGATCGATAAAGGAGGCCATTAAACAATCTATGGCGGCATTTGCCGGTGGAGCTATGTTTCTGAAAGCTATTGATGCAATTGGGATAATCAAAGATGGTGAATATGTGAGCACCTTGTTTGAAGAAGCAATCAAAGAAGTTGGAAAATCAAACGTTGTGCAGATTATTACAGACAATGCGAGAAACTATAAGTCAGCCGGTGCGATGATCAAATCCAGGTATCCACATATTTTTTAGACTCCTCGTGATCTCAATCTAGCACTAAAAAGTATCTGTAATCCTAGTGAAAAATCACCTCAGTATGGTCAGTGCAAGTGGATTTCAGATTTAGTTTGTGATGTCCAAAACATTACTCCCTCCGTCCATGAAAATGGTTTACGGTTTGACCCGACACGGGTTTTAATATTATGTTTTGACTTTAATATAGGAATATGTAGTGAGTGGAGTTAGGGTCCCACTTCATATATAGTTTTAAATTGGTTGTGAGTAGTTAGTGGAGTTTGGGTCTCACTTAAAGTATTGTTTTAAATTGAGTTGTGTGTAGTGGATGTGGTGGGTCCACTTACTATAAAATGAAAGTTTCAAATGTAAACCATTTTCGTGGACATCCCAAAATGGCAAAACGTAAACCATTTTGGTGGACAGAGGGAGTAGAAATTTTGTTGTTAATCATAACATGGCTTTAGCTATTTTTAATAACTATTCACATTTAAGTTTGTTAAGGGTGGCTTCAACTAGATTTGCATCTAGTATTGTTATGGCTAAAAGATTGAAAGAGGTTAAGAGTGCACTGGAAAAAATGGTGATGGATCCGAATTGGAGAATATACAGGGAAGGGAACAATGAGAGTAAAGCACAAGAGATTAAACAATGCATTGTGAATGATGTTTGGTGGGATAAATTGGATTATTTTTTGAAATTCACAGAGCCTATTGTTGATATTCTTAGAAAGGCGGATATGAATACTCTTGTTTTGCATTTGATATATGATATATGGGATACAATGATTGAAAATGTGAAAAAAAATTATTTTTGAGCATGAAAAAAATGATGAAATTTCTTGTTCTTCTGAATTTTTTGATGTCGTACATCAAGTTTTGGAGAGTCGATGGAACAAAATTAATACACCATTGCATTGCATGGTACATTCTTTGGTTCCAAAATATTATCATGCAACATGACTTCAAAGTGGAAGTAATGAAACTTTACGGATTGCTCCACATGAGGATAATCAGGTGTAGATGAATCGAGGTACATGCTTCAAAAAGTTGTTTCTGAATCCAAGTGATCTACGACAAACCTATGTGGAATTTGGGCTTTCTCTACCGGGACTGGCTATTTCAATGAGTCGCATGGGATTGATGCAAAGTTATATGAAAAACCAGCTTCATGGTGGGCAAATCATGGTGCATCAACACCTGTTTTGCAAGGTTTAGCTTTTAAGCTATTAATGCAGCCCACTTCTTTCTCTTGTTGCGAATGAAATTGGAGCACATATTCTAATATTCAAAATATTAAAAGGAACAAATTGGCGCCGAGTAGGGCTGATGATCTGGTTTTCGTGCATTACAATTTGAGATTGTTTTCACGAAGTGAAAATATTTATAAAGAGGGAGAAACGAAGTACTGGGATTTGGGTACGTAATATTAATTTATTTCATTATTAATATTTTAAATTTATTTATTATTTATATTAATTTGATTTTAACTTTTGCAGGTGCTGATAATGATATGAAACTATGGAATTGGAAGGATTATTACTTGATGACCCGGAACTTGAGAGTTACTTTATTGGTTGATGGACTTAGATGGGAGATTTGAAGACATTGTTGTTTGATCTGATCGTTATTTCTCAAAAACGATCTATTCCCAACACATGCTAACTGCCTGAGTACAATTCTGACTAAAGCTTGTCAATATGGTAATCAATATGTCCAGGAAAGCTTTATAAGAATAATACGGATTGTAGAACTAACAATTTGCTTCTTTTATAGTCAAGTTGTTCCTTAAAAGATGATATTGATAACCGAGTTTTAGAGAACATGAAATGACTAAGTGTTGTTTCGAAAAATATCATCAAAAAATAAATAAATTAGTGGAGTTCCCAATAATTTTTCCCTTTTTGATGATGTCAAAATTACACCTTATATAATTTCCTAAGTGTTCAAACAACAGATAATAAATGGCAGGCAATTAATATGCAAAGAAATAAAAATAAATAAATAACATGCATAAAAACATTGCCTGGACAAAGAGATATTGTCATCAGATTGTTTTTAAGAACCAAAAGAACTTCAAACTTTCATTAATGATGGAGTTGTTACAGATGGAAAGACTTAAAATGAATAGCTCGATGTGTGTAATAGATTACAGAAGTTTTAAAGTTAAAACATCATCTTCATTGATGTGGTGGTTGTTGCTGATCCTTCTCTTGAGATTGGTGTTGTTGTTGACGCTCAGCTAGTTGTGCCCTCCTTCTTTAGACCAATTCTCTCTGCCTCAGCTCAGAAGGAACATTATAACTAACATAAATTCCATTGAACACCCTCTTGTAATCTTTGTTATCCATGTCGATGGGATAACCCATATGTTGAGCAGATTGATTGATAACATTAAGAATGTATGTGTTATCAATTATTGTTGTTCCAGGAATTCCCGGAGGCACCATCGTTGTTTTCTTGGGAGCAGTTAGTGCCACATTCGTCATAGCAGATTATCTAAAGAGATATTCCACAAATTTTTGATTTTTATGTTTGCTTAAGTATTTCCCTAAACATCTCATCTACTGAACCACCTTGATATTGTGGTTCCAGCAGATAGTAGTATTCCATGACAAACCCTTTCACAATCTTATTCCATTTTGCAGCCTTCTTCTTGTGGAGCCATGTTAGATTTTGTGGTTCAAATAGTTGGAATTTGTCGAATAACCTAAACACTAGATTTGTGGGATCATCTTCTTCTTCTGGAGTCGAGCTGTCCTCTTTTGACTTAGCCTCCAACTCCTTCTGTCTCTCCTTTTCTGCCCTCCATAGTTTCATGAACTCGGGATTCTCGATCTATTCGGCCTTGTAGCCAGTAAGGAACATTTCCTCTTCCTCGTTTTTATCTGTGTATATTTTCTTCCCTTTCTCCCCAGCAGCTAGTTTGGCGGCTTTCTCTTCTTCCATTCTTTTGGCTTTTTCTTCATTCTCAGCTTGTAACCTCCTCGCCTCAGCTAGTTGTTTGGCTGTTATCTTCTTAGGAACTGGTTTCTTCTTGACATGTGGTTTCTTTTGTTGAGCAGCGGGCTGTCCATCCTTTCCTTCCCCCTTTTCGACATCATCAAAGAAGTCTTTAGAGACGATGAGTCGAAGGGAAGCGATCTCCTCTTGCATTTGTTTGACCTTCCTGTCAGTCTCCTCCTTGTATTGTAAAAAGGATGAAATGCTGCCATTGATATCTTGAAATTGTTTCTCATTGCCGCTGTTATATGTAGCAAGTTTGGACAACAGATCGTTGTCAACTACTATCATATCAGTGATAGTTTTGTTGATCATGAACAACTCATCCCCAGTGACAACATTTGCATCCTTCAAAGCTTGTGGTAAAATTGCCTTGAGCACCAGGGGCACTTCTTGCTTGACCACAGCTAGAATGGTCATTTTCTCCATATCTGCATATTGCTGCTCCACATGCTTCTTCACTTCAGTGACCATGTTAGCACCAGCAGTCTTCATAGTACACACTTCTCAACCTATTCCTAGTACAGCTCAAGTTTTTGGTCATTGGCTTCCTTGTACTTGTCAAAAATATCTCTATCTCCATCCAAATCTTTATGTAGCTCCTCAGACAGGCTGTTGTGAGCTCTTTGGAAATTTTCCTCGACAGTGTGTATAGCTTTTTCAGCAGCTGCAAAGATATGATTGGCTAGAGCAGCAGATCGGTCATTGATAGTAATGTGAATAAGTTCATTCATCTGCTCTCTAGTCATCATTGGTCCAAGGGAAGCGTAAGCAGCTCGTCAAAATAATGATGGTGATAATCATTTGAAGCTGTGCCCTTTGTGTAAACTTCATCAGATGGTTCAGTAGCAACTAGTGGGCCAACAATGGTTGGAATGGAACCTTTCTTTACCTTCTTCTTCTTAGGAGTGCTATCAGCAGCGAGCTCCTTTTCTGCAGATGGTGTTTCCTCTTGAACAGGTGGCTGTTGAAATGAAGCTTCAGCAGTGGGAATGGAAGTGTCCTCAATAAAAGGTTGATTTTTTTGTTCTTCAACAGATGGTTGTGGTTGTGTAGCTTCAGCAGTGGGTATATTTGATTCATCAAGAATATGTGGTTCTGTCATCATTGTGTCAGCAGATGGTTCTTGTACCGCTGCATCAGCAGATGGTATAGATGTGTCAGTTGGCTGTGATGTAGATATTTCACCAGCAACAGCGAGCTCCCTCTTCTCTATGGTTGTCTCTTCAAGATTGAAGATATCATCAAAATCTCATGATTGCAGATCGACTGCAAGATCATACATGTTTTGTTCATTGGCATAGAAATGAGCCAGATCGATCTTCAAATTACACGCTTCTTCCTTCATTTTAGTTAGAACATAAGTTCTAAAATATTGTCGTGCATCAGGAATATCCAAGAACCCAAAATACGTCATCAATTGGTTTTCCTCCATTTTCAGATCGCTTATGGAGAAAAGTAGTAATATTACCTCCAGTATGTAAAATTTGCAGTGCCTTATCTCCAGATATGTTGGAAATCGATTGGCCATATCCAATGCCTTTGGAGTGAGCTCGATTCCAGGCATCAGTTCCAATACAACCTTAGCTGCCTTTTTCTTGTATTTGTTGAAATATGACTTGGGCTCCTCGCAGGCATGTATCCAAATCATCAGCAGAACGTTCGTGTTGGTTAATTTCAACATCCTCTTCCAGAATTTTCTAAGTATCTGTCTCTCTCGCATCCACCTCTTGAGCAGGTTGTTGACGTGGAGGAATGGTTGTGAGTGGTTCTGCATCACTGACCACTGTGTCATCCAGCTCGTATAGGATATTTTGAGTTGTTGGCTTTTTCTTGGGTTCCTTCTTTGTTACTTTCTTGGTTAACTTCTTCTTTGGTTTCTCAACCACAAGAGATGGCTCCTTCGTTTTCTTACTCTTCTTTGCAGCAGCAGCTAGCTTGGGATTACCAGCTGCTTTTCTCTTAGCAGCTCGCTCCTCCCCTTCTTGAGCAGCTGCAGCTTCTCCAACGGTAGCTGGCTTCTTGGTGGGAATTACCCATTCTTTGTTAGATTGTCCAATCAGGATCAGGGCTTTCTTAATCTTCTCATCGGTTGCCTTTAGGAAAATTTGTGAAGTTTTGCCTATAGCTAGGGGTGTAATCAAACCCAACTGAACCGAATACTGTCAGACTCGAGTTCGGCCAGTTTAAAAATTCGAAGGCTCGAGTTCAGTTCGAGATCGGTTCATATTTTAAAAATCAAGCTCGATTTTGGTTCGATAAATAAAAATCGAGCTCGAGTTCGGTTCGAGTTTGGTTCGTTAATTATTCGATTTTATAGTAAATTCGAACCCGAGTTCGAATCAGCTCGAGTTCGTTAAATATTCGAGTTCGAGTTCGTTAAAAAGCTCATTTATTGAATTATTTTGTTAATATATATATATTTTTATATTATTTTAAGATATTCGTGAACTAGTTCGTATATAAAATTTGTGAATTATTTGAAGTTTTGCTCATTTTTAAAGTTCGTGAACAAGCTCATTAACAAAGTTTGTGAACTATTCAAAACTCGGTTTGTTAAATTATATTCGAACATGTTCGCAAACTTTTCAAACCGAATACCTTTAGGCTCGAGTTCGGTTCAAAAAATTATTCGAGCTCGGTTTGAGGCTCGAGTTCGATTAGTTTAGTAAATGAACGAATTTGAAACGAACTTTTATCGAGCCGAGCTCCGAATAGTTCTTGAATAACTTGGTTCGCTTACACCCCTACCTATAGCCATCTCCACCTGATGCCTAGTCCTTGGCAAAATCCAATCGTCATTAAATGGAATGGCCTTATTCCATTTATCTTTGTTGAAAAATCCACAGATAATGGTGCTTATCTTAGTGGATAGACGAAGTGGTCGTCTAATATTCATCCATGTGCAATTACCATCTGCATCCTGGTGCAAGTCGATCTATTGTTCCTCATCGACAATCACCTTTAACAACGATCTGGCCCAATTAATGTTGAGATTGAACAGTACAACAGTGATGACCTTCAATTTCCCTAGGGTAACAACATCGTATGTTCCTCCATGTCCAATAAAAACCTTTTGGACATAATCCAACAACAGACATTAGATAGGAAATATCAGCCCTCTGTTGAATGCTTTCCCAGTCCATGTAAGCGGTTGAGCTACAATAATATTAACAACTTCTTGCATCTGCTCATCAGTGACATCCTCGATTACCATCTCTCTTTCATCCTGTAAATGATATACTTGTAGTATCATTTCAATCATTGTAGTGCGAAGCTATTCTTCCTTAGTTTTATGCACTGGAATCTTTACGGAGTATTCGCCACGCTCATCTTCTATCCAAGAGCAGTAGAAGAGAGCGACTTGTCGTGGTAGATAGTAGTCGGGAGTAGTGGTGATGATTTTGTGAAATCCTATTCAACATACAAAATTCCATTGAGTATATGGTCAATGTAAACAGCTAGTTGTCATCATCTAGTAGCTAGATAAAAGATCGTTTTAGGAATGTAGTGCAGATCGTTCTAGGAATGTAGCAGATAGTAATTTTAAGATTAATGTGATGTGGAATCTTTATTATCACTGTAAAGAGGATTAACAGAGAATTAAGCACATTTTGTCCATTTCATGTATGAATTATGAATAATTATCATACAATGGATATGTGATACAATATATGAACAAATATTTCAAGGTATACCTAGCATAGTTAACGACACATTACAACAGTTTCCTCCCAGGTTAAAAAATAATCACTGGTATTTAGGCATTATTACTACAAAGCATCATGTGAAATTTCGAACATTGTGAAACCCTAATTCATGCTTCTAAAACGCGAAATAACTTTTGCAAGCTTCGATTTTGCCGAACAACACATCAAGGGTACGAATCCCATGATGGTCGAAGACGGCGCGAGGCTCCGGTGAAAGCTTGGCCTCGATCATGTGAAACATTTCCGATAATGGTATCGGAGATGCGCGTGAAGATGAAGATGATGAACCAGATCCAGATACAGACATGATGATTATGAGAGTGATTTGTGAGAGAGTGAGTGAATGGGTGAGTGAAAACACAAATTGCAGAGAAAATCTTGATAGTTCAACAATGGCGGTTTCTGAGTTTTAAGAGTGAATTTGAAAGTGTAGAGTGGAAGGCGGTCAAACACTTAAGCATATATAGGCAAAATTAGAACGGATGCGATTAAAGGAAATAAAAGTAATATCATTCATTGGTTGAGATTACTCCGTGATTTAATCCTTTGCCGCCCAATGTCGATTGAATTTCACACGCCATCAATTTTCTTCTCCTAAGATGTCACATCATTGCCTCGATACTGTTATTGAGGTGTGCAGTCATAAATGGTCATCCCTTTGTGGCTTACTTTTTCTGACAAAGAGAAAAAGTCTTGGGATTATTTAATAGTTATATTTCGATAAATGAATATAATGAATAATCATTAGACATAAATAAAATGAGAGTTAGAGAAATAAATAATATTTATGACTTTATCTTGGTTCCCCCTTAATTGATGCCTAACAGATTGTTTCATTATTTTCATGACTTGGTTGTTCCGACCTTTGCTTAACCATCTGTTCACAACAGATGGTATGAAATATAATATTTTATATTAGTTTTGGACTCAAACGATCTGTTACTTGACTTGTGCTATGCAAATGTCATGCAACACAAACTATTAGTAAAGCAACATTGAGATCGATCTGTTGTACGATTTGTTCTTTAACAGCTCGATGTTGATAATTTCTAGGAAACAATCTATTATAGTGAAATTCTCAACAGCTCGTTGTTGATGATTTCATCTAAGTATCCAACTGTTATGTTAGTCAAGAATATATAGAAGTAGAATGGATTAACACATATGGAAAAATAAGTATTATATTGCAAAGTTTATCAAACTCAGCTTCCCACATAGCATCTTGAAACGATCTTCTGCTAGAGCTTTTGTGAGAATGTCAGCTCGATGCAAGTCCATGTGAATTTTCTCTATTTTGATGTTCTTCTTTTCAACGTGGACGCGTATGAAATGATGTCGAACATCAATATGTTTGCAGCGAGTGTGAAGAACTGAATTTTGAGTGATGACAATTGTGCTAGAGCTATCACAAAATATGGATACAACATCAATGTAGACTTCGTAGTCCTTGAGCTGTTGCTTTAGCCATAAAATTTGTGCAGTACAGCTCCCTACAGCCATGTATTCTGCTTCTGTTGTTGAGGTTGCAACCGAAATTTGCTTCTTAGAAAACCAAGAAATGAGCTTGGTTCTAAGGAATTGACAAGTCCCAGATGTTGATAGTCCCAGATGTTGATTTTCTATCAAGCTTGCAACCTGCATAATCATAATCAGGATACCCAGTTAGCTCAAAATTATCATCACATGGATACCATAATCCTATCTCAACTGTGCCCTTGAGATAAGGTAAAATCCTTTTGGCTGCCTCCATGTGAGATTCTTTTGGATTAGTTTGATACCTAGCACAAACACCAACAACAAAAATGATATCAGGTCAACTAGCAGTTAAATACAATAATGATCCGATAATACCACGATACTATTTTTGTTGTAACGGAATAGGATAATTGAGTAATTGAAATAAACAGAAACGTAAAGAGGCACAGATTTACGTGATTCACCAACGTTGTGTTGGCTACGTCCACGGGCAGAAAAAAAGAGAACATATTTTATTATGATAGTGACGGCTACAGATACAGAATGCATGCCCTACTTCAATATAAATAGAGTACATCAGATGGGTTTGGACCCAATAACACAATTCAGGCCCAACACAATTCAGCGAGACCCCCATTTGCGTAGCGGCAAACCAGATTCAAGGCATACTAACAAATCACCACCTTGACTTGAATCTTAACGTCCTTGCAGATGCATCATTACAATGCCGGACAAACAAACTTCTCCTTTCCTGCCTCAGATTTGCCCTCCTTGGGCAACTAACAGCTCATAACGTTAAGCAAGTCCAAGCAGTGTCGAAACTTGCTATGTGGGACCGGCTTGGTGAACATATCAACTGGATTATCAGCAGTACCTACTTTCATCACCTTGATTCGTTGCTCATTCCTCAGAAAATGGTACCTCATATCAATATGTTTGGTCCTCTCATGATGGACCTGATCCTTGGCTAAACAGATAACACTCAGACTATCACAGAACATAACAGCTTGCTCTTGATGTAGACCAAGATCACCAATTAGCCCTTTCAGCCAAATTCCCTCTTTTGCAGCCTCTGTCAACGCCATATACTATGCTTCAGTCATAGACAAAGTAACTGTAGCCTGCAAAGTTGCATTTCAACTTACAACAGAACCACCAAGAGTGAAAACATAACCAGTCATCGATCTTCTACTGTCAACGTCTCCAGCATAGTCAGAATCAGAATAGCCAGTCATAGAACAATGAGTATCACCTCCATAAATGAGACCAACATCAGACGTACCTCTCAGGTAGCGGAAAATCCTCTTCACAGCCTGCCAATGCTCCTTTCCAGGTTGTCCCATGAACCTGCTGACAACACTAACAGCATGTGCAATGTCTGGTCTAGTACAGACCATCGCGTACATCAGACTCCCTACTGCATTAGAGTATGGAACTCGAGACTTGTACTCCTGCTCAGCTTCAGATTTTGGTGCATAGTCAGATGTCAAATGGATATTTGCGGCACTTGGAGTATCAATAGACTTAGCTGTAGACATGCCAAATCTTGACAAAATCTTCTCAATGTAGCTTTTCTGTGACAAGAAAAGCTTCTTCTGTTCTCTTTCCCTATAAATCTCCATGCCTAGAATTTTCTTTGCAGCACCCAAATCCTTCATATCAAACTCAGCACTGAGAAGAGCCTTTAACTTCTCAATATCAGACTTGGACTTCGCAGCTATAAGCATATCGTCCATGTACAAAACAAGGTATATCATCGAACCATCATCAACTTTGTTGTGATACACACAACAATCATACGAACTTCTGCTGTATCCCAGTTTGATCATATAACTGTCAAACTTCTTATACCACTGCCTTGGAGACTGCTTTAGTCCATATAAGGACTTCTTCAGCTTGCAAACATAATCTTCCTTCCCCGGAACTGCGAACCCCTCTGGCTGAGTCATGTAGATATCATCTTCGAGTAATCCATATAGGAAAGCCTTCTTCACATCTAGTTGCTCAAGTTCTAAATCCTGATGTGCAACCGTTGCTAGTAACACTCTGATAGAAGTGTGTCTGACCACTGGTGAGAAAATCTCATTATAGTCGACCCCCTCCCTTTGCGTGAACCCTCTTGCAACTAGTCGAGCTTTGTATCTAACACCCCCAGCAGCCGTGGTTTTTCCTTCTTCTTGAAGATCCATTTACAAGTAACAATCTCCCTCTCCTTAGGCCGTTTGACCAGTTCCCAAGTCAGATTCTTTGCAAGTGATTCCATCTCTTCACCCATTGCAGCGAGCCATTTAATAGACTCACCACCTGAAACAGCTTCTTTGTATGTAGAAAGTTCATTTGCAGATGGTTCCTCTTCCACCTCATCAGCAACCTGTAATGCATAGGTTACCATATCCTCGAAACCATACCTCAGCGGAGGCTTCACACCTGTCCTCCTAGCTCTATCAACAGCAATGCTTCTCTGACGAGTTTTCGGATGAAACTCTGTAGTTTCAATAGTAGTATCTTCAGCAGTCGTATGTTGATCTTCTCCACCTTGGAGTTGTGATTCACTCTCATCGTGAGTGACTTACAGCTCCACCTGTTTATCAATACTACTACAATTTTCTGCACCGATAGACTTCACAGCAGAGTTAAGTATAGAATTTTTATCAAACACCACATTCCTAGTGAGTATAACTCTATTCTCAGAAGGTGACCAGATTCTATATCCCTTAACTTCATCCCCGAAACCAACAAATATACCCTTCTTAGCCCTTGGCTCTAATTTACCCTCACTCACATGATAATAAGCAGTACAACCAAAAACTTTCAACAAGGAATAATCTGCAGGTTTATTATACCATACCTCGTAAGGTGTCTTGCATTCAATGTCAGTGTGAGGTCCACGGTTGATCAGATAACATGTCGTGTTAACTGCTTCTGCCCAAAAACTTCTAGCCAAACCAGCATGAGAGAGCATGCATCTTGCTCTCTCCAGCAATGTCTGATTCATGCGTTCTGCCACACCATTCTGCTGCGGTGTATATCTGATGGTGTGGTGTCGAGCAATCCCTTCATCCTTGCAGAATTCATTGAACTCAGACGAACAGAACTCCAGACCATTATCAGTTCTCAATCGCTCGATCTTCTTCCCAGTCTGATTTTCTGCCAATACTTTCCACTGCTTGAACTTCTTGAAATCTTCACCTTTATGCTTCATCATAATCACCCAAGTCATCCTCGAGTAATCATCAATCATCGACACAAAATACCTGTGACCTCCAATAGATTCAACACGTGACGGACCCCAACAATCCATATGAATGTAGTCAAGAGTCCCCTTGGTCTGATGAACACCCTTCTTTGGAAACATCCTGCGATGAAGCTTCTCAAATACATAGTGTTCGCAGAATTCAAGACTCTGCACTTCATGTCCAGAAAGAAAATCACGCTTTGACATAATTTTCATCCCCCTTTCTCCCATATTACCAAGCCTCATATGCCATAGCTTTGTCATATCCTTGGTCGGAACCTCGGATGATGCAATATCAGCAGAACCTCTCATAGTAGAACCTCGCAGAATATACAAGGTGCCACGTTTCAAGGCTGTCAGAACCACCTTCGAACCTCGACAGACATTCATAACTCCACCTCCACCTCTGAAACTGAAACCCTTGCTGTCAAGAACACTCAAAGATATCAGATTCTTTGTCATCTGCGGAACATGCCTGACATTGCTCAAGGTGCAGAATACTCCATCATGCATCATTATCCTGATCGAGCCAATTCCAACCACCTTGCAGACAACACTGTTGGCCATGGAAACGTTGCCTCCATCTATCTGCTCGTAAGTAGTGAAATACTCCCTTTTAGGACAGAGATGATATGACACTCCAAAATCTAGAATCCACACATCATTTCTGTGTGACTGTTCATCTGCAACCAAGACCAGATCTTCTTCAGAATCCCCATCAACTTCTGCGACAGTTGCAGAACCGTTTGCTTTCTTTCGTGTCATGCTTCTTCTTCTTCTTAGGGCAATCATTCTTCCAATGACTTTGCAGTAGTTGCAGATGTCTCCAGGCTTAGGACCTTTTGAACCTTTAAAGTTTGACTTCTTTCCAGATTTCTTATGTCCCTTACCCATAACAGATAGCCTAGATGCCTGATTTTCTGTGGCAGAACCAGAAATAGTTGCCTATTGACGATCTTCTCTGATATGCAGAGCAGATCGAACATCTTCTAGAGACAAATCTTCTCTCCCAGTCATGAAAGACTCCACAAAATTTTCATAAGATTCAGGCAAAGAGATCAACAAAATTAAAGTAGCATCCTCATCTTCTACTTTAACATCAACATTACGCAAATCTAGCAAAATTTTATTTAAATTTTCCAGATGATTCCGAAGGGGTGTACCTTCCTGCATGCGTAATCGGAACAGACGTTGCTTCAGGAGCAACTTATTAGTTAGAAACTTCGTCATGTATAAACTCTCCAACTTCGACCAGAGGGCAGCAGCAGTCTCCTGATCAACAACTTCGATGATAATATCGTCAGACAAGCACAACATGATTGTCGAATGGGCCTTTTCTTCTAGGGTACTCAACTCTTCATCTTTCATGTCTGCAGATTTCGGTTTTCCAGATAGCGGCGCCCACAAGCCCTGCTGCTTTAGTGACGACCGCATCTTGATCTGCCATAAACCAAAGCTATTTCTCCTGTTGAATTTGTCAACCTTCACGTTTAGAGCATACGAAATCTCCAATTTACTCAAGAAAACCCTAACAACGCGGAATTCAGAACCCTGATCGAAAAACCAAGCTCTGATACCAGTTTGTTGTAACGGAATAGGATAATTGAGCAATCGAAACAAATAGAAACGTAAAGAGGCACAGATTTACGTGGTTCACCAACGTTGTGTTGGCTACGTCCACGGGCAGAAAAAAGGAGAACATATTTTATTATGATAGTGACGGCTACAACGAGACCCCCGTTTGCGTAGCGGCAAACTAGATTCAAGGCATACTAACAGTTTTATATTAGTTGCTTTGCCAAGTACGTCTGGACCGATCTGTCCATTAACTTGCATGGGGATTTTCACTGGTTTGATATCCCTTACTCCAAATTTGGTGATGAGATCGTTGATGTATTTGGATTGGTTGATTAAAATCCCTTCGGCAGATTGTTTGACTTGTAGGCCTAGAAAGAAATTCATTTCTCCTATCATAGATGTACTTATCCTGCATGAGCTTGCTAAATTTTTTACAAAGGAATTCATATTTTGATCCAAAGATAATATCATCAACATAGATTTGAACTAAAAGGATATAATCTTGGACTTTGATGGTGAAGAGAGTTTTATCCACTGATTCTCGTTTGAATCTAGATTGTAACAAGAAGGTGGACAGAGTTTCATACCAAGCTCGAGGAGCTTGTTTTAACCCATATATTGCTTTAAACAGTTTGTACACCTTGTTTTCATCTTCCACTTCGAATCCAGGGGGTTGTTCCAGATAAACTTCCTCTTCCAAAATTCCATTGAGGAAGGCACTCCTTACGTCCATTTAAAACACTTTGAATTGCTGACAAGCTGCATAAGCAAGAAATAGTTGTATTGCTTCTAGTCTAGCAACAGGTGCAAATATTTCATCGAAGTTGATTCCCTCCTGTTGGCAATATCCATTTGCAACTAATCGAGCTTTGTTTCTAATCACTTCTCCTGTTTCATCCCTTTTATTTTTAAAGATCCATTTCACTCCTATTACTCCTTGACGCATAGGTCGATCAACCAAAAACCATACTTCATTTCTTTTAAATTCATTCAACTCCTCTTGCATGACATTGGTCCAATCTGCATCATGTAAGGCTTCATTTACATTTTTAGGTTCGGTGTGAGATAGATAGTAGCTGAGCAGTGCACTTTCTCCATGAAACCTTCATGTCTTTACTCTATCAACTGGGTTCCCAACAATGAGTTCAGTTGGATGGCTATCTATCCATTTTCTTCGTCTTTTCATCTCTTCCTCTGAAACTTCGAGATCTGGTTCAGCAGGCGGATCCTCAAATTCTGGACGATTTGTAAATGAGACATCAAAATGATTTTCATAATTTATGTCTAGGTTAGAGAACTCGTTGTTTATTTCTAGAGCAGGTGGTTGTTGATCTTGAGCTGAAACAGATTGAGGGGCAGATTGTTCAACAACAGGTGGTTATGAACACTCATCATGTAGCATTCACCCTTGATTTGTTCCCCCTTGCTGTGACACCTCTATACGAGGTTGATCAATGTTTTCTTCTTCTTCCTCTCCTTCTTTTCGTGGACTCAAAAGTAGAATATTGTTCAAGGAGAAATACTATATGTACCTGAAACCTCAAAAGTAGATTCATCAAATACAAAATGTGGCTTCCACAACAAGGGTTCTTTTATTAAAAACACGATAAGCTTTGTTGATGTCAGAATATCCTAAGAAAATTATTTGATCAGTTTTGCTATCAAATGTTTTTAATTGTGTTTTCCTATTGTTGTGGATGAAACACTTGCATCCAAAAGAACAAAAATATGTAATTCGAGGTTTCCTGTTGTTTCATAGCTCGTATGGAGTTTTTCTGTGGCGTAGAGTTATCACAGATCGATTATGTGTGTAGCAGGCCGTGTTTATTGCTTCTGCCCATAACTTCTTGGGAAGATTGATTTCGTTAAGCATTGTCCGGGCTGCTTCTTTGAGCGATCTGTTACGCCTATCCACATTTTTGTTTTGTTGTGGTGTATGAGCTGCAGAAGTCTGATGTTAAATTTTCATCTTAGAGCAGTAGGATTCGATTATGTGATTAATGAATTTTGTTCCACGATCTGATCGTATAGTGATGATGGAAGTTCCCTTTTGATTTGACAGTTTGTTGAGTAGGTTAGGTAGCTTCTCCAATGTCTCCTTTTTCTTAAACATGAAAATAACCCACGTAAATCTAGAAAAGTCATCTACAATTACAAGATTATATTTTCTACCGTTTACACTTAATGGAGATACAGGTCCAAAAAATTCAAGATGGAGAAGTTCCAATGTTCTTGTTGTTGAGTGAGTTGCCTTTGTTGAAAATGAAGGTCTTGTTTGTTTTCCTGCTTGGCAAGCTTCACATACGTGATCTCTATCAAACACTTGATTGGGTATACCTTCGACCAGATTGTTTTACCAACTTGTTGATGGATTTGAAATTCAAATGACTTAGTCGTTTATGCCACAACCAACTGGTCTCATTATTTCATTTTGTCACTAGGCAAGTTTCGATATGTTCATCCCATTGCACAATATATAACATGTCCTGCAAAATCCCAGTAAGAAGAATTTCCTCTCCTTCCAAATCTTTCACTAGACACTTGTTAGCTGTAAATTCTACTCTCTTATCATTAGCACAGAATTGACTAATCGAGAACAGATTATGATTTAGTCCCTCAACATATGAAACATTAAGAATAGTAGTGTTACCAACTTGGAGATCACCATAACCTTTCATATATCCTTTATAGTCACCTCCAAAGGCAACATTTGGTCCAATGCACATTTTGTAATTGATTAACAAATCTTTGTTGCACGTCATATGTTTAGAGCATCCGCTATCGAGTATCCACACTGCCCTCCGAGTTGAATGCGTTCTCCTCATCGATCTCCTATCCTGCAATAAAAATTACTTAGTTGTCCTACTGATAGAGGGTGCTTTGTCAGTAGAAAAAGTTCCTTTTGGAACACAAATTTGTCTAATAATGAAAATATTTTGAGACATCCTGATCTGTTTGTCTCTGAAATCAATGTAGACTATATGTTTACTTCTCACAGGTGGTTGAGCTGTCACAGTTTGCTTCTTTGGAGCGATGGTTTGAAGACATGATGTTTAGTGTGAGCAAGTGGTTGATATCTCCGGTTGAAATGAGGGGTAGATCGCTGTTGATATGCTCCCTGTCCTTGATGATGATGGGCAGGTGGTTTCATCTGTTGATATCCAACTCCATGTGTTGTATATTTCTTTTGTTAGTGGAGTTGAGGTTGTTGCTTGAAATGTTGTTTTACCAAGATGGCTTGTGGCTGTCTTGGATTGTGGTTGTTGAGATTTACCACCTTGTCCTTACCCTTCTCTTTGACAAACTTCCTGATGGGGGACATTTATCCACTCCATCGAAACCAAGGTCAGTTCGAACGAGCTGTTGATGTCCTTTATTTCTTGGATGGTGGTTGTCATCCTACCATTTTCCTTTATTGCGTGTTTGAAGATTTTGTTCAATCTAGTGTGTGATCCTCCATTAGTTTTGTGAAATCCTCCATTAGCAGACCGTCTTCTTCCTTTATTGGCTCGTAGTATAGTTCTCATCATGAGAGCCCAATGACTCTTTAAATTTCCTAGTAGGTCACCCATCTTAGTATTGCTCCAAGCCAAACACGCTTAACCTTGGAGTTTCTATTAAGGGGTCACCTGAAAAGATGATGCACCATGTTGGTATGAATAGTACTAATCAATTTCTTTAACCTCTCGTCAACAATGGTAGTGCAGGTCCTTTTAGACTGAGGCAGGCCGCACTCCCATAAGCTCTCTAGGGTATGATACACGGTGGACCCACACTCCGGGAGATGCTGGAGTCCACTTCCCAACATAATATATAACCAAGAAATTGATATATATTGTCATTGATATATATATTATATGTACATTGTTAAAGTAGGTTCAAGTTGATTAAGTGTGTTAGTTGTAATGTTGTTGACGTGATGTGTGTGTTAGTTGTAATATTGTTGACACGATGTGCGTGTTAGCTGAAAATATACAGGTGAAAACTAATATTTCATACACGACTTGAAACTACTATTATAATCTCCAGTATATTAGTAATCTTACACTTCCTTTTTAGGCATAGCATTATTTCAGGAAGACAATGATTAAGAGGGAGATTGTTAAAGTTCAACTTGAGATAATGATGTTACTAAGAGATTGTTGTTAGCTTGAGCTAACTAACATCTCTATGTATGTTAACTCGTTGTTAACAGACATCTTCTAACATACATATGTTTCCAATTGAACTTTATGTTATAATTTACATATTATTAATCATTATTTTCCTTAACCATTTTATCTTTATTTCATAGCTATTATTATTTTAATAATACATGAAAACCGAGATTGTCTCAATAAAGAGAATAAATAAAGTCTTTTTGGAGTTATAACTATCTTTGGTAGTTTCTATGAAGTGGAGATAGGAGTTATAAGGAAAGTTCCGATTTGAAGAGAGGAGAGACCTTCATTATAAATACCACCAAAATTAAGACTCCATGGTTGATGCTTCCAAAGATCCGAAAACTTTGATGGAAACTTGAAAGATCATTGTATCACCATTCTACTCACAGACGTGTTGCTAACATGTCTTCTAATACGACTGCTTCAGTTCCTTGATGTGAATACCTTGAAGATTGGAGCATGATAGTTGAGAGATTCATGGAGGCCTTAATAACGTGAGTAGTCTTAGTTTTGATTAGTCTAATGTGAGATTAATCTTTTTTAGTATTGAGTATCTTAGGCAGATTTAATGGTTGTAAAGATTCAATACTATTTGTTTGTTTTTTAGTCTAGTTATGATTAATTGTCCATTCTAACCTTAGACGGTATTGAAGACTGTGAGGGTAGAATGTAGAGATAGATTATGTTGTAATTGTAATGTTCAACATAATGATTTTTGTCTTAAGGCAGCCGGGGGTTTTAATTAACCCGCACAAAGTATTTTCATTGTGCAAGCTTTAAATTTTCGATGCATGTTAGTTATCGTGTTACTAACGCGGATAATTAACATTACTCTTTTCTTGTATAATTTTATATTTGTATCTTTTATGTAGTAATTTGGGGCACCAAATCCTTTCAAGTGGTATCAGAGGGAACACTCGATACACTGAGTGACGATCTTATTACATTAAATTTATTTTTGTAATTTTTGTTAATTAGTACATTTTAATGTCTATAAATTTGGGGTCAAATGCTTCTAGATTTTACAAATTTACCAAGTATTTCTTGGTTATGACTGTTGTTTTGTTTCGAAACATATTCTATATCTTTATAGTTTAGTTTACTGTTCGATATATTTTGTCTTTTGAAGAGTGAAATTTTCAAGTCTTTTACATGTCTTGTAGAACATAATTTATTCACTCTACATAAAAATGGATTGTACTATTAATTATGTCAAGTGTTTATGATATTTTTGTACCAAATAATTTGTACACAAATTCTTATATAACATAGTTTATCATTTAAATGCAAAATGTTATTTTTAGCATGAAGCATTATGCAAATTAATGAAGTATCAATGGTTGAGAATAATAATAACTTATTCTGATATTCTTTGTTTTAGTGATAATTGACACTTTAAACAAACCTAAGAATGAGTGTTTTGATTTTTCTTATATTTTGTAAAAAAAAAATTGTTGTTGAAAGCCTTTGTCTGTTTCTGATGTTATGTCATAAAAATGATTTTATTCAGCTATGCTAGTTGAAGTGTTGGAAACATGTGATGTAACGTGATTGTGTGAGCAGTACTTGAACTAACATAGCATAATGTCATCTATGTTGTTTTTAAGGATATCAATAAGTACTTGAACTAACATAGCATAAATCTTTTTACCTTTTGCGAATATCATGCATATTTGTTATCTTATTTTCATGTATATGAGTTATTTGACATTGATATACTAATAATTTGATAATGTTTTTATCATGTTAATCTGTAAGGTCTGAATACAAATTTTAAGATTTATTTTTTAGAATTTGCTAAGATTTGGACTCTTATAATCTAAGTTGTATTTTTTCTATGTCTAATTACAATGAGTGGCTTACAATTCTTAGAAGAATGAGGAAGATGAATTAAACATAGAGAAACTTTTCTTGGTGACTATAGATGAACATGAAGAAGATGTTATTGAGGTCTTGGGAAACTTTTGTTGGATATGATATTCCTTCTTTACCTCAAGAGGTGAGTGTATGGAAACCAACATCATGTTAACAAATGCACCTATTATCACATGTGTTGACGACACTGTGGTTGTTGATGTTGGTGTTGATAACATGGAGTTATCATTATTGAACAAAACATGATACGAATTATCTCTTCTTGAAGAGAAAATTCCCGACACAATACTGATTTTAACTCAGATATTGAGTTTGATTATGTAAAAGCCTTGGAAGAAGTTAGAAGGTTGTATGATATGGTACACAACCAATGTGAAGAACAAATGTTTGAACACATAATTTGCACCCAAATAATGTGTTTATTTTTACTCAATATTCTCAACTTACTTAGTGAGAATAAGCATGTATTTACTTATTTGAAGCTTAAATGTTTCTGATGTGATTTCGTTTGGATATGCTACATCCAAATATATTTTTAGATTATAGGTCAATTATGTTGTATTTTTTTTTACCATATAGATTGCATTCTATATTGTCTATGGAAATGATTTGATCTTTAGAAGATTATGCCACTTTTTTGTGTTGGCAATCATGAAGTTGGAAATGTTTTTACCAATTAAAAGAGAACGTACTTCTCCTTTTCAAATTGTTATGTTTATGATTTTATATCATGAAATGATGGACTTATTTACAATTGGTGAAGATGTGTTTAATTTATCTTTTGTACGCACATTGATTTTGTGCTCGTTAGATAAGTTTACTGATTTTTCGTAGTAGAATGTAAGTTAGACATTTGTATAACTTTATGTTGTTACGAGTATCATGTTTTTTTTTTCTTTTCTCTTTTCTCTTTGTATAATTTTTAAGTATCATTTTGTTGATGAACTACAAATGTGTTCAGTTGAATTTCAGGATCAGTTGAGATCTTTGTCATATAATAAGGACAAGATGGAAGATATTAGAACAACATTTTCGAATGAAAATTTTCAAACTGAAAAGTTAAATCAACTACAGGTTTTTGTATTAGTGTGTTAGTACGTGTGTTACTAACATTAACAGATTTTTTGTGTTGTGTTTAGAAATGTGTTAGTACGTATGTTACTTACAGTCAGTCACACTTTATGTTAGGCGAAGTGTTTTTAACATTCATTTCTAAATGTTTTTAAAGGGAACATGTCTCTCCTATTTTTTAAATGAATGAAGTTCATTCGTAAATTTTTATTTTTAAATGTGTTTCATTAGTACATATGACGATGATTGTCATTATTCATGTGCTAGCATCTGATTGTCATTATTGTCATTATTTTTATTTTTAAATGTGTTTCATTTCATTAGTATTGTTTATTTTCCTAAGGATGTTGGATTGTTATGTCAAAGAAGTATGTATAGTAACATTATATATTTCTTTTACATGCTAGCATCTTTGTTTGAATTCTATTTTATTGGTCTATAAGAAGATAATTATGATGATGAGGAAGAAGTGTTGATACTTCTTGACAAAGGTGAACAAATTGAAGACATCATTATCTCAAAAATTCTTCAACTTGTATTTATTTAGATAGAGGGTCAGATTTATCAAATCAATCATCTCACAAGGGTGAACCATTGTCTGATGAAAATTCTGTTACTAACACTCGTGATTCTCATGACACTGTTAATAACGCAGGGTATGGTTCAAAAATTGACATTCTATTTTAGGAATGTAAAAAACGCGATCCACCTAGACGAATCAGGAAATATCACCATTCCTCTCAGATTCTCGGTGAAATTTCAGAACCAATACAAACAAGGAAGCTTGCTCTAGTTAAGTACACTGATATGGTAAAACTAGCTTGTACATTTACATTGTATGATGATGTGTGGCATACATGTTACTTATTTTTATTTGAGTCTAACTAAAACAGTAGATGAAGCTCTAAATGATGATAGTTGGTTGTCTGCAATGCATGATGAACTCTATGAATTTGTTAAAAATGAAGTGTAGGAAAACACTTCAATTGAAGGTATTGATTTTGGAGAAATATTTGGTCTTATTTTACATGATTGAAATTCATTTGTTTGGAATTTGTTATTCATGATTAGTTTGGTGTTACAATACAACATATGCATGTTTAAGTTACTTTCATAAATGATTTACCAAATGAAGAAACTTATGTTTCTCAAATGAAAGGTTTTCAAAACTCACGATTTTTTGAACATGTGTTTTAAGATTAAAATGTATCGTATGGTTTACAGCGAACTCGTAGAGTTTGTTATGCTTGTTTAATTATTTTTGGATTTACTAGAGGTTTAGTTGACTGAACTTTATGTTAGTAACATTGGTATGAACATAAGATTTCCACAAATACATAATATTGATTTTTGATTGAAAAATCTTGATATTTTGTCTTAACTTGTTTGTGCTATTGAAGAAAAAATTTATGTTGAGTTTTGCTAGTATTGAATGACTCATCTTTTGTTACTGCTACCCATGATGCATATCATACTTAAGTTAATTATAAATTTTTTATTATATAATTATACACATGTTTTGAACTAAATGTGCATACTTTGGTTGTATTTTATTTAAATCTTTTTGGTATGTTTAATATCTCTCAAAATTTGAGGTGGATGATTTAAGGACATTTGATGTTATTTAATCACTTCTCCATCAAATTAGTTTTTCTCTCTGTCTATATCAAGGTGGGGAGTTGTTATGATATTGTTATCTCAAATCTATGTTTGATACATTTTTTTGTTATTATGAAACTACATTTTGTACTTGTTTTTGTATTTGTTTCATAATATATATTTTTTATAGCAATTATGTGCTAGCATTTACAACATCATTTGTTGTTATTTGTTTTGGGTTTCTTCATTTTTCTAGACTCAGATATTTTTTTTGTTCTATTAGTTTTTATATATTTTTGGTTGTTGACAATTATGTTACTAACACCCAAATGTTAGTAACACACAGAACGTTTGCAACATATTTATCAAACAATTTTTATACATTTGAGACATAATGTCTCTAATGTTCGTGTTTGATATGTTCACATTTTCAAAGGAAAATTTGAAACAAGAAGTTGATTAAGCAAAGTATGTATGTCTCTGATGAACACTCGATGCTTTGTAGAACAAGTCATTTTTCTTTTAATTTTTATTTTTCTACTTTTTTAGTTTTTTTTCCCCAACAAAAAAGGGGGTTTATATTTTCTAATGTTTGTATGTTTTTGTTGATGAAAAATATTTTATTTGTGTGTTCGACATAAGTTTCATGTTATGCATTGATTGTATTTTGTTAGTATTTGTATTATGTAAAATGTTACTAGCAATAGTTTTTGCATTAGCTAAATTTTAGCTATCTTATGTAGGGGGAGTTTAATTTTTGTATTAGCTAGATTTTTGCTATCTTATTTAGGGAGAGTTTTTTACTTCTCTTTATTGATTTTCGAGAAATGTTTAGCATCTTTCATACGTATCTCTTGTATGTAGATTATCTTTTTGAAAAATATTCTCTTGATCTCTCCATAACTCTTAGTGTTATGGCTTTTTATTTATATTCCTATCTAATTTTGTTTTTGAGAGTTCACTTGTTCTCTCGTTCTTTATTTTTATTCTTTGCAAGGAAGTATAAGATTAAGGGGGAGATTGTTAAAGTAGGTTCAAGTTGGTTAAGTTATGTTAGTTGTAATGTTGCTGACACGATGTGTGTTAGCTGTAATGTTGTTGACACGATGTGCGTGTTATCTGGAAATATACATGTGAAAACTAATATTTCATACACGACTTGGAACTACTATTATAATCTTCAGTATGTTAGTAATCTTACACTTCCTTTTCAGACATACCATTATTTCAAGAAGACAAAGATTAAGAGGGAGATTGTTAAAGTTTAACTTGAGATAATGATGTTACTAAGAGATTGTTGTTAGAATGAGCTAATTAACATCTTTATGTATGCTAACTCGTTGTTAAGAGACAGTTTCTAACATACATATGTTTTCAATTGAACTTTATGTTATAACTAGTGATACTCCCATGCTATGCACGGGTAAGGTAATATTTTCCTAATTATTCTTGTAGGAATCGTGTTTAATAAATATATATTTTATATATATTTATAGTGGTCAATAAAGATTGATCAAGATTGAAGTGACGTGAAATTTAATTTTAAGAAAATTAAATGACCAAGGATCGTTCTACGTTTCAAGTAGATGATCGTGATATATTTATTTTCTCTAAACCGATTCCCGGTGAGTGAGAAATAAAGGTTTAAAGTGAGTCACTTAAAGTATGGAGTTAAGTGTTAGAGACTAAGTATGAAGAAAAATACTTGTCCCACATTGGTTATAAAACCAATATTCATCATGAATATAAGGAGGTTAAGAAACCTATGGTTTGATAAGTTGGGTCAAAGACCATCTGGCACGCGCCAGCCCGCTGTCCTGGGGCTATTTTTTGCTAGCGGGCTGTCCCGGACCATCTGTGCCACCATCTGCGCCAGCAGGTGGTTTGTGCCATTTGGGCCAGCAGATGGTGTGTGCCAGCAGGTGGTCTGTGGTCTGGGACAGCAGATGGTATGTGCCACTGGATAGCTAGCTGTCCCAAAACGGATTGTGCCACTAAGTGTGCCAGCAGCAGATGGACTGGGCCAGCAGCTAGCTGTCCCAGAAAACGATCTGCTGTGCTAGCAGATGGCCTGTGCCACTTTGTGCTAACAGGTGGACTGGGCCAGCAGCTAGCTATCCCAGCTAGTTTGTGCCATTATCTGTGCCAGCAGGTGGACTGGGCCAGCAGCTAGCTGTCCCAGAAAACGGCCTGTTGTGCTGCTGGGCAGCGACCTGCACAACGATCTGCCCAACGATCTATCCCGAACGATCTGCCCAACGATCTGTCCCGAACAATCTGTTCCGAACGATATGTCCCGGGACAGCTAGCTCTTTGGTGTAGAGAATGAGATAGCTTGAGTTGAGAACGATCTCCTCATTCCCTTGTGATATCAAGCTCCTTGAGTTGATCTTGTGATCAACCTGTGAGATCGATCTTGTGATCGATCTGTGACATCTAGCTCCTTATCAAGCTTGTGATATCAAACTCCTCAGTGAGATTATGATGAATGTGGGCAAAAGCATGTCCAGGTTAGGTGTGGTTAATTATAATTAATTACCACCATCGTTTGTAACTCCTGTAACGTCCAAATGGTTTAATTAGAATCAATTGTCATGAATGGACATTTATCTCAATTAATTCTTTTAACTCCTCTTGAGTGGATTTGACCTTTATATAGGTGGTCTCCATGCATTTCACAAATAAGAGATATACGAGAGATACCCATTAGCATACACAAGCATCTTGCTGCATACTTTCTTCCAAAAGCATTTTAGAAGAAGCTATGTTCTTATCTTTTTCCAGTTCGCCGGAGCTCGTTGGTTCGCGGTGCTGCCACCATCGAGACGAAAGTCGTTTAATCTTTGGAGACAATACGCCTTACCGAGAGCACTATCGGGGCGTAATATTGTCTTGCGGAAAGAGGGCTCTTTCCTCGACTCGACTTCAACTATTTTATTCCATTATATTTTGTAATAGAATAGCTTTAGATATTTGTTATTTAGAGCTACTGTAATATTCATTTTTCTTTCCAGAATATTATTTTATTTTTCTCTTCCCATTTATATACCAACAATCGCAAGCCAATATTATATTATATTAATCTATTTGGGGAGGGAGTACAGTAGCTCTTTTAGTTTAGGATTTTTCATATTTGGGGTGAATACAGTAGCTTATTTGTAAGCTTATATCCAACTTTTGAAGATGGCGACTTCTGCTTCAACCGAATCCAACACCACTGCCGCTGCCTCGGCTACCACTGCTGCTGCTGCCGGAGGGTCTTCAACGATCCCTATTGTTGTCGACTCCACCCTGAACACTATTTTTACCGGGCTTGGAGCCACTAGTAAACCTTCGGGGTTGAACAGTGGTTCCACGCATAGTAGCACCGTTGGTTCCACGCATAGTGGTTCCGTTGGGTCCATTTTTGGTTTCGGTGTTGGAGCCCACGGGCTCAACACGTCGGGCTCTCTCTTGGGAGCCAATTTGGCACCGAGGATGATGCCTCCTGCCGAGAAGCCGCCGAAATTCAACGGGGCTGATTTCAAACGTTGGGAATAGAAAATGTTATTCTACTTGACAACGTTGGGTTTCGCCGGGTTCCTCAAGGAGGACGAGCCGCCGACACCAAGTGCCGAGGAGACGAACTTCACTGTTTGGGCTGCCTATGACAATTGGCACACTGGAAATTACCTTTGTAAAAACTTCATTCTAAATTCTTTAGATGATAGTTTATACAATGTGTATTCCGTGGTAAAGACCTCCAAAGATATGTGGGAGGCTCTTGAAAAGAAGTACCGTAGCGATGACGCGGGTACTAAGAAGTTTGTTGTAGCTAAATTTTTAGACTACAAGATGGTAGACTCCAAACCCATCATGGGTCATGTGCAAGAGTTTCAACTCATTGTGCACGATGTCCACGCCGAGGGAATGATTCTACCGGATGCATTCACGGTGGCGACCGTGATAGAAAAGCTACCTCCAAGTTGGAATGACTTCAAGAGCTATCTCAAACACAAGAGAAAGGAGATGACTCTTGAAGATCTAATTGTGAAGCTTCGCATCGAGTCAGATGTGCGAAAGCGTGATTCGAAGGTGAAAGGGCCGATGGACGCAAATGCCAACTTGTTGGAGAGAGACTGTCCCTCCAAGAAGCGTGCTCGCCCAAATGACAAGGGCAAAGAGAAGCAAAAGCCAACCCACAAGTTCGATGGCAATTGCTTCAACTGTGGTAGATCAGGCCACACGTCAAGAGATTGTCGTGAGCCAAAGGGTTACAAGAAGAAGAAGCATGCTGCCCATATTGCCGAGAAGGAATTCGGAGATTGGGATGAAGGCGATCTTGCCGCCGTAGTCACCGAGGAGGTCAACTTTGTGGACAACCAAGGTGGATGGTACATTGATACCGGCGCAACCGCTCATGTGTGTGCCGACAAGACTAAGTTCGTGACTTATAAGGTTGTTGAGGGGAGGAAGCTCAACATGGGAAACCAAGCCTCATCCGAGAGAATTTAGTCTCGGGTTCAATACTAGTCAATAAGGGATTTAGATTAGTTTTTGAATCTGATAAATTTGTATTGACTAAGTTTGGAAAATTCATTGGTAAAGGTTATCTTACCGGGGGACTTTTCAAACTAAATGTAATGGCCGTGCGCCGCAAAAGCTTGAATGATAATGAAAAAGCTTCTACTTCCTCTTACTTGATTGAGTGCTCCGATTTATGGCATTGTAGATTAGGACATGTAAATCTAAATGCTATAAAAAGATTAGTAAATCTGGATTTACTAAAGTTAAGTGAATTCAATACTCAAAACAAATGTGAAATTTGTGTTGAGGCAAAAATGACCAAGTTTCCGTTTCATTCTGTAGAAAGGAGTACGAAACCTCTAGAATTAATTCATACCGATGTGTGTGATTTAAAGTTTGTGCAAACTAGAGGTGGTAAGAAATATTTCATTACCTTCATAGATGATTGCACAAGATATTGTTATCTTTATCTTCTAAGAAGTAAAGATGAGGCTGTTGAAGCTTTTAAGAACTTCAAAACCGAAGCCGAAAATTAATTAAGCTGTCGAATTAAGATGGTTCGAAGTGATAGAGGTGGAGAATATGTAGCTCCATTTGAGGAATTATGCAACGAAAGTGGTATAATTCATCAAACGACGGCTCCTTATTCACCTCAATCTAATGGTGTTGTGGAACGCAAAAATCGAACACTTAAGGAGATGATGAACGCTTTATTGATTAGTTCAGGGTTGCCCCAGAACATGTGGGGGGAAGCTGTCTTAACAGCCAACTATATTTTGAACAAGATTCCACTTAAGGGTAAGGATGTTACTCCTTATGAGTTGTGGAAAGGAAGAAAGCCCTCATACAAATATTTAAAAGTGTGGGGGTGTTTGGCAAAGGTTGAAGTGCCTCTACCCAAACAAGTTACAATTGGCCCTAAAATGGTTGATTGTATCTTTATTGGATATGCTCTTAACAGTAGTGCCTATCGATTTGTTATACACAAATCGGAAGTTCCCAACATGATGGTGGGAACGACTATTGAATCAAGAAATGCTATATTTTTTGAGAATATATATCCTTGTAAAGATAAGGATATAATTGAAGTCAATTCTAGTAAAAGAATTGAAGAAGAGACCACATCTTCTACTTCAATAGATGAAAATCCAAAATCGCGCAAGCGACAAAGGTCTAATCTAGAGGATATAGAACCGAGATGAGGTAGTAGAGTTAGGACTCAAAAGACTTTTGGTCCTGACTATGTATCGTTTTTGTTGGATGATGAGCCAACAACGATTAAAGCAGCTTTCTCTAGGTCCGCCGCGGAGCTATGGAGAGAAGCTGTACAAAGTGAGATTGACTCAATTATGCAAAACTGCACCTGGGTGTTGGTTGATTTACCTGAAGGTTGTAAGCCCTTAGGATGCAAGTGGATCCTTAAAAGAAAGTTTAAAGCCGATGGATCAATCGATAAATATAAGGCTCGATTAGTAGTCAAAGGCTTTAAACAAAGAGATGGGTATGATTTTTTCGATACTTACTCACTAGTGACCAGAATTACTTCTATTAGAGTACTTCTCGCGATTGCTGCTTTACACAATCTCGAGATTCACCAAATGGATGTTAAAACTGCATTCTTAAATGTTGATCTCGAAGAAGAAATATATATGGAGCAACCTGAGGGGTTTGTAATACCTGGCCAAGAAAGGAAGGTATGCAAATTGGTGAAGTCTCTATATGGGTTGAAACAAGCGCCGTTACAATGGCACTTGAAATTTGACGACGTGATGTTGTCAAATGGTTTCAAAATAAATGAGTGTGACAAGTGTGTTTACATTAAGAACACAAATAACGAATATGTTATAGTGTGTCTCTATGTAGATGACATGTTAATCATGGCTAGTAACACCCGAGTGATTAACGACACTAAGTTCATGTTGAAAAGAAATTTTGACATGAAGGATATGGGGGTAGCTGACGTGATTCTTGGAATTAAAATTCTAAGAAGACCAGACAGAATCAGTTTGTCACAATCTCACTATGTTGAGAAAGTGCTAAAATGGTTTAACGCATACGAAACTGTACCTGTTAAAACCCCCCTAGAACTCAATGTTCACTTAAGTAAAAATCGAGGTGAGTCGGTTGCACAAGAAGACTATGAAATGGTGATTGGATGCTTAATGTATCTAACGAACTGCACTCGACCTGAAATAGCATGTGTCGTGAACAAATTGAGTCGGTACACGAGCAATCCAAGCAAGGAGCATTGGAAAGCTCTTGTGAGAGTATTGAGATACCTGAAGTATACTCAATATTATGGCCTAAAATTTGGGAGATACCCCCCGATACTTGAAGGGTACTGTGATGCGAACTGGATCTCAGACACAAAGGATTCGCTTTCTACAAGTGGATATGTGTTCACGATCGAGGGTGGAGCTGTTTCGTGGAGATCCACAAAACAAACATGTATAGCCCGATCCACCATGGAATCTGAATTCATAGCTTTAGATAAAGCTGGTGAAGAAGTCGAGTGGCTGAGAAATTTTCTCGAAGATATTCCATGTTGGTCGAAGCCAGTGCCTCCAGTGATGATTCACTGTGATAGTCAAGCTGCTATCGGGAGGGCATACAGCGGCTTGTATAACGGTAAGTCTCGACATATTCGTCGTAGACATAATACCGTAAGCATTTGATCACAACGGGGGTTATCACAGTCGACTATGTAAAGTCGTTGGATAATCTAGCGGATCCACTAACCAAATGGTTAAATCTAGATCAAATGTTTAAATTGCTAGAGGGAATGGGTCTAAAATCCACAACATGAGGAGTTGTCATAGTGGTAACCCAACCATGATGATTGGAGATCCCAAGAACTTGGTTCAATGGGAAAACTAAGCTATGAGAGCTTGTGAGGGAACACTCATTGATATATCTATTCTCTAGAAGAGCACAATTGAGTGTTGAGAACTTGTCTAGTGGTGAGGTTAAGTCTATGACTTTTAATGATTCTTTAGAAATTGAGTAGGGCAAGATACTCGAGAAAGAATCACCTATATAAGTATGAAGTGAGGGCCTCTTCTAAATAAACACTTATGAATCCAAAGGGGTGTCCAGGGCCTGAAATGGACACAAAACGTGAGAACGGAAAAGGTTTGAGGTGTTGAAGGTGTTGACATCATTGTCTCGGTACACGCCGTGGAGGAATAGTTCAAAGCATAGAGCTACTAATCCGCCTGTGTATCCGATGGTGTTAGCTATGGAAGGTTCAAAGCCATAAACTACATATCCTAATAATTTAACACTTCGTGAGGACAGAGCTTGTGTTGCATCTGCATTTGGGTTATTTCCACTCATGTGGGGGATTTTAGGAATCGTGTTTAATAAATATATATATTTTATATATATTTATAGTGGTCAATAAAGATTGATCAAGATTGAAGTGACGTGGCATTTAATTTTAAGAAAATTAAATGACCTATGATCGTTCTACGTTTCGAGTAGATGATCGTGATATATTTATTTTCTCTAAATCGATTCCCGGTGAGTGAGAAATAAAGGTTTAAAGTGAGTCACTTAAAGTATGAAGTTAAGTGTTTGAGACTAAGTATGAAGAAAAATACTTGTCCCACATTGGTTATAAAACCAATATTCATCATGAATATAAGGAGGTTAAGAAACCTATGGTTTGACAAGTTGGGTCAAAGACCATCTGGCACGTGCCAGCCCGCTGTCCTGGGGCTACTTTTTGCTAGCGGGCTGTCCTGGACCATCTGTGCCACCATCTGCGCCAGCAGGTGGTTTGTGCCATCTGGGCCAGTAGATGGTGTGTGCCAGCAGGTGGTCTGTGGTCTGGGACAGCAGATGGTCTGTGCCACTGGACAGCTAGCTATCCTAAAACGGCTTGTGCCACTAAGTGTGCCAGCAGCAGATGGACTGGGCCAACAGCTAGCTGTCCCAGAAAATGATCTGATGTGCCAGCAGATGGCCTGTGCCACTTTGTGCCAGCAGGTGGACTGGGCCAGCAGCTAGCTGTCCCAGCCAGCTTGTGCCATTATCTGTGCCAGCAGGTGGACTGGGTCAGCAGCTAGCTGTCCCAAAAAACAGTCTGCTGTGCTGCTGGGCAACGACCTGCACAACAATCTGCCCAACGATCTGTCCCGAACGATCTGCCCAACGATCTGTCCCGAACGATCTGCCCAACGATCTGTCCCGAACGATCTGCCCAACGATTTGTCCAACGATCTGTTCCGAATGATCTGTCCGGGGACAGCTAGCTCTTTGTTGTAGAGAATGAGATAGCTTGAGTTGAGAACGATCTCCTCATTCCCTTGTGATATCAAGCTCCTTGAGTTGATCTTGTGATCAACCTGTGAGATCGATCTTGTGATCGATCTGTGACATCTAGCTCCTTATCAAACTTGTGATATCAAACTCCTCAGTGAGATTATGATGAATGTGGACAAAAGCATGTCCAGGTTAGGTGGGTTAATTATAATTAATTACCACCAACGTTTGTAACTCCTGTAACGTCCAAATGGTTTAATTTGAATCAATTGTCATGAATGGACATTTATCTCAATTAATTCCTGTAACTCCTCTTGAGTGGATTTGACCTTTATATAGGTGGTCTCCATGCATTTCACAAATAAGAGATATACGAGAGATACCCATTAGCATACACAAGCATCTTGCTGCATACTTTCTTCCAAAAGCATTTTAGAAGAAGCTCTGTTCTTATCTTTTTCCAGTTCGCCGGAGCTCGTTGGTTCGCGGTGCTGCCACCATCGAGACGAAAGTCGTTTTATCTTTGGAGACAATACGCCTTACCGAGAGCACTACCGGGGCGTAATATTGTCTTGCGGAAAGAAGGCTCTTTCCTCGACTCGACTTCAACTATTTTATTCTATTATATTTTGTAATAGAATAGCTTTAGATATTTGTTATTTAGAGCTACTGTAATATTCATTTTTCTTTCCAGAATATTATTTTATTTTTCTCTTCCCATTTATATACTAACAATTCTGATATGTATTATTTTACGTTATTTTAAATTATTTATATTAAATTAATTTAATTAATAAATTATAATATTATTTTTTTCTTATCACATAAGAAATATTCTTGATGTATATGAAATTATTATATTAATAATTTGTATTAAATATATATCATAATATATATAGAAAAATATTTTAAATGATTTAAATATAAAAATTGCATAGTATTATTATTTTCAATGATTGAAATAATTTTTTTATATTTCCTTGTAATATAATGTGCTTTTGGATTATTTTAAGACACTTCGTAACATCTAATACATGGTTCTTTTGTTGTAGAAATTTTATATAGAGGATTAAGATATTTGAAGGTACCACTCAACCATGACTCGAGTATTTTTCATAGAGCAATAATCTATTGTGTATTGTAATAAAAAAAAAATCATGTGTAATGTATTATTGTAATTTATAAATTGAACATAACAAAATATTATAATGAGCAAACATGCATAACCACCACTTTACAAATCTACATCATAATAAAAGTATTAAAACAACATATATACATGATATATATATGATAGAAACATATTAACTATTTATGCAAAAAATATTTGAATTTATAGTAGACTATATAAGTAGAAAACATAGCAATCTAAGAATTTTTTTCAAAGTAAATATATTATGAGTTTTGTGTGTTATGGATATAAATAAATAGAAATTTAAAATATTAAAACATCTCATATATATATATATATATATATATACATATAATATATATATAGACACACACACATGCTTAATATGAAAGTAACATTAAATAACATGAAATACATATATAATTTGTTTAATATCATAGCAACACTAAAAAATTCTTGCAGAAATTGAAACTATTTGCGTTTATATAAAAGTACATGGGCAAATAACATTGTAATTTAAGGTTTTTTAGACTGGATACTACCTTGAGTGCTCTCTATATTATGATTTCTAAATTTGGAAAAATGTGAATTACGTTCGTTTACCACTAAAAAAAATGCATTATATAGCAATAGAATAGTGACGGAAAAATTTTCTGTTTCTAAATTTTAAAATTTAACAACGAAATTTTTATGGAATTGTTGTTAAATTTTAGTAACGAAATTATTAACGGAATTATCCGTTATTAAAAATTTAGTAACGGAATTTTCCATTACTAAAATTGAAAAAACCATTATAGAAACATAAATTTCTTTACAATTCCGTTGTTATATATAGTAACAGAATATATTCCGTTGTTCAATTTTTTTTAGCAATCATCAATATTACTACGAATAAATCTGTTACAAATTTGTTACTAAAATTTTTAATAACGAGATTTTTTGTTTTAGCAACTAAAAATTTCGTTGCTAAAATAACTTTTTTTTATAGCGTACTTTATATATCTATAATGAAAAGGTTTTAAAGCGACAACGATGGTGGAGAAACTTTTCAAATTAAAAGGTTTGAAGTGTTTATGAATTCTTGTGAACAACTATAATAAGAATGTTGTTGTTCTGTGTTTGCAATTGCAAGATGATGATAACATTCTTCTCTTTATATTATTGTTGCGTTGTCTTTGAGGGAAAAATTTATCCCTTTAAAATGTGTTATAAAGTATAATTATCTTTTAAATTTTCTTTTTTTTTATTCTTTCCTCCTATGTAAATTATAAATTAATCATTAATTTTCTCCTTCAAGATAATATTATCCCTCTTTAGAGTGGGATGAAAGAGAAAAACCAATGATGAATTATAATTTAGATGGAAAGATTTTAAAAACTAATTATATTTTTATCCCACATTTTCAAGAAATAAATTTATTCATAAAAGAGAATTAAAGGTCATGTTGTGTTTTTAAAAATTGAATTACATAGCCGCATCACGGAGGACTCGAACCCGAAACCTAAGTCTTGGACATTAACTTCACTACCACTAGGCCAACACACGCACGCTTCATGTTGTGTTTTGATGGTGAGGCTGTAATGCCCCGACTTTTTACTCCCTAATAAGTTAGCAAAATTTTCCACGTTTACGAACTTGTACCGATTTACGGGACCGAGTCTCGTAAATTAAGAGAGAATGAGCCATTAGTGGTGATTAATAGTAATTTGATGTTATCTTTTCATGGGATTAACAATTTGATGCATTCGAATCTTTAAACGTAAGCCGGTGTAGCTAATTATAAATTAGTAGCAAATCACTATTATGTGAACGATGACCTTATAGATGTATAAAGCTATGAAATACATGAGCTAATTATATTGAGGATAAGTGAATATTACTCAACAGCAAGCATCTTTATTAAATTGTGATTTTTGGAATCACTAATAGAAATTTACAACTTATATGATCAATGCTAGTAGTGGAAATCATCAGTAATGATAACCAGCGTTATTCACAGCTTTCTTAATGGTGATTATTAAGCTGGTGAAATAAATTGAAATTTTAGATGGCACAAATCAACATACACATAAGTGTGGGATGGATAAGTGTTGCTTCATTACAGAAATACAAACTTTACAAAAGGACAGAAAATAAACCTGTACCAATGAGACATATACGCTAGCTTCGTAGCTGAAGATTGCTATATTAGAAAACAGTATTAGATGCCCAAAATAATGCAGAAAATCTTCTATTTTGGGTAACAAAACAAACTAAGAATCTGAATAGAAGAATGGACTAAAGAGTGAATTAAGAAAACAGAAGAGAGGCAGGGTGCTAGGGAGGAAGTGTGGCAGTCTCGAGGGCAGAGCTTAAGGAGAGAGTAAGCTGTCTTTTGCTTCTATCCCCTGCACTTGAACAAACAGTCCACAATCTCCAATGTCCAACATGGGACTTGGTGAAATCTGGAGAAACAGAAAGAGTTAGCCTAAATCATATAAAGAAGAAAATTTGGTAGGAGAGTACGAGAAAGGAAAGGAATGGACTTACCCAAAGCAGCCTTCTCCACCTCTCCAACACGCCACAACATGATCCAGAACATGCTGTCATCCTTGGACAGAGAGCCTGCAATTAGAGACAACACAACAAAGTCAATCAGGTTGGAACACAACACACAACACTAGAATCGAGTGATTCAACTCTTAACCTTGCCCTCTCCTATAAATACCCATCATTTTTACCTTAGAAAGTTTACAAGTCACAAACACACGCACTCAAACACTTAGCACATTAAGAGAAGGAGGAGAGACTTAGAAGAAGTCTGCCCAAGCTGAATCAACACAACCAGTCCATTAAGGTAATCAAAGACTGAAACCTAAATCTTAAATGATGTATAAACATATCTTAGAACTCAGTCACATATGGAAATTTATGTTTATCCTTAGACTCAAACACAACTTTCAAAGTTTTAGACTTTTATCCTTTAAGCTTAGTGAGAACATAGCATGCTATTAAGACACACACTGATAATTTCAAACTTCATACGGTTCTGAATTTAACATAGAAGCAGAGTCATCTACATCTCTAAAAGAACTTAGAACATAACACATACATGCTAAGAACATAGAAAAAACTTAGAAATAAGTCCAGAATTTTAGGACATAGACCTACACCTTTATCTCCAGAATGAGAAACCAACTCAAAAAAATCATGAAGTTTCAGCAATGAAATATAGAACTAAATAAAACTCATATTACAACCAACTTCTAAATTTAGATTTTAGGTAAGACTTTTACTCCTTAAACCACGCACTCAAACACATCTAACAGAAATTAGAGACAAACAAAAGTCTTCCCAAAATAAAACATTTCAGGGCACAAAACAGAACACTTAGCTTAAAATTTTGGGATTTGTCTCAGTGAAGAAAGAACCAGCCGAGCCCCATAACCAAACTCGATGTTATCAACCCCAACTCGGCCTCCTATTTGTGACAAACCAAATCAGTAACTTCATCATAGAAAGAGAAGACCAAATTATAGAAACTAGAACAAGGATGTAAGGCCTAAGAGAACTGTAAATGAGTGCCCAGAAAATAATAACATCAATCTGTATTCCCTCTAGCCTAAATTATCTCATAAATGGATGGGTTGTCTGAGGCACAGGAACTGTCCTCCAAGCTTGGAAATCGAGCCTCCCACGGCTGTCCCCAATCAGAAACCACGCCCCACCACCGAGTCATTCTCAATCCTAGCTCACCAAACCAATTGCCTCATAATAAGAAAGAAAAAAAAAACAATCAGTTGAGGAATGAAGCCAGTCTGAAAGTTTAAATCTCTCCCACAACTCCTTCTAAATTACAAATCCATAACCAAACATGCAGAACAATAAGAACCACAATAAGAGTAATTGAATTGAATCGATAAAAGATAAATAGAACAAGAGAGAGAGAGAGAGAAGATTACCTGAGGCAGAGAAGAGCGTCGAAGGAGAACGGCGGCGGGAGAAGAGCGAGGAAGAAAGGAGGGCGACACCGAGGGAATCGAGTTGCCAGAGGAAGAGAGGTGTGACAGCATGAGCTCCAAGGCCTATCCAATTCCAGATGAGGTGGAGACGGCACGGGATTGCAGAGACTACTTCCTGCGAACGCGTGACGAGGAAGGAAGAAATGACGCCGATGGGAGTTTCAAACAAGGAGGAGGGCGGAGAGACGGAGGCCCGACAATGGTCTTGGAAGAGAGAAGTGTGAGGCAGAAGTAGCCTGAAGTTATGTCTGGCTTGGGGATGAATGAATCTACGACCCTAAGTCTAGAACTAGTATAGAATTTTCTAGAACCGAGCCGGGTATGGGCCGAGTTAACGAGCCAACTACTAACTAGATGGGCTCGAAGAATAAAGAGGAAATCTGGGTTTGAGTTATAATAGGTATTGGGCTGGGTAATAAACTTGACGGGCCAAGTATTTAATTCTGTTGGGCCAACCTAATTAAACATTGGGCTGGACAATAAAGATTCGAGTGGACCGAAGGCAGTGCAAACAGACGGGCCAAATTAATTAATTGGCTTGGGCTAAAAATTTACTGAATTGGGGTGCAGTAAATAAAATGCTAATGGGCTACAATGTGGAAAGAAATTAATTAGAGTGTTGGGCCTATTTAATTAAATTAAAGAATATATAGACTTAATAAATTAATAATGGGCTAGGAATTAATTAATTAATCCTAAGTGGGATAATTATTCAATTAAGGTACCAAGACTAAAATTATTGGACTATGTCTAAAGATGAGATTTATTAATTGAATTTAGAAAATTCAATTTATTTAATTTAATCATATAAATGATTAAATTATAAATCATACTTAGAGTATGATCATTTAAGTTAATCTAACTTATAAGACTTTATCATTTTGATTCAATGATCAAAATATTAAATTAGAAATTTCCTATAATTAATTATTTGGGTATAAGTGAATTTCCAAATCATAGCATGATTTAGAAATCATCAAACGACGCCTTTAGAAATACAACTCCTAGACTCGAATGATAGTCAAGTTATAAGGCCCGAGATTTATTCTCAAAATATTAAGGGATAACATTTCCTTACACTTAGAATTATTAGATATACTTGATAAATGTATCTCACTCGAGATTTATAAAGGTTTTGACGAAAGGTCAAATCCGCGCTTCGAGAACGAGACCATCGTCAGTCAAGACTATTCAAGTAGACTTTTCTTACTCTATAAAAATATGTGTGCATGTTTTTAGAATGAAACGAGATATTTTTAAAGCATTGTCTTGCCATAAATGTTTTGATTTATGTATGATGTCTATCTGCTATATTTATAATCGAATTTGGGTCCCGGTAGATTAGATATACTACTCGGACTAGTGTACACAGGACCGTGAGTCATCTAGATGTTGACCGGTCGAGTGTCTGTGGGAAGTGGTCACTTCCCCGGCACAAATAAGCTTCAGATATGATTGATTACAAAGAACTAGGACTGCAGTCAAACTAGAACTTTCTCAAAGAAATGCTTTTGTGAACATAGGTGCTTTAGAGACAAAAATCCATATGTATCACTTGAAATGGCTTGACAGTTATATATGTACGTGTGCGATTTCGGTACGTGTCTACTGAGTACAATTTGTACTCAGCCCTGCATGTATTTCGAAACGTGCAGGTTAAGAACGAAGAAGATGGGGTGCTACGTTGGGCTTTTGGTTAGTCTCCTAGTAGCTGACTCTTGGGAGTTCTTCATGTTTTCATACACGTAGGATTTCGTCTATGCGATCCCACATTTCCGCTGCTATACCATTATGTAAATAGATTGAGATTCAAACTATTTAACTTAGTTATGTTATGTAATGAGCTTATGACTCTGAACATATCTATTCCCGAATTCACGAGATAAATTCTTGATTTATGTTATGGAAGGAATACTCATTTGCGCTATTCATTACCATACTTATCATTTATTTCTTTCATTAGTCACGTTTCCCGACTTTACTAAATTTAGTAGAAAGCGGGCGTGACTAGGGGTGTCACGGTACGGTATACCTTACTAAAATCGTCATACCTTATACCTTACCTTTACCTTCGGTATGAAAAATTTCATACCGTTACCTTACCATAATTTTCGGTATACCTTAGTTTGGTATACCTTACTTTCGGTATGACATTTTTACATACCTATACCTTACCTTATTTTCGGTATACCTTTTTTTGGCGGTATACAAAAAATTTATTTATTTAAAATATGTGCATATATAAAACATAATGAACGACACCTTAAATAACATTAAAAATATAAAAAAATACAAAGTATTATTTTATAATAACATAATTTTCGAGATTAATCACTAATATCATATAATTAATTACTAAAAGATTAACTAATTATATTGTTATATATGTACTAGATTTAAATATATGAATCATTTTCTTATTAATTGGTCATATATGCGTGATATATTATACTAACAAATTAAGTTATTTTCATTAATTATATATTACAATTTATATTATATTTAAAATTAAGCAGACATGGTTATATTATCATATAAAATAATTTATTTTTATTTTATTATAATTATTTAGATTGATGTGTTAGTTTTAAAAAATAATTTAGTAAAATTATATCACAACTATTTAGTTATGTAACAAAAAATTATGTCTTATTCAATGTTTTCAATTATTAACAAAATCATGTATTTTGTAATTTGTCACTAATATTTATTAACTATAATTTATAAATAATTATTTTTTTATGATTAAAATTGAATATATATGTACATATAATTTTATATACACAAAAACAACAATATATATCATTTTTTTCCATTATATATTACGGTACGGTATATGACGGTATACCTCGGTATTTGAAAAACTTATACCTTTACCTTACCGAAAAGTTCGGTACGGTATCATACCTTGCCAAAAATTCCGATATTATTTTGCGGTATTTTTCGATACGGTATGCACGGTATACCATTTTTTCGGTAAATTTTGACAACCCTAGGCGTGACAGAGGCTAACCCCTAATCTCACGCTAAGGTTTTAATTCTAATCAATTATATTATTATTTTTCTTCAAGTTTTTGGATTCTTGCTTTTACGTGTTCATTTATCTATTGAATATATAATCTCTGTCCACAATATTCATGCCATTAATTTCGTTTTAGGATGTACATCAAAAATGTGTTCTTTCCATTTTAAAATATGAACCTTTTCTGCACTAAATTAATTTTAATTCATTTCAGGTATATTATTATGGCACAGATGATGAACTGATAGAATTTTATTTATAATCAAATATAACTATTTGATATTACACAAATAACACAGCTTCCGTTTGCATTTTAATTAATTTCAGCCTAAACTAAGCCAAAACAGGACATTCTAAAAAATTATTGATCTCATCATTAATGATTTAGGTGGTGTTTGGCTAAATTTATAAACTCTTTAAAACAACTTATAAGTTGTTTAAAAGTTTATAAGCTCCTTACAAGTGTTTGGCAAATTAAGCTCTTTAAGAGCTTATAAGTTGTAAAAATAAGCTCTTGAAGCTTATAAGCTCTCCAAAAATAAGTAGCGTCACCCCAACTTATTTTTTCAACTTATAAGCTCTTTCAATAGCTTATAAGCTCTTTAAAATAAGTTTAGCCAAACACCCTCTTAAACTAAAAGTTCATAAAGTTTGAGTTTTCCTTTATAAGACAGTAGAATCGACCTACCGATTAATACCTCCATAAAAGTTTCTGAACTGGTGTTTGAGCACAGAGCGTATGGTGCTGAATTAACTCACGTCATATTTCCAAAAACAAAAGCTCGAACGACCCTTAAACAAAAAGGTACATGTACATGTAACCGAAATTGACACGTGTGGGTAGGTAGAAAATGCATAAGAGAGCGAGACAACTCTCTCTAGGGAATTCAGCAAAATAGACCATATTTGAATGAGCTTCTTCCTATACCTATAAATTCCATTGGACCTAGAACCAGAAATGATAAATGATATTTTTGAGATATTCATTTTCATGGAAAGACAGATAGAATATCTCGACATAGTGATTGTTTGATACCACCGGAAACAAGAAGCCAAAATTCCAAGGAATCCAAAAAAAAAGAAAAATTGGATATATGTTCAACGGATCACACCAAGGAAGAAAAAATATTTTGTTCAGTCTTCCAAGAAGAGCTACTTTCTTCCCGAGCTAATCCCCTCAATCGGTGCAGCTACATCCTTCGATTGGAAAGGTTTCTACATTCTAATTGTGAATTGATCTCTTCATAGATCGATGAACCAGACTTGTATTGAATAGTATCACTTGAACATAGGAAGTTGAATTTCCTTAGGTTTAGGGTTTAGGTATTGATGTCCAAAGTGAGTCACTTCTTTTTTGCACAATTATTTAATACTTCATCCTTGCATAAAAATTCTTTACATTTTGTCATTTTATTTCATTCACAAAAAAATTATACATCTTAAAATTTTTATTTGGTAATTGAACCAGAGAAATAAATAATTCAATCAAAATTATTACTATAGTTCGAGAGAAAGTAACAGTATCTACTCGGACACTAGAGTGGAAGTGTGTTGAATCAAGAACAGACAACAAACGTCTTTATTAACTCACTACACTCAATACACAGCTCAATTAAAAATAACAAATCATGTAATAGTGATTAAAAAGATAAAAGAATTATATGAGCAACAAGGTTAATTCATTCCTTCTTATAATGAGCTAAATGGAGTGGGATGATTCAAAATGAAAAACGGCCCACTTCTACGGAGACAGTATATGAATTATGATACATTTTTTTCTTTGTTTAAACAAAAATATTATGCTAAACTAAAATAGGTAATGAACATAATCTTATTCATCGTGTCACTAGCTGATTACAAGAGACCAGTTATAATCGGTAGCAAATGCATAATTTTCTACTGCAAAATAAATTTTATTTTATATTTCTACTCCATGAAAAAATATCATATGGATAATAATGGTTCTTTTGTGAGCGTACATACATATATAACAATATTCGGAAGGCCTATTAGATTGTCAAAGGCTTGATCTTATTAGATTGTCAAAGGCTTGAAACAAAATATCGAGCTAATTCACTAACCAAATAACATACCTAAATGATATTTTAGGTATGTAAATCACCAGTAATATCACAAGAAAAAATCACCAAGCCTGTAAATTACTGCATATACTCTTCCTTCACAACAATGCCTAAAGATGATTTATGAAATTCGATTAGTTTATCGACCACCAACCATGGTGAGAGTGACATCATTGAAGGAGGCACTACTCTTACTCTGCTGAGAAGAACTTGTACCTGTAAGAGATCCACTCCCCTTCACCGAGAACGCTGATTGCTTTGGCTCGGGAAGCTCTATTTTTTCACTGCTCAACATTGATAGTACAGCTGAAATAGATGGTCTGTCTTTAGGGAGCTCCTGAACACACAGTAATCCAATATGTATGCACCGGATCACCTCCGCCTTGTAACTTGAATTTGTTATTCTTGGATCTATCAAAGCTGTGACATTTTCCTCATTCCACGCTGTCCAAACCTGAAGTTTCAAGATCATGTCAGTGGTCCATTTCAAAGCACCTTATGCATCATATAAAGAAGTAGGTAATAGTATAACTAAACGAGTGTGTAGGATAGCATCCCAATGAATCCAAGAAAGGATGATTCGTGTTTGTTCTTGAATCATCAAGAAGAGGTACGGTAACAATAAGCAAGGTGGATGAGGAACATAACTACAATTAGGAACAGATATGCACAGTGTAGCGAGCGGTCTAAGTTGTTTTGTAATAACATAATTAGGGGGTGTTTGGCTGAGCTTATAAGCTCCTTAAAACAACTTATAAGTTGTTTATGAGCTTATAAGTTCTTTCAAAGTGTTTGGCAAATTAAGCTCTTTGAGAGCTTATAAGTTGTAAAAATAAGCTCTTGGAGCTTATAAGCTGTTCAAAAATAAGTAGCTCTATCCCAACTTATTTCTTCGTGAACTTATAAGCTGCAACAAAATTCCATAAATAACATTTTATATCACTTTAAAAGAGCTTATAAGCTCGTTTATCTAAACACATTGACAGCTTATAAGCTCTTGCAAGCGCTTATAAGCTTTTTAAAATAAGCTTAGTCAAACACCCTCTTAATCAATCAGGAAAAATAGATAGCCACTGCAGATACAGACTGGAGACAACAAGTACTGATGTTATCTCAAAAGTAGAAGTCATTTATAGTTGACTTACATATCCCAGAAGGTTCAAATAACCTTCCTTAGGATAGAAGCTCGTGTTCCTTCTCCCAGTAACAATTTCTAACATCAGAACTCCGAAGCTAAAAGCATCTGATCTTTCCGAAAATTTTCCTTCCATTGCATACTCAGGAGCCATATATCCACTGCAAGTAAATCATATTAGCAGAACATCTTTTAATTGACTTGCATTCAGTGAACTATATTAAATAATTTCACACAACATTGAATATATATACTTACTATGTTCCTACCACTCTCACAGTGCTGACATGATCTTGCTTGGCCTCATATATTCTGGCCATGCCAAAGTCTGAAATCTTTGGTTGCCAATCATTATCCAACAATATGTTGCTCGGCTTGAGGTCTCGATGGATTATTTTCAATCTAGAATCTCTGTGAAGATAAAGAAGGCCTCGACAAACACCTTCAATAATATTGTATCGCTTTCTCCAATCTAGGATATCCTGTGTTGAATCTGGACATAATCCGAAATATATTCAGTATAAAGCCAAGTTAGAACTACATGTTGAGTTTATTAAAAAGTCATCAAATCTTCAGCAGATAATGAGAGTAAAAAGAGAAGCCTTGAACTGACTGAATAGGTGATGGTCCAAGCTTTTATTAGGCATGTATTCATACACCAATATCTTCTCTCTATCCTCTGTACAGCACCCGAGTAATCTAACAAGATTTCTATGTTGGAGTTTAGAAATGAGCGCCACTTCATTCATGAATTCTTCAATGCCTTGTCCAGATGCAGTCGAAAGCCTCTTAACAGCAATTTCTCTTCCACTAACCAAAACACCCTAGTGTGGAAGAAATTTCAGCCTTTATATAAAAATTGTGTTACATAAGAAAAAAAATCAACTGAGACAAATAAGTAATGGAAGATCAGTACCATGTAAACATGGCCAAAACCACCCATCCCGAGCTTTCTAGCTTCAGAGAAATTATTGGTGGCATGTGCTAATTCCTCAAATTTAAATAACGGTATGTCTTCAAGATTAACTCGGCTTGATGTGTCTCGTGTAGGGGCATCAGTTGATCCTGACGCCCTAACACTGCCAAGTTTAGTAGTTTCTACTTTGCCTAATTCACCAGGAAAAGCACAACCAAGTCAAAGCTTGTACGCATCTACTAAGTCAAAAGGATTACTTGTGCAGATTATACCTATGCGCTTAGCTATCCGTATCCAACAAATATACGCGGAAATACATATAACACCAAAGCCAATGACGGCAATGACCACCAAAACTATCAAGATCTTCTTAGAGTCCTTTTGATCTGACACAAATGAACATCCATCAGCATCTTGTAATAGAACACAAGACCTAATGGTACAGACCCAAGTACAGGTATCAAGAAGTAAGAATGCTTTTCATTTCCACAAAACTGATACGTAAGCAGGCACAACAACCTTTAACAAGAACATTAATTCCATAATCAAAATTTCGAAAGAAAAAAAAATGAATTACCCAACTCGGAAGCAGAGACTCGGATATGAAGATCGGGGCCCAAGCCGTTAGGAATATTCTGAACATCCATCAAAGTTACACTCCAGAACATACACCCAACTCCGGGGCCAAACGCATAGGCAACGCACGAACAATTCCTCAAACATATACCTTCACACTGCGCTTCCGGGCCAGTAATTCGGGTCGAGTAGCCCGCAATCTTCATGGATTGGAGCTTCAAAAACACATCACTAGTCGTACCGTCAGCACTACAGTTCAAAGCGACTCTTCTCGCACACCCACTGTTCCACTTCCCCAAATCCCATTCCTGAGAATTCTGCGGAGTAAATCCGCGCAAACAACTGCAGACCGGTGATTCCTGCTGGTTGCAGCTCCCGAAATCCCCACACTGACCATTACTGCCGCAGGAGCTGGTTGATGTGTTAATGCTGCTCTGTGCCCTGCAAAATTCCGGCCACGAGGAGCAGTGGATGATGATGGCGGTAATCAGAATGTAAAATAGTGTTACCATAATTGTGTGGAAGATACTTTGCAAGCCTCACAATAATATTTATTTTATTATAGGATAATATTTTATTTTGTATTTTACATACTATACTACATGGAAAGTGTAATGTGAATAATGGTTTTCTTTTGAGAGTGGGCATATCACTTTTTTTTGAACCACATAAAGTATATAATATGCGGAAGGCGTATTTAGTATACAGTCAAACTTAGTGCAAATGAAATTTTGAAACATTAATTCATAGTCTCATACCTTCACTCAGTCTGTCTACCTTCACTCAGTCTGTCTATAATATAGATCACATGCAAGTACATCACTCTAACTATGTCCCCCATATAAAATATCCTTGTTATAACATGTTTTATAATAAATAATATCGTTTATTAATTTTTAGTTTTTAATTATGTTTTAATAATTATAATATAATTTAATAAAATATTATAAAATAATATAAACAACAAATAAAAAGTATATCATCATATTTTTAAATAATATTGTGTGGCTTTATCACATCTGCCACATATATTAATAGATGTCCGCCGCAACTGTGAGAATTAATTCACATGGCTTGAATTAATTCTCACAGTTATATTCGCCTATTTATTAATTCTCACAGTTGAACAATATAACTATTTGCCACATATATAATAAATAATATCATTTATTAATTCAACTTATTGCGGCGGACATAGATGTGATAAAGCCACACAATATTATTTAAAAGTACGATGATATACTTTTTATTTGTTGTTTATATTATTTTATAATATTATATTAAATTATATTCGCCTATTTATTACTGTGAGTTATATTCGCCTATTTTATAATATTCGCCTATTTATTACTGTGAGTTATATTCGCCTTTCAACTGTGAGAATTAATTCACATCTGCCACATATATTAATATTGTTCAATTAATCCATGGCTTGAAAGGTTTTTATATTCGCCTATTTATTAAATATATTAATGGAGGAAAATATTTCAAGTTTCAATCTATGACTCATTTCATCTGATAAGAGTTTGCTGTTATTATATATTTGACTCCTGCGTCAATTTTTTTCTTATGTATTGACACGTCCAACTCTGCACTAGAGATGGAATTCTGAAATAATTATCAGTGGTTTGGTTTATGTGATAAAATTGATAGAATTATAACCTTTAAATCTCTATCTTCTTATTTATAATCATCTCTCTCCTTATGAATTTAGTCATTTGTTATGTTCCTTAATCACTCAAATACTTGATTAAATAATAAGTCAAGTTTGGTGTGATTATATAATCAAGCATTTGTGTGATTAAGAGGCATAAAAATGAATTGAATTCATAAAGAAATGTAGGATTATAGATAAAAGGGTAGATATTTAAAGCTTATAATTATATCAATCACATCACACAAACCAAACCATCCTTAAAGGAATTAGATTTTATAAATAACACATATGAAGAATGAAGATAATATCTTATTTCGAAAATCATATTTATTTCAATAAATATACTCTTAGGCACTTGAACTCTCTTGGTTCAGATTAAGACAAATTGAAGCACGTGGTCATGAAATGACACGAAATGCACTGGTGGAATAATATGGGTCAGGGAAAGATAAATCATTTCTCTTACAAACACTATTTATAGTTTAGATAGATGTGAACTATATATTCAATTGCGACTAATGAACTGAGGAGGGTGTATTAGTGTTAAATTTGGATGCGACAAGTTAATTTCATGCATTAGCCACTCTACCGTTATATTAATGTAGGAGTATTTATAAACAAGTGAGGTGTCCTTCCAAATTCAACAGGGATCGATAAATATATTAAAATTATGATAAATTTTGCTAGATGTTTGTATAATAATTAGGTATTATACTGCTATGCACGAGATTATTTATTTATAAATAATTTATGCATAGAAATATTTAAAGAAATAAAAAATATTATAATTCGATTTTATTCGGTGGTTTTGGAATCGTAATCGATAGTCCTATTCTCAATTGTGACTATGTTGAGTACAATTCGGTTACAGTTTCAAAATTTGAGAACTGTGATCAGCAATTTGAAATAATAACTTCGATTTATTTTACCTTATTCAATTTATTTCTTATTTTATAAAGGGTCATTTTTTATTAATTCATAACAATAAATTAAAATTAACAAATAAGAGGATATTACATAACTATTTAAACATATGTGTATATTGATAAAAATTCATAATACATATATTTGAAGTCATTATTATTTGTAGTTAGATTTTGTTGTGAAATTTTAATTTTGTTGTGTAATAATAATTATTTGACATAATTTTAAGTAACAACGAATTAATAATTTGAAGTCAACTACAAAGTTATCCTTAAAAATTGATTTTCAATTTTAGTACAAATTCGTGTATTAGTTATTATTTAAAAATTTATTTTAATATATTAAATTATATTAATCTTAAATATAATTTTGATCAAATTAGTTATCACAACATATAGTACGGTTATATATTTTTCATATATCACAACTATATTAATAATTATATATTAATTAATTTTAATAATATATGTGTTTTAATTTTAGGAGGTAAAGGTTATAGGAGAGAGAAAATAAAAGTAGTTATTTGTTTAAATTTTTAAAAAATATATAATTTAATTTAATATTTATATAATTTTGGTCAATAACGTTAAATTAAAATTATCTACAAATAAAACTAGTAAATTAATAAAGATGAAATTATTTAATTCAATATATTTAATATTTATATATAACTTGTATCGTGTAAATTAATAGAGCACCTAAATGGAATGACCATTTGTATTTCACTCTATGTTTTACTATTAAATTTAGCATTTAATTAATATTTATAATAATACATTATAATCAATATTTTTTGAAAAATTATACTCCTTCCATCCCACTTATTTAAATTTATTAACTTTTGACACTCATTCCAATATTTAGTTGTAATAGCTTTTGAAGAACATGATTTGTGTATTAAAATTTGCTAAATAAAGAAATGTGTCTAAATAAGTGAGACGAAGTCGGTATATGTTAGTGTTGAATTTATCAATTATAAAAATTGATTATAATTATTAGTATTAAATATTAAAAACAATTATAAACCCTGATCAAATAGGACAAATTTTTAGTACTAAATTGTAATGCCCCCACGGTTTTAAATCAAACTCTCGGATTAGATATTCCCATATTTAGCGAATGAGCCGAAAAAGTAAGGAAAATTCATAAGAAATCTAATGTTGTAAAATAAAAACTTGCATGGAATGGAGTTATATAATGCAGTCAATTAGACATTATCATTTAATTGAAGGTGTTTGTTTATAGATACTCTATCAATTATTTCTACATAAAACTATTAGAACCGGTACTAGTAAGCCCTTCTCATATAATTGAATTCGATTAATATCGTTGATATTAGATTAAGGATTTTATTTCTAGTACCCCATTGGATATTCTCTTATAAATATATATATATATATATATTAGTAATAATAGTATACTTTCAGTTTAGCATTTAGCTAATTATAGATAATTGCTTAGAGCAATGATAGTTTGCGTCAAGCATGATGACAAAGCTCTTATGTAAAAGCATGTGTAAAAAAATTTAACCATACAATGGGACAAAGAAATCATGGGTTGTAAGAAGGATCTCCTAAATCAAATTTTAGGAAGAGAGCAAATCACACAAGGCTGTCAAAGATTCAGCCTAAACATTTTATAATTAGTGCAAACAAGTAAATGAAACTTAGAAAGGAGACTACTACAACAATACAAGGAAAGAAGGAAATGACGAATGGGTGAAATGTCAGCCTCCTAGAGAAGAGAGATGACATCTTCCTCTTTGTGCTCATGCTGCCACCCGAACACCGGCAAGCTGCCTAGATGAGAGGGGATACACCTTCCTCTCTCTCCTCATGCTGTCACCCGACCACCTGCAATAAGAAGGACAAGATGTGTTAGGAAAAATCTCTAGTAAGAGAGTGAAGCAAAAGAGAGATATGGAGATCTCCTTAAAATAGAATAAAACAAAATAGTTGTATTAATCAGAAAAAGTAAATGGCACATCTAAGTGAAACATAGGAAAGAGAGAGGAGGGGAAAGACTGACACTGCCCAATGCAGCCCTCTCTCCTACATGCAGCCAGTCGCAAAGCTTGCTTCTTAGGATGTCAGAACCTTTGCTTCTTTTCCCCCACCTCTGCATAACTTGCAACAAGAGAGAAGGAAAACTGATAGAAAAGAGAAATAAGTAAGTAGTGTGCAGAATAGATAGGGCAATGATGTGTCAGAATCAGTAGCAACTTCAGGAAAGAGAGACAGGTGCTGACATAGGACAGCACTGTTGCGTTGAAAAAGGCAACAGCCTGTGCAGTAACCTTGGGCAATGAACTCGATCAGCTCTTTCTCACCCAACACTTCAAGACCTGCTTTCCTAACAAAAGAACTTTAAATTGAGCTCTAAGCTCGATGAGGGGAAAGAGAGGAGTGTGTCATATTGCCATGCTTCCATCCCTGCAATAAAATAAAATGAGATTAAAGCATGAACTCTGCAGAAGCATCAAACAAAAGAAACCAGAATCTTTTCATACTTTCAAGATTTGCTAAATATAGTGTTGTTGGACAGAGAAAATCAGCAAGAGAAATCAAAACGAATCTGCATAAACCAAGCACCTCACCACCCAACCTAAACTCTCCTTACCAATATAAATACCAACCTTTCATCACACATAAGAAATTTCAGCAACCAACCAAACACTTAAAGGAAAATCTTAGTGAGAATCTTAGAAGGAGAAGTCATGCCCAGGAAGCCTACTACAAGTTCAATTTCAGGAACAAGAATTCTTAAGGTAAGACTAAATGACTCAAACCCTTATAGTATTCCTTTGAAAGCAAATTTTATGAAACCTAGAACCACTCTTTAGTTCTATCTCTTTTGACCAAACTTAGGACATCAGTGCATGCAATTATTCCCAGATTTTAAAAGACAGAATAGTTGTTGTCAACCTAAGATTTCAGCTTGATAAGAATCCTTAAAAGAAAATATAGACCCACACATATTTTAGAGAAATAGCAAATCCTAGTCCTGAATCATTATAGAACAGCAAAAGATAGAACTATAAAGTTCAGTGCTTTAACAATTGCAGAACTGTGAACTTCGAATTAAACTTTGTATAGAATTCAGTTTCTAAATCTAATTATCTGATTTGAGACTTAGAAATCAGAATGTGGAGAACATGTTCTAATAAAATCTCAAGCAAAAGTTTGAATTTAAAATCCCCCATAGTCTTTAGTCATGCTCCAGAAATTAATAAAGGGATTGACAAAACTTATTAACATAGCAAAATGAGAATTTAAGCCTAGTAAAACTTTACTTAGAATTCTTATAAAAAGAAGAAGATGAGAAACTAGCTCACTGCATAACCGCCTTAACTTAGTAGTCGAGCGATCAACCACTGCCCTCAAGCCTCATACTTGAACGATACCATAATAGAATAGGTTAGTACATAATAGAAATCAAAATCCAAAATTTAGGACATTTATTAGCATAACAGCCTGAAAATTTAATCTTTTTTTCCAAGGACCTCAATAATCCCTAATTCCAGAAATTTAGAACACTTCTTAAAACCAATAAATCAAACAGATGAGAGCAATCAGGTTATAAAATTTATAAAATTCTAAGGCTTAGTCCAAGGACTCCTAACATAAATGGAACATACAAGGAATTGAGATACATATAAATCTAACCCAAATAAGATATGCAATACAAAGAGAAATGGGCACAAAACAGAACACTTAGCTTAAAATTTTGGGATTTGTCTCAGTGAAGAAAGAACAAGCCAATCCAAATCCAGAACCACCCCAGCATGAGAATTAAAAGAAATCAGATTCAGTTCATAGAACAAATTGGACTTTAATTATTAACACCACCACATTAAGTATTTAGAGACCTTAACAATCAATCTGATTTCAATTAACAAATCTGAGCATACAATGAGAATTATAAAATAGAGAATTCATGGAATCTCAGTCACTAGCCATAATTAACCAAGATTTAGACCCTAAGCTAAACCAACACTTAACCAAATTGAGCGAGAAGGTAAGGAACTACCGTGTATGAGTGAGAGCAGAAATACAAGAAACTGAGAGCTGTGTGAGTGTGGAGGTAGAGAGAGGTAGAGAACAGAGAGATGGGGAAGAAGAATCACCTGAGGGTAGGGCCGGGCGGCGGCGAGGGTCTCCGGCTGGAGCTGTTTCTTGCAGCTAGGCTTTCGAACGCGTAAGTACAGAGGCGTGGGGACCGAGCTACGTCGCGGGAAGGCGAATAATCGAGATGGGGGGGAGGAGTAACTAATGGCGACGTCGAGATGGAGAAGAGGCGAAACGGGCACCGAAAGAGAGAGAGAGCGGTGAGAAAGGAGAAGAACGGCAGAGTTAGAGGGAGAGAGGGAGAGAAGCGTTGTGTGTCTAGTTAGGGTAGGAACTAAACTTAGGTTAGAAGTGTCTAGAACTGGGCCGGGTTGCGGGCCAAAAATTTGGGCCGGGTTACAAAATCTATGGGCTAGTTTAAATTTTCTAATGGGTTCTATAATTATTAATTCGAATGGGCCGAGATTTAACCTTATGGGCCGTATTTTAATATAGGACTAGGCTGAGAATATAAGGGTCTATTGGACTGGATATAAGAGGTTTAAATTAATTCTTGGGCTGTAAATAATTAATCTGTTGGGCCAAAATTATAACTAATACTAAGAGGCCAAGGTTGAAGTCTAATTGGGCTAACTAGTTATTTAATTGGATCAAGATCTAATTAATTTGGACTATGCCCAAGTGTAGAATATTATTGTTGAATTTAGAAAATAAATTCATTAAGCTAGAATTTAATCATAATATTTGGTTAAATTATAATCATACTTAGTGTATTATTATGGTTATTGCTAACCTATAAGAGTAAATTAAATATTTCGATCTAAGGATCAAAATATTCAAGTAGCAGTTTCTCTATGGATCATACACAAAAATTTCTTACTTGGGTAAGTGGATAAAAATTTAGTAATAAATCATAGCTTGATTTAAGGATTTAACGACACCTCTAGACAATAATTCATATGCTTGAATATTAATCAAATTAAGACCCGGGAATAGTTCTCAAGAAAATAGAGGATAATATTTCCTTATGCTTAGAAATATTAGATATACTCGAAATTGTGTCTCACTTGAGATTTAATTAAAGGTTTCGACGAAAGGTCGGATCTGAGTTCCGGGAACGAAGTCATCACCAGTCGAGACTATTCATGTAGGCTTTTCTTACTCTATAAAAATATATGTGTGCATGCTTTCAAAATGAAATGAGATATTTGCAAAGCACTGTCTTGCCATAAATGTTTTCGATTTATGTATGATGCCTATCTGTTATATTTATAATCGAATTCGGGTTCCAGTGGGTTAGCGTCTCCACTCGAACTAGTGTACACAATGGACTGTGAGTCAGCGAAAGGTTGACCGGTCAAGTGTATGTGGGAAGTGGCCACTTCCCCGGCACAAATAACGTTCAGATATGGTTGATTACAAAGAACTAGGACAGGCCTGTCAACTCAAGATTTCACAAGAAATGATTTTAGTGAACATAGGTGCTTTAGAGACAAAAATCCCTATGCTTCACTTACGAATGGCATGACAGTTATATATGTATGAGTGTGGTTTTGGCATGTGTCTACTGAGTACTTTTGTACTCAGCCCTGCATGTATTTCTAAACGTGCAGGTTGAGCGGTGGTGAGGGAGGAGTGCTACGTTCGGGCTTTTTGTCGATCTCTTAGTATTTGACTCTTGGGGGTTCTGCATGTCTTCATACATGTAGAGCTTATTGCGATCCATATGTTTTTTTTCCGCTGCAAGTTTGAGATCATTATGTATTAAAAACGAGACTCCAGTTCTTTCATATTATGATAAATTGTATTGAGCCTAAGACTCAGGCCCTTTTTGAAATTCATGTATAATGAATTATTTGATGAGTTATGAAAATGTTGTTCGGTTCATCCTCGCTCCAATTCCCCACTTCTATCCCCATTTTCTTTTATCCCTTCCCTAGTCACGGTTCCCCGACTTTACTATCCTTAGTGAAGGGCGGGCGTGACATAAATAAAAGATTAAACTTAGATATAAGAAAATAAAATTAAGAAAACATATTAGATAACATTGAAATTTTATAGTAAAAATAGATTGGGACACTATATCTAATTCGCCATTTCTGCATAGTATTAAAACATATTATAAAGAGTATTCACCTTCATAATTAGGAACATTATATATATATATATATATATATATATATATAGAAATTATATGTATAAGAATATGTATATATATAATTATTTTCAATTTATTAATGTATTATAATTTTTTATATTAATTTTATATTTTATATAATATATATCAAATTAAAGGTATTGTCAAGATCTTAAATTTAATATGCATAATATTGCAAATATTTTTACGAACAAAATAAAATAATTTTAGGAGAAAAATGTTATAGGAGAGAGAAAATAAACCATAAAGTTTATAAAATTTAAAAATTAATTTATTCATAATACGTAAGCTAAAACCTTAAAGTAAACAATAAAATAAACCCACTACTACAAAAACGCTAATAGACAAGGGTTTTTAACCCTTGTCGTAGCTTGTTCTCAATCGTTGTTGAAAGGGGTGTTGTCATATATTCTCGCTCATAGACAACGGTTCTTAAAACCGTTGTCGTAGGTCTTGTAAAAAATTCACCTATAAACAACGCTTCTTAGGACCCTTGTCGTAGATAGAAAGAAATATTCGCCCATAGACAACAGTTTATAAAACCGTTGTCGTTGAGTTATAAGACAACATTATATTTTTGAACCTATTGCTAAAACTAATAAAATAAATATTAAATTGAAATGAAAACATCAAATACTTAAATATTTAAAATTAAATTACTAATATAAATAATATAACATAAAAGCATATTGCAATATTCATCAGCACTTCAACTTTAATCCTAAAAATACCAAAGCAAGCTCAAATACAATACTTCAAGTTTGATAACTACATGGTCCCAAACATACATAAACCTAAAATTACAAAAAGCTAGAATCCAATATACTGCTGAACCAATTTAGCCCACTCCTTACGCACTTCATCAATTTCCACAATCGAGTAATTCCCCTTTTCTTTACTAAACTGTGAAGTTAAAAATATATATTAGAAGATAGTCCACCATCGAACACTTTGAATAAGCTTAAATTATGACATTTTAAAGAAAACTATTACTTACCAATGATTGTAGCGAACTAATCATCACAATCGAATCAAACTGAACTATATCTCTCATGTATTTCATCACGTAGTAACCACACTGTAAACTATCTGGTTGTATAGGAGCCTACATTAAAAGGATCAACAAATCGAAATTTGTCGATCTTTCCTAAACTCTCCAACCTCTTGTATAGGTGCCTATAAATATGTTAGCAAGTTTATAGTAAAAGAAATCATATTCCTCAACTATACAGAATTTATAAGGAAATAAACCTCAACTAAAGATTGAAGGTAAAGTAACTCACATTACATACATAAAACTTTATATTATTTTAACTCACATTACTCCAATAATAAAATCAAGTAGAAAAATCATATATACATTATACAGTAATTACAGAACCTTATGTTGCTCCACTTTTGAAATGGGTACAAGATTTGGTTCGGGGATAAAATTGGCAATTACTGCAAAGAATATCACACCTGCAAAGAACTAAGAGGTCAGTTTACGGGTAATTGTTCAATCAAAGAAATTAGACACCGCATAAAATGAAATGAAATTATTTGAAAAATGATTATAGAAAGGCCATACCCAGAGATTTCCTTTTAGGAAGCCAATGGAATTGATGGCATTATGAGCTAAGTCTAAGAATGATATGCTCAACATCAGCCCGGCAGCAAAACCCTATGCAAGAACATAATCAAAATTATATACCAGAAGATACATGAGACTTGAGTTTATGCAGCATTTCCAAAAATTAAGCAATCGGAACACCTGTGTCCATAACCATAAGCATGTAGGAAACGATAATTTGGATGACTAAATCTGACAAGAGTCAATTTTAACTTCCACATACACATGATGCTGTTTTGCTTACCTGTAAGAGCCCAAGCATCTTTAGATTGGGAGTTGGATTAATGACAACAAAAACTACTCCTGTTCAATAGGAAGCATCGGCGTTGGAGATTTTCAACGGAAAAAAAATTGATTCATAAGTTAATCCCGAAAGTAATCCAATTCTTGATCATTAAACAGTAAAATGATTTGGTGAAATCCAAAAAAGTTTAAATTAGTATTCACTCACCAATGGAGGTACTGAGACCACCCATAAGGGAAACTGCGAGAGCAACTAAAACCTGAGAATCCATGAAACCCATCTCCCCAAAATACAGCTCAAGTTCCTATTTTTATCCGAGAAACGGAATAATAAAAGACTGGTCAAGGTAACTGTTAACACGGATTGATGAATCAACTGCAAACTTAAACCATTATGCTTATGCAAGCAAATAAGATAACAACTTAGCAATATGAGCGAAGGTATGGCATGCAAAATGAGCTTGTGAAGAAGCAATGGGAATAAAGGGAATGTGTCGAGGAAAAGAAAGGGATAGTTTCCAGGTAAGTCTAAGAAACCTTCAAAAGTGCACGCTTTGGCTTATGTGTCACTAATAGAGATGCTGCAACACACCATAAACGATGATGCTATTGCTGAGCAAATGTTTCTATCAATTCCAACAAATGTTTCAAATATTTAGATATACCAGATATGTTCAGAAATCAGGTATTCCAGCAATTCCAGCAAATAAAAAGATCAATTTTTGTCAAGTTACAGAAGAAATAAGTCCAGTAAATCAATCAATACAGCAGGCTAAGAACAGATTTAACAGAATATCTCAGGAAGCCTGTAATTCCAGTAAATAGAGACAATTAGTTATTCAGACAGTTCAGAACACCAAAGACAAAAAATTTTATCAAATTATCACAGCAATAAGCCCAGTAAATCAGATTCGAACAGTAAATACAGATTGCAAATCATCCAAGAGATCGAGACTGAATAAACAGGAGATTAAACAATAGATTCACAGCAGCAACCAAATCCAGGGGAAAATCTATGCTAACAGAAAGAAGAATTCAGACAACCAGAGCACCAAGATCAAAATTGTAATCAAAGTAACGCAGAAAATTGCCCAGTAATCAGATTCAAGTCTTGGCCTTGCAGAAAATAGAACATGCAATACAGAGAGCCCAGAATCGGAAGTCTCAGGGGAGCAAGGAGATTAAAGAGATTAGAGATAAACTCCCTGAGAAGATATCACCCAGGAAAAAGAGTGTATCAGCTTGGATTTGGCAAGAATCTTCGGGAATTCGTGAAATAGAAGTCGCTAGGTTATGGAGTGTCGAACAGAGCCCAGAAAGCAATCCCTTCACGCTCAGGAATAGATGGCAGTCGTTCAAGGAATGCAGTTGAAATCGCGATTTGGAGGTCGCGCTCGGTGGTTCAAATCTTCCCGATTTGAATCGCTCACAAAACCGACGGATAATGGTTAGGAGTTGTTCGAAGTGTTGTTTAGGAGTGCTATTCCGACCAGCGCCACCACCGAGCTCACCGGCGGTGCACCCAGAGGGTGGCGGCGAAACCTAGGGTTTCCCCCCTCCAAGCTTCAGTCGACGAAAATTTATGTTAATGGAGTCGAGATGGGCTGGGGAGGATGAATCAGTAAGAATATTAGCTAAAATTTGTGATTAACAGATGATTTGCTTGGTTGAAAGTGAAGGGAATGGCGTGAATGATCCGCTGGAACTCTAGAGAGAAGTCAGAGAATTCATTCTAGAGAGAGAAAGTCTAACCAGAGAGAAGAGTGACAGAGAGAAGGACAGAGAGATTGAAGGGGAGAGTGGTGGAAATTGGGGGGAGGGGGGAACGACGGTGAAGGGGAACTGACGGTGAAGGGGAACGAGGGTGAAGGGTGAGGCAGAATTAGGGGAACGATATATAGTGAAGGGGTGGAAACAAGGGTTTAGTTCAATTTGGGAATTTTCTATGTTAATTTTCTATAGATGACACCATATATATCACACTTTAATCTAAAATGTTATCTAAAAGTATTGGTATAGATGACATTTTATTAGGATTTCTATCTATAATTAAATATTACATTCCATAAAAAAGTGGCAGATTTGTAATTATATAATGATAAATTATAGGGTGGTAAAACCAGACTACGACAATGGTTTAACAACAAGGGTTCAAAATAGTGTTGTCATTGAGCACTAAAATAACGGGTATACCACAACGACGTGAAAAAGCGTTGTAGCATAATGGGATTGAATATAAGACAACGCTATAACAACAACGGCTAAAGAATACGTTGTCATATATATATACGACAACACACCTACGACAACGGTAAATAAAAACCGTTGTCTATGAGCGCATTTTCTCGCTTAAAGACAACGGTTTTGATTACGACAACGGTTTTTATCCCTATGACAACGCATTTTGTTAAAAACCCTTGTCGTTCCTATGTTGTCGTATGTCATTTTTCTTGTAGTGACCGTAAACCCTAAACCTTAAAATAAATTTTAAAATCTAAACCGGATTCAGTTTGTACATGTATGTTATGAATTGTTTAATATTCAAACTTATCTTTTTGCTCTATTGGCTCACAATATAGCCTTTTTAATGGAAGGTACTGAGATCAAATTCTAATAATGTCAATTTTTTTAATTTAATAGTTATATAATCTTTACCATTAAAATTGAAGTTATCTACAAAATCGCCATTAAAATTGATTATATATATATATTTCACACTACAAACAAATGTTAAAGATAAAAGACCAATTTTAGAAACGTGTGAATGACGTTTCTTTGGAAAAACTCCACATGCAATTAAAAAAAAGAATAGGTAAAATAATATAACTGAAATTTATAATTTTTTTTAATAGTTATATATATAATTCGTTATTGGAGAACATTTGTAAATTTATTAAATGTTAAACTCATTTAGTTATATAGTCGTACAAATTTATATAATAGAGCGCATGTTCCACTCCATCAATCACATGTACAAAAATATTTAAATTAACTATTAATTCAACACAAGTTTATATAATAGCGTATGTTGCTCTCATCCAATCAATATGGATTCAAAGTATTTAATTATCTAAGGACTAGTTTAGTAGTCTAGTTAGCTTTCATTAAAATTAAATGGTATTGTTATTTTGTTGTTTGATAGATAATTCATAACATTCATATATTTTAAGATTATATTATAAAATTATATTATTATCCCTGTCAACACATTTATCCCATATCAAATATTATCGTCTCATCCAATTCTCTATTCAGTCAAGACTGCAAGTTTTCAATACCGAATTTAGAGGGTAGAGGGATATAGAACACCGCAACACATAGAGCGAAACGAGTGTTGAATGTTGAACACATGATGATAGCACTTTCTTGTGCTTGAATTATCGAATTTGGAAAAAAATGGAAATTCTTGTTGCATTGGTTTTTGGGGAACAAAAGTTGGAAAAAGTTGAAATTTTGTTTTTTGGAAATGATGGAATTTTTGGGGGGAAATAAAAAATTCTTGATGGCTGTGATTTTGTGCGAAGTGGCAGTGCATAAAAGTATTTTTTGGTGGAGGCGGTGGTTTTGTGCAGTGGGAGGTAGACAGACGAGAGGAAGCAACGATGTGATGGAGGCAGAGAGACCAAGGAAAAAAGGAGTTTGACTGAGGAAACGACTATGGAGGGGATACTAGGAGACATGAGGCGCTATGATGGTGGTGGCGTCGATGTAGAAGAGGAGGGACGCAGTGTTGGTGGTGCTGACGGCGACATAGAGGACGAGACAACAACAACAACAAAAACGTCATGGTGATAATGTTGAAGAGAGATGAGGGAGTGAGTGATTTTAGGGTTATTTTTGGAATACAATAAAATTAAAGTAAGATAAAATTAATCCACCAAATTACCAAATTGGTGGGTTACACTATGCAGTGTGAAACAGGAAATAGGGACTTAGAAGATTAATTTATCTTATCTTGTCAAATTATCATTACCAAACAAGGCCTAAATATACGTCCCACTTTGATATTTTATGTGACAATCTTGATGCAATATTATTATTTATCTATATTCCCCAATATTTCAAATCAATTATCAATTATAGGGGGCTTCTCGTGTATCTAATTTGCAACATATTGATGATTAAATCGATGTAATTTTCTAAAAGATCAATATAACAAAAATTGGAAATACTTCACGAATTAGAACTAAACTTAGGTGGTGTTTACTTTGCATGATAAGAAGGATTGCTAAAATTAATCCAAACTAATCTAATGTTTACTTTGATGGATAAATAATGGATTATTTGATTTTGAACCAATTTTATAATCATATCGTTCAAATAATCAATCACATGTTTTATCAATCCAAATAATTACTCAAAATAAACGGAAGGTACATATAATTGATAATCTTAATTTATTTATAGGTGTTCTTTTTGTAGGTTAACTCATATTTTGTAGTGTTATATGCATGAAACATAAACTTATAATCAAATTTCATTTTAACATGATTTTTTTGAACTTTTTTTAAATATCATCAACTTTATAAGTTGTTCAATGTTAACACAAATTTAATTTTTCTCAAAGGAACTGACTTCACATCAACGTGGATTTAAAACTTAAGAAGTGTGATACATTGAAAAAAGTTAAATGTATAAAATATACAAACTCAGGGTTCAATTTCGTTTTTAACATAACCTTTTAAAATGTTCTCAAATATTTAAAATTGTATTGCCTCCGTCCCATCTAAGATAAGGCATACTTTTTTATCACGGTAATTAATGAGTATATGTTAAATGTATGTTTAGGGCCTGTTTGGTAAGCATGACAGGATATACTATGATAGATTAAATTTATATAGGATTTCAAGATTAGAAAGAATAAAATAATATTAGATAATATTATAAGTTGTTTGATAGACAAATTTAAAATTATGATAAGTTTTATTTATGTGTTTGGTAGACTAAATTAGTGAACAATATAAACATATATAAACATGCATAATTACATATTTACCCTTCCACTTCTCATCTGAACATGCAAAATAGAAAAAATTCTAACACTCCTTTACCTTTTGTGGAGCAGCCGTTTCTATCAAAATTCAAGGGAGAATGACAACAAACTTAGAGCTGGAGCGAATCTGCTACTCTTAATTTGCTGTTAGTTTTCATCGGTCCACCATTATTGAACAAAGCTTTCAACTCCTAATTAAGGTATGTTTATGTCGTTCGATCGGAAAATACATGGGTTTCAGAGGCGGATTGTAATTTCTTTCATTTTACAGTTTTAGTTTTCATTTGCAGTCGAAAATTGCTAGAATTTGCAGTCGAAAATTTTGATTCAGCTGGAATTTCTTTCAACTCCTGTTTCTTTTTTCTTCATCTGAAGCCGAATAAGGTATTATCGTGTTCAATTGGTTTCGTTACTTTTGATTCTATGGTTACATATATCGGCTGTAGATTTTATTGTTATTCGTTATCACTTGAATTCTGTTTGAGAATGCATTTCTAGAGCTCATTATTAAACCCTTGCTATTGTTTATTGATTGTCTCGTTTATTTGGAATCCAATTTTCCTCAAATTGTTAATTATATAATGGAACAAAGTTGTGGAATTTCAATATTCTAACTTCTAACTTGATTTTCTATTGAAAATTTGCTTATTATTATTATTATCATTACTTTTGCTCTGGAAATATTGCAAGTTTATGCAGTGATATGTGTTATTAGAATTAGGTGGAAGCACACACACCTGTGTGGATATGTGTGTTATTGCCATCTTCCTACATTTAGAAATGAGAACAAATTTGTTAATATCACTGTTCGTTTATTTTTTTTAGGTTTTTTTTGCATTAATTAACGCATTCTTATGTGAACTTTAGACTTGCCAAAGTATTTTCATAATTGAAGATGTCATTTTCTTGTTCTTGCAGGATATAACAAGAACCAAAACATTATGAGTTCTATGGGTGAAGGTTATATTTTATTGTCTTTACTGTAGGTTTTATTTTGTTAGTTTAGTTTGATATGTCTAATAAGTGACAAATTGCAGGGAGTAGTTCTGTTGGTGTCAAGTGTAAGAAAATGACAGGAGGACAAAGAAGCTGGATCCATCAAGAGGAAGTTATTCTCATAGCAAGCCTCAAGGAATTAATCGTACAAGGTTGGAAATCTGACAACGGCTTTAAGGCTGGTTATCTCAACAAGCTTGAGGAGGCAATGAAGTTTCATTTTCCAAATACTGATTTGAAAGGGGCTCCTCATATTAACTCAAAGCTCACCACATGGAAACGATTCTACTACTCACTTAGTTCAATCTTGAACCGGAGCGGAGTTGGGTTCAACGTGAGAGGAAACCACATGATTGATTGTGAGGACGACACATGGGAGCAGATTATAAAGGTATTTACCATCTCATTCAATATTTTAAAAACTGAATGAAATAGTTCTGTTTTGTTTTACTAACTTTGCAATTCACCTTACTTTTTATTTTCAACAGCGTGATCCAAATGCACGTTCTATGCGTTTCAAGATGTGGCCACAATATGATGACTGGAAAGTGATATATGGAAGAGATCAAGCCACCGGGGATACTGTAGTTGATGTACCAAATGCTTTGAATGAAATACTTGAAGAGGAAAATACACCAAATATTGGGATAAGAGATGAAAATGATTTCAGTGCTGAGGATTTTGTTGAGCAGGAGGAAGCTTCAGAGAGCATCTCCAACAAGAGAAAGGGGGCTGTTCAAGTCAAAGAAGAAGACACAAAGAAACACAAGGTAATAGAAGAGGTATATTCCATCAGCAAAGTCCTTGAAGAATTTGGCAAAAAGACTGAAGCAAGACTTGCATCCTTGGCTGAGAGCATTGGTTATGAAGCTGCACTTGGTCTTGCAGCCGAGGATGCATTTGAGCAGCTTGGTAAGATTGAAGGTCTGTCCATAGAAGAAAGATTCGATGTATGCGAAATTCTATCAGCAAATGTGGATAAAGTTAGGATTTTCAAAAGTTGGTGCAGCTGTTTTTTGAAGAAGAAGAACCCTAGATTATGTATGGTTGTAAGCTTACCAAGGGCAATTATGGATAGAGAAATTAATAATAGGGGTGGATAATTTTAATCGGACCAAGTAGACCAGATTTAATTGTATGCCAAATTAGCCATTTTGTAACGGGCTGAGTAAATTATACAGGGCTGATATGTTTTTATAACTTGCTATCAAACATAAGATTTAGAAAGATGAAATTATCATATCCTACTATATCCCATCTACCAAACAAGCCCTTAAAGTATAAAGTGATGATGAAAATATATTATATTAAAATTTTTGAGTGTAATAAAAATGTTCTAAAAAGAAAATGACTCATCTTAACTAAGAACCCCAAAAAGGACTACGTTATCCTAGTTGGGATGGAGACAGTATAAATTTTTTCAATTCTAACATCAAATTTAATTTAATTTTAAAATATGAAAATGATATTTTATTGAGATGAGAGATAAAAATGAATTAGTCACAGTAAGAGATAAAGAGATGCTAGTGATTGATATTAATTAGGGTTATATTAAATTTTCAAAAAAATATTTAAATGGCATGAGTTAGTACACTGTGTTTTAAAAGCATGTGTCATTTTGTCACATTACTTCTAATTTAGGAAAATTTAACTTTAATGTTAAAATTCAACAATTTATAAAATTTATCATATTTGAGTAAAAAACATGAAAAGATTGTATTAAAACGTGATTGTACCCTAAATTTACTTATTTTCATACATTTAATCATTTTCCACATATCACATGTCACAATTTTTAAATTCATATACGTGCCACGTCAATTTCAATTTTTAAAAAAGTTAATTTTATATTAAAATTAAATAACTTATAAAGTTCAAATGATATTAAAAAATAATTGAAAAAACTCGATCGTATTAAAACGGGATTGGACCACAAGTTAATGTATATACGTACATTAACTTGATATTTTATAACTTGATATTTTATTAGTTTTACCAACTCCTTCATACTATATGTATGAAAAAAAAAATTAAAGACCATTTTTATTGTAACATTTTATTACTTTTGCTCTTGATATTTTTTTTATAATTTGTAATTTCTGAATAGTTAAAAGTTTTAAATCTATCAATTGTGTTAACTTATATATTGTGTTACTTTCAAAAGCTACATGTAGAAATTAGTCAAAATTCAAAATGCATATACTAAATACTCATTTTTTAGTTACAAGCTTTGGTCAACAAAACTTGTGATAACTTGTGACTTTTATTCACCCACGTACCCAATATTTACTCTAACAATCTCCTTAAAAATTATCTCTCAATTATTTCTTCTTCAACTTCAGGGAGAACTACGATCACATTGTCTCCACTGCTTGTTGCCGCTCGCTTTATTCCAACGCTATATTTTTTTTTTGTCAGAAAAGAAATATTATTTCTAAAAAATTAAAGGAAGAAAAGTACAAATATTAGATAGAAAAATTACACAACAATCTAGAATAGAACGTGGATCGCTCGTTCAAGACAAAAAACTAATGACTTGTAAGCCTCAGTTAACTTAGCTCCAACTCTACACCTATTATTAAAAGCGGCAATAGCCTGCTCCGACTCCTACTTGTGTTTCAACACTTGATCAAAAAATATATCTCAATACCAATGCTACTTTAATTGCTTATTCCATCCGCGCAAACTGCATCTTGCCCACAGGGTCGGCTGGACCATGAGGCGAGGGAAGTGATTGCCTCAAGTCACTGGCAAACGAAGGTCCCGAAATAACGGGAACTTTTATATATATACGTACTTGTATTGAATGTGTGATAACGCAACAATAGTAGTATGAACAAACAATGGTTTGTACTAGACTGAGAAAAGCCACAATTAAATAAAACTCTAGAAAATTATGCATTCCATTCTCTAGAAACTTGTTTCAATCCATATAAGCTCTTAACTAATTTGCACACCTCATGTGCTTTTGCTTTATTATAATTTTGAAGTGACTTCATATATATGTCATCATGTAAGAAATCATGAAGGAATGCATTGTTCACGTATGCTTGATTAACTTTCTAGGCTTTAGAAGTTGCAACTGCAATAAAAAATCTCACGGTTACTAACTTGGCAATAAGTGAGAATACTTCATTATAGTCTATGTCAAACTCTTGGTTATAACCCATTTTAGCCTTGAACCTCTACAATGCCATCAGTGTTGAGTTTGACTTTATAAACCCCACTTGGATCCTATTATTTTCTTATCAGGATGAAGAGTCATTTGATAGAAGTCTAGCCTTGAACCTCTCTATAATACCATCAGTGTTGAGTTTAACTTTATAAATCCAGTTGGATCCTATTGTTTTCTTACCAAGAAAAGAAAAAGAGTAGTGAGTATCCATGTGTTGTTGGCTTCAAGAGATATTATCTTATCTGTCATTGCCTTATTCAATTACATATATGTTGGCTTCCTTATAAGAAATAGGTTTTTGAAGATTTGTGAGAAATTCAAGAGTAGTTGAGAAATTCACTCCCATTGTTAGTTCTAATTCTAAAAGTCATAATTTTCTTGTCAAACTGAGTAAAAACAATAGAAATATACCCTTTAGGGATGTCCATATTATCCTAGTGTGATTTTCAACTATGGTAAACATATACTTGACATTTCATACATTCTCATGTGTGTATAAACCCCATACATCTACATGTATAATTTCAAATGCTTCTGCAGACCTTCTATGCGTCATGTAAATGAACTTCTAGCTAGTTTAGGTTCAAGGCATACCTCACATAGAGCAATAGTTTTTGCTTCTCTCTTGCTAAAGCTCTTTTCCAACTGCTTCATATGTTGCAATGTCTCCAAAGTGTTAGGGTTTGTATAGCTCAAAGTATGCTTTATGCTTAGACGATATATCAGACATGTTTTCAGTTTCACTTTAATGAGAATAAATGTTTCTATAATTGGTTTGTTATTTATTATTGCTATATATTGAATTGCAAACAAGTCCACTTATTACAATTGTAATAAGTGGGAGATTGTTATGGTTTGTATACATCAAAGCATACTTTATGCTTAGACGATGTATCAGACTTATTTTTAGTTTCACTTTAATGAGAATAAATGTTTCTATCATTGGTTTGTTATTTATTATTGTTATATATTGGACTGGGAGAAGCATATGACTCAGTCCCAAGCCTAGATGAATCGGGAGGCAGTACACGACAAGGACTGTCACCTCTGGTTAGAGGCGATGGAGTCCAAACTGCAATCCATGGTTGACAAAGAAATATATGGCTGCGAGGCCATAAGGAGTAAATGAGTCTTCAAGCGGAAATGAGGACCAAACGATAAATTCGTAGTCTTCAAGGCTAGACTAGTAGCTAAGGGCTATACTAAAAAAGAAGGTATCGATTACAATGAGACCTTCTCACAAGTAGCCATGCTCAAGTCTATTTGTATACTCCATGTTTGAGTATAAGTGGGAGATTGTTATGGTTTGTATACCTCAAAGCATACTTTATGCTTAGACGATGTATCAGACTTATATTTAGTTTTACTTTAATGAGAATAAATGTTTCTATAATTGGTTTGTTATTTATTATTGTTATATATTGAATTACAAACAAGTCCGCTTATTACAATTGTAGACCGTGTGGCGGATCGATGATCACATAAGGTAACACAGTCGGCTCCTTTCTAATATAAAATCACAGTCTGGTCGATAAAGGTTGCGATATCATTTGATGCGAGAGCTAACCTTAGCCTGTAGAATGATATTGGTATGTATACGCGGATAAACATGCTTTGCGTATACATATTAAGAGGTTTCACAGTGAGATAAGTTCTAAACGTGCTTATACATAGAATGAGGTCTCGGAAATTAGTTCATTTCTTAATCTGTGATGATGACATTAGTATATGCAGTTGATTATACGCTGCTTTGATTCATCTACGCTTACAGGTTTTTCATAATCCTAAATAGTAATGTCTTGGGGGGGGGGGGGGTAGTGATTGACCTAAAAGTGCTCGACTGTCAGTCCTATAAAATTGCATCTCGATGACACGAGTTGATTAAATCCGCGTGAGACGTTCAGAAAGGTTTATTGCATAAGAAACCCGACCGGTTGAGAATTTATTCCATATGTAATAATTAAGGTCTGAATCAGATCATTCATAAATAAATATATTAATTAATTGTGAGTTGTCATAACTCAATTAATTAGTGGATTTAGAAAATCTTAAACGCGAGAAATAATTAATGACAAAAGGGTTACCTCTGTAATTCGAATGGATCGAGTTGAGTTCAATATTTATCCTATAGTGAAATCGATAAATATTTATAATAGAATTGCACTTTATTGCATTTTCATAGAGTAATTAATTGGAGGCCAAATTAATTTAAATCTAAGTTAGACCAAACAATTAATTAAATTTAATTGGGCCCAGATGTGACTTGAAAATTAATTTAATTAAATTATAGATTTGTCCAAGCCCAAATATATTTTAAATAATTCAAATTTGAATTTTAATTATAGATGAAAATTGTAAGAGATTAAAATGGGAATATAGTTCTATTATTTGAGATCTTATCCATTCTCCTTAGAAGCCCTAACCTAGTCCACAATATCTATAAAAGGAGACTATGAAGGGCCCGAAAATTCTCCCTCCTACCTTAGCAATTTTTCGGCCACCCCTATAGAGAGAGAAGCTCTCTATTTTCGAAAATTAAGTAGAGTATTTAACGCTCTTATTTTCGTTCTTTTTTTCTCCTTAATTACTAGATAGATTCACTCACATGATATTCTAGTATATAGATTGAGAATATGTTAGAAGTTCTTAAGGTCGGTACGTGGGAGATCAAGACGAGAATTCGAACGGTGTGGATTGCGGTTCGATAGCTAACGATTCAATTCGTTTCTCCACAAGCGGAGGATTAGCGTAGGAGAATGCATAAATTATTTAATTTCGCATTTATATTCTCCTATGTGTATAAGAATTAATTATTCATGTAATGAATTAAATATGCGGATCCTGCGAATTTATGAACCCTCCATACGGGTTCAATCACTTGGTATCAGAGTCGGTCACAATATTTTAATATTTTATATGAATTGGATTTAATTCTTATTATTTTCTTGTGATCGTAATTTGATATTAGAATGATAGATTTAATTTGAGCATTCTATCTATGATATTACATGGCTTATATGATTTAATTCCACTTTTATTCGTTTGTTTGTTCTTCGGTGCCCGGTTTTGGCTTAAATATAATCACACGGGGGTTGACCGTGTTAGATTAGATAGATTAGAATATTTTTCTTGTAAGTTTCATATTTATTTTGTAATTTGAGTGGGAGATAAATCAGCATGAAAAATGAGGCGGAGAAACGGAGGCCGAAACCGGGCCACGACATCGCCGTGGGCCCCCCGGTGGGCGCACGACACACGGCGTGGCTCAGGCGGGGCACGCACACTGCGCGCGGCACAAGGCTCCGCGTGCGGGAGCGAAATGGCAGCTTGCGGCCTCGACCGTGGCACAGCGCCACGCAGGCGCTACGCGGGGAGCAACGAGCATGGCACAACGCTAGCGGCCGCTGGCCTAGCCTCAACGCTCGTTGAGCGGGCAGGCTGGCGTGCGGGACAAGCATTGGCCAAGCGTAGGACGTGCGCCAAGCATGCTCAGCGCTCGCGCTGGGCATCGGCCATGCTCGACAGCGGCACAACAGCCCTTGGTAGGCCCTCGGCCAGGCTAGGCGTGCTCGACAGGCTTTGGCCGTGTCTTGGCAGTCTCGACTACGAGTTAGACGGGATCGGGGATAGCCCGTCCCAACTTCAGAATTCAAATTTTAAATTTTTGTGTTTTAAATTCCGATTTAAATTTGAAATTTGAATTGTAGATCATCTACAATGCAAGAAGATTGAGGATTTAAATTTAAATTCCTTAGTTTTAGGAATTAGTTATTTTTATCCTATTTTTGGATAATTGATGTAATTATTTATCTTATTATATGTTTAATTATTTTAATTTGGATTTTATTCGCTATATATTGTGGAGAACTTGTCTAAATTGATATGCCAATTTTTTTTGGAGATCTTATATGGATTTTAGATATGTCATATTATGTGATTATGCATGTTAAAACCTCTTTTCAAAATTAAAATTGACTAAGCGATTATTGTAATTACATTTTATTAATTTAATTTGCTAAGATTACATTTTATTAATTTAATTTGATAAGATTACATATTATGTGATTATGCATGATTTATTTTAAAACACTATGTTCAAAGCAAGTTTTTCTTCAAACATGTTTTATTACTTCCTTTTGAGCATGTTATTTATGATAGTTTATTTGATTTATTCTCAGTTCCGTTAAGCATGACTTTCAATCAACTTGCCACGATTCTTGACGGATAATTATATTCACTGGAAGAGGAATTTGGAAATTGTCCTCACTGCTAACGACATTAAGTTTGTCCTTGACGATCCATGTCTGTCAGTTCCTCCAGATAACGCAATTGCCAATGGTAGGGCTAAGTATGATAAGTGGATGAAGACTAACAAGATGGAGATTGAAAGTGTATCAACCTACACTAAGTGAATATTTGCGGAAGTTAAAGTAGAAGACACGAGATAATTTTTGCGCAGGTTATCAATTAATAACCTACACGGAAGCCTTACGGCAAAAAAGAATAATCAAAACAAGTGTTGAGCTATTACAATGTTGAACACAACAATAACTACAACACTATCACTAAAATACTAAATGTATGTTCTTACGAGCTAAGAAGCATACAGAATTAAAACTACAAAATTAATCTGCAAATGCGTCTATCTAACGTTTTTCTACTGAATGAATGACTCTAGTATTTATAGATAGACTACATGGGCTTGGATCCATGAATATAGCAACTGTTTGGCCCATGTCTCCACAATTGTCGCAGTTCAGTTGTTGTCCCCCGCATATCTGCCTGGAATTGTGGAACCACTTCAGTTGGTTGTTGACTCCTGGATTTGTGGAACGGAATTCCACTTAGCATGGATATCTCAACTGCATAGCAAGACTTGGTCTTCGCTCCAGTCTTCTTGAGTTCTTTCAATGTTTCCGAGTCAGCACTCCATGTGGCTGCGGAGCTGGGTGCTATGTCACCATTCCACGTCATGCTGAGCTGGAGTCCCAGTCAGCATTTATGTGAAGAACACAAAAACACAAATGTTAGGTCAACACTTCAAATAACATCAAGACTTAAAAAACTAACAAACTCCCCCTGTTTTTGTGCCTTCTTCACAAAACCTTTCTTATAGCTTCACGAGAGTGCTCCCCCTATGTTCATGTCTGCAAAACAACTTCAAGAGCCGCAACAACAGCAGCAACAACATAGATAGAGACAACAGCAACAACATAGATATGAGCACATCACACGTAGCAACATCCATGTCATTCCAACAATAAAGGGTCAGTGCTGCAAGAATATTGTTCTCCCCCTTTTTGGGAAGATAGGCACGTTTGAAGAATCAGTGTTAGGGCAGCAAGAGCTTTCAAATGAGAGATTATGAGCGAATATGGGAGAGAGAGAGAGGAGAGAGACGGGTTCTAGGGTTTCGTGTGACAGAAAAAGTAATGATGGAAAATAGTCTGGCGACGGTTCAACTCAAAAGAAGTTATGCCGTTTCACTTTCACCCTGACAAACCCAAAAACATGCTATACGACAGTTATAACCTACTACGAAGAGAAATAAGTGATTGTTGAGGAGAATGCTAGATTATGCGGTACAGAAAAACACAAGTTGCGGATGTTGAGGAAAACAATTTAGAGATCAACATGTTGATAAAACAGTCTAGATTGCTCTGTTGTGTCAACATCTCTGCAACATTCACCCGGTTCATATAGATAAAATAGGTGTAGAACTACAAGAATCCAAGAGTTAGTGAGCGTAGAGTGCATCGTCGCAGCGAATGTCGTGCCCCTAGCCTTTCACCCTTGAAAGCAGTCGCAGTTGTAATCCTTTGGTAAGGTAGCATCGTCGTAGCGAACGCCGTGCCCCCCAAACTACTTGGATTGTTTACCACACAGTTACATAAAAACATATATAGCAGAATACCAGGCGTCCGTAGACAGATCATGTTGACTATGATGTTATACCAGCAAGTTAGACACACAAGCTACACCCTTTGATATAGATAGCAATGATATGGATATGGGTGTAGCACAACACACATTTTAAATGATAAAAACAAAGTCCAAGAGACTTTCGTAAGTATACGAACCTCTCATGATCCAAAGGTTTTGTGAAAATGTCAGCAACTTGGTTTTCCGTTTTCACATACTCAAGCTTGATCACATCTTGTTCCACTAAATCTCTAATGAAATGGTGTCTTATGTCAATATGCTTTGTCCTTGAGTGTTGAACATGATTTTTGGAAATGTTTATAGCACTCATATTGTCACAGTACACAACTAGGTCATTGTTTTCTAGGCCATAGTCACTAAGCATTTGTTTGAGCCACATCAGTTGTGTGCAACAGCTGCCTGCTGCAACATATTCAGACTCAGCAGTGGATAAGGAAACACAGTTTTGCTTACGACTATGCCATGACACGATGTTGTTCCCTAGGTAAAAACAACCTCCACTCGTACTCTTCTGATCATCCACATCTCCAGCCCAATCAGAATCACTAAACTCTATCAAGCTCATATTCATGTTTTTAGAAAAAAAGATTCCTAAATCTAATGTCCCTGCAACATATCTAATGATTCTTTTAACAGCTTTAATATGGGATACCTTGGGTTTAGCTTGATACCTGACACATACACATACACTAAACATCAGATCTGGACGAGTAGATGTTAGGTACAGTAGACTCCCTATCATTGATCTATAGAGTGTTGGGTCAACATCCTCTCCAGCATCATATTTAGTCAACTTTTCTGTAGAGCCCATGGGAGTTTTCATGTGCTTTGCTCCTTCAAGATTAAAACGCTTTATCATCTCTTTGGCATACTTTCTTTGAGAGATGAAGATGCCATCTTGTTCTTGTTTTATTTGAAGTCCAAGGAAGTATGTGAGTTCTCCCACCATGCTCATCTCGAACTTCGTAGACATTGCACCTGAAAAATCATTAAGCATGTTACGTGAAGTGGAACCGAGAATCATATCATCAATATAGATTTGAGTAATAAGGATATGTTGATCTTCCCTTTTGATAAACAATGTCCGGTCCGCACCGCTTCTCACAAATCCGTATTTGAGAAGAAAGTTTGTGAGATGTCCATACCAAGCACGTGGTGCTTGTTTTAGTCCATACAAGGCTTTCTTTAGTCGAAAGACATGATCTGGCTTGTGGGGATCCTCAAACCCTTTTGGTTGTTCAACATAAACTTCCTCCTTAAGTTCGCCGTTGAGAAATGTTATCTTCACATCCATCTGATATAGACTGATGTTGAGATGACATGCAACAACAAGCAACAACCGAATGGATTCGATTCTTGCAAATGGGGCAAACGTGTCATCAAAATCCACCCCTTCAACTTGAGTATACACTTGAGCCACCAATCGTGCTTTGTTTCGTACAATTGTTCCCTTCTCATCAGATTTGTTCTTGAAAATCCACTTTGTGCCGATAACATTTCTGTTGGCTGGTCTGGGGACAAGGTACCAAACATCACTACGAACAACCTGATTTAGTTCTTCATGCATAACATTTATCCAGAACTCATCAGTTAATGCTTCCTTGACATTTTTTGGTTCAAACTTGGAGACAAAGCATGTTATGCCATCAATTGTAGAACACACAGAGTACATGCAAGCCATGCCTCTATAGTTAATCAGCTGTTTACGTCTGGTCTGAACACCATCCTCAATATTTCCTATGACTTGAGACAATGAATTGTTTTGTCTAACTCTTCCTGGGGGTTCTCTGCGGTGAGTACCATCTTGAACCTCATCTTCTGGTTCCTGTTGTGTAGCATTATTTTCCTCATCACTGCTGGATGTTGTGTTAGGTGGAGCAGTTTCGGCTTCAACAGGAGGTAGAACAACTCCCCCTTGATATATGTCGTCTTCTGCTTCCATCACCTTGTTCACATCACCTGCGTCATGAAAGACAACATTAACAGATTCTTGTATTGTCTTAATGCGAAGGTTAAATACCCTATAAACTACACTGTTTGTTGAGTACCCAACGAATATACCTTTGTCGCTCTTATCATCAAACTTTGTTAGATACTCACGATCATTTAGGATAAAACATACACACTTGAAAACACGAAAATGTTTTAGGTTAGATTTTCTTCCCTTAAGTAGCTCATACGGTGTTTTGAATGTGCCTGGTCGAATATTGACTCGATTGTTAATGTAACATGCGGTGTTTACTGCCTCAGCCCAAAAATGTTTCGCCATTTGTTTTGAGCTCAGCATCACCCTAGCCATTTCAATCAATGTCTTATTCTTGAGTTCGACCACTCCATTCTGCTGTGGAGTTTTTGGTGCTGCAAACTCTTGGCATACTCCTTTTTCATTGCAGAAACTTATAAATTGTGAGTTCTCAAACTCACGGCCATGGTCAGATCTTATACGAGATATTCTAGCATCAAATACATTAGCAACACGAGCAAACATATTTCTAAACATCTCAAATGTTTCAGATTTTTCACGTAAAAAATAGGTCCATGTGTATCTGGAAAAATTATCTACCACTACTAATACATACCTTTTACCACCAATGCTTTCAACTTCCATGGGTCCTACAAGGTCCATATGTAGAAGTTCAAAACATCGGTTGGTCCTAAAGTGTTGTTTATGTTGTTGTAGAGCAGGATGTGAGGCATGTAATTGTTTTCCTCGTTGACAATCTCCACACACGATCTGGTCTGCCTTCCCAAGTTTGGGTAGACCACGTACGGCATCCATCTTGATTAACCTGCCAAGGTTTCGAAGGTTAGTATGACCTAATAGTTTGTGCCAGAGTATAACATCATCAACTTGAGCCTTGTTGCACTTTAGGTTATCAGTCATATAACAATTGTCTGACGACCTTTGACCTGTCATGATACACAAGTTTCTGTTATTGTATACTTCGCATGCATCTTTAGTGAATTTTACAAGCATGTTACCATCACATAACTGACTTATGCTGATTAAGTTTGTTAGGTTTTTAAGTCTTGATGCTATTTGAAGTGTTGACCTAACATTTGTGTTTTTGTGTTCTTCACATGAATGCTGATTGGGACTCCAGCTCAGCATGACGTGGAATGGTGACATAGCACCCAGCTCAGCAGCCACGTGGAGTGCTAACTCGGCAACGTTGAAATAGCACATATAGGCTGGAGTAGAGACCAAGTCGTGCTAGGCGGTTGAGAATTTTATGCTAAGTGGAATTCTGTTCCACAAATCCAGGAGCCAACAACCAACTGAAGACCAAGTCTTGTGCTATGCAGTTGAGATATTCATGCTAGTGGAATTCTTTTCTACAAATCCAGGAGTCAACAACCAACTGAAGTAGTTCCACAATTCCAGGCTGATATGCGAAGGACAACAACTGAACTGTGAGAATTGTGGAGACATGGGCCAAACAGTTGCTATATTCGTGGATCCAAGCCCATGTAGTCTATCTATAAATACTAGAGTCATTCATTCAGTAGATGGACATCCTTTTGCAGATTAATTTCGTAGTTTTAATTCTGTATGTTTCTTAGCACGTAAGAACATACATTTAGTATTTTAGTAATAGTGTTGTGGTTATTGTTGTGCTCAACATTGTAATAGCTCAACACTTGTTTTGATTATTCTTTTTGGCCGTAAGGCTTCCGTGTAGGTTATTGATTTATATAACCTACACAAAAATTATCTCGTGTCTTCTACTTTAGCTTCCGTAAATCTACACTTAGGGTAGGTTGATACACTTTCAAGTGGTATCAGAGCCATCACTCGACACACTGAGTGTGGTCCTGCCTGTATCACGACTCTAACAAGACAATGAATCCAAATAGCGTTGGTGCATTTCGACCTCCAGTCTTGGATGGCTCGAATTATTCATACTGTAAGACACGCACTCGCTCTTACATCAAATCCCTAGATAGAAGAGCATGGATGTCTGTGGAGAATGGGTGGTCACCACCAAAACAGACTGACGCAGAAGGTGATGTGGTCCCAATCCCACAAACCTTCTGGTCACGTGATCAAATTGAGGCTGCCACTTTTGATGATCGAGCACTGAATGCTATAATCTCGGCAGTCGACACAAGCATGTTCAAACTTATCAAGAACTATATGTGTGCGAAAGATGCCTGGGATATCCTCCAAAGGCATTGTGAGGGAGACAACAGTGTCAAATAGTCACGGCTACGTATTCTCGCCTCACAATTCGAAAATATGAAGATGGAGGAAGATGAAGACATCTCAACCTATACAAAGAGGATTCTTGACATTTCGAATGAATGTCAAGATCTAGGAGATCCACTTAGCAACAAAGTTCTTGTCTCCAAAGCTCTCCGCACGCTACCACCACAATTTGACATGAAAGTCACAGCCATTGAAACAACTCTAGGAGTGAATGCCCTTGAGTTCACGGATCTTATGAATTCCTTCAAAACCTACGAGATGAATCTAGTAGCAAGAGGCACATTCACCCAGAAGAAAACAGTGGCTCTCACTGCCGGCGCAGCTCTCACCTCAGGCGCACAGTCCTCACCTTCGTGTAGCAAGTTGACAAACATTATGGAATCTAGTGATTCTGATGAAGTGGAAGAAATCCATGACGGGGATGATGTTGCCATAATCACCAGAAATTTTAACCGGATGGTACGAGGTTTCAAACGAGGTAAGGTCAACGTAAAATCTAAGGAGCAAGATGTCCCACGTTTGGAGTACTATCATCCTCCAACCAATGACAATAGTCAGAGGAAGCTTCCTGTTAGGAAGACACCTCCCAACGAAGTGTTTAAGTTCAACTCCTCCAAGCTCGATAACGTGTAATGTCATGAGTGTAGAGGTTTTGGGCACTTTGCAAATCAGTGTGCCAACACACTTCGAAAGAAGGGAATGTCCAATTGGGTGTCTTGGAACGATGATGAACATGAGTTCTTTGAAGATGTTGATGAACGATTGTTTGAGAGCGTAGCGCTACATGTGACGATGGCATCTCCAGTCATATCAAATGAAGTCTATGCAGCATTCTCTGATAGGTATGACACTAACTATTACTCAAATTTGTTTTGTTTAAGTGCCTCTGTTGATGATACAGGAGTTTTTGAGGACAACAATATAGAATCTGGATGTAGCGAAGGAAGTGATAACCAAGCCTTCTCTATAATCCACGGATTGAAGAGGCTATATGATGAGTTGTTAGGCAAGTGGAGAAAGCAAGCACAAGAACTGGAGACCTCAACACTTGAGGTAACCCTACTCAAGGAATGTCAAGCTAAACAGGAAGTCCTGCTCACACAGCGTGACATAGAGCTCACAAAGGTAAAGTCCCAACTGGAAGAAGTACAACTAACCATCCGAAAGTGGAACACTGGGACCTATTCACTTCAAGAGATCATGAATAGCGCAAACTCAAGCAAAAGGGGCCTTGGATATGCTGCACCAACTGTGTTTTGTCATGGGTCCACATCGACAGGAGAAACATCAAATGCTAAACCAGATGTTGTGTCCACAGACCCACCAACACAGCAGCACAACACTCAAGCAGAAAAAGGTAAGAAAGGTAAGAGAAAGAGTAAGAGACATAGAAGGAAGTATGTATGTCATTATTGTCTCAAACCAGGTCATATAAAACCTTTTTGTTATCAAAAGAAAAAGGATGACAAGGCATGTTCTGTATTGCCGCAGCAACCCAAAATGATGTGGGTGAAGAAAACTGACCTAACATGTAATGTTGTCTACACAGCTCTATAAACTAACATTTCAGGTTCTTGGTATTTTGACAGCGGATGTTCGCGTCACATGACAGGTAACAAAACATTCCCTTCCAACTATGAAACCTATGACGGAGGAAATGTTTCCTTCGGTGGAGGCTCAAAAGGTAAAATCATAGGGAAATGTACGCTTAATGTTCCTGGGTTACCTGCCTTAACAAATGTGTACCATGTTCAAGGGCTTATGGCGAACTTAATAAGCATAAGTCAATTATGTGATGGTAACATGCTTGTGAAATTTACCAAAGGTGCGTGTGAAGTATATGACAACAGAAACTTGTGTATCATGACAGGTCAAAGGTCATCTGACAACTATTATATGACTAATAACATAACATGTAACAAGGCTCAAGCTGATGAGGTTGTTCTTTGGCACAAAAGGTTGGGTCATACTAACTTTAGAAATCTTAGCAGGTTGATCAAGATGGATGCAGTGCGGGGTCTACCAAATCTTGGAAAGACTGACCAAATTATGTGTGGAGACTGTCAAAGAGGAAAACAACTGCACGCATCACATCCTGCCCTACAGTATAGTGAACAACACTTTGGGACCAACCGATGCTTTGAACTTCTACACATGGACCTTGTAGGACCCATGGAAGTGGAAAGCATTGGAGGCAAAAGGTATGTGTTAGTTGTGGTAGATGATTTTTCCCGTTTCACATGGACATATTTTTTACGAGACAAATCTGAAACATTTGAGATGTTTAGAAATATGTTTGCTCGTGTTGCTAATGTTTTTGATGCTAGAATATCTCGTATAAGGTCAGATCATGCCCGTGAATTTGAGAATTCACATTTCACGAGTTTTTGTGATGAAAAAGGAGTATGTCAGGAGTTTGCAGCACCAAAAACTCCACAGCAAAATGGAGTGGTCAAACGCAAGAATAGGACCTTGATTGAGATGGCAAGGGTTATGATGAGCTCAAAACAAATGGCGAAACGTTTTTGGGCTGAGGCAGTAAACACCGCATGTTACATTAACAATCGAGTCAACATTCGACCAGGCACATTCAAAACACCATATGAGCTACTTAAGGGAAGAAAACCTAACCTAAAACATCTTCGTGTTTTCGGGTGTGTTTGTTTTATCCTAAATGATCGTGAGTATCTAACAAAGTTTGATTATAAGAGCGACAAAGGTGTATTTGTTGGGTACTCGACAAACAGCGTAGCCTATAGAGTATTTAACCTTCGCATTAAGACAATACAAGAATCTGTTAATGTTGTCTTTGATGACGCAGGTGTTGAGAACAAGGAGGTGGAAGCAGAAGACGACATATATCAAGGGGGAGTTGTTCTACCTCCTGTTGAAGCTCAAACTGCTCCACCAAACACAACATCCAGCAATGCTGAGGAAAACAATAGTACACCACAGGAATCAGAAGATGAACAAAATGAGGAGCAAGAGGTAACTCCACGCAGAGAACCTCCAGGAAGGGTTAGAGAAAACCATCCACTGTCTCAAGTCATAGAAAACATTGAGGATGGTGTTCAGACCAGACGAAGACAACCGATTAACTATAGAGAAATGGCATGCATGTACTCCGTGTGCTCCACAATTGAAGGTGTAACGTGCTTTGTGTCCAAGTTTGAACCAAAAAATGTCAAAGAAGTCCTAACTGATGAGTTCTGGATAAATGCTATGCATGAAGAACTTAATCAGTTTGTGCGCAGTGATGTTTGGTACCTTGTTCCCAGGCCAACTAACAGAAATGTTATTGGCACAAAGTGGATTTTCAAGAACAAATCTGATGAGAAGGGAACAATTGTACGGAACAAAGCTCGTTTGGTGGCACAAGGGTATACTCAAGTCGAAGAGGTAGATTTTGATGACACATTCGCTCCAGTAGCAAGGATTGAATCTTTTCGATTGCTGCTTGCTGTTGCGTGTCATCTCAACATCAATCTATATTAGATGGATGTGAAGGCAGCATTCCTCAATGGTGAACTAAGGGAGGAAGTTTATGTTGAACAACCCAAAGGATTTGAGGATCCTCACAAGCCTAACCATGTTTTTTGATTAAAGAAGGCGTTGTATGGATTAAAGCAAGCACCACGTGCTTGGTATGAACATGTCACAAATTTCCTTCTGGAATATGGATTTATGAGAGGAGGTGCTGATCGTACACTATTTATTAAAAGGGAAGGACAACACATTCTACTTACTCAAATCTATGTTGATGACATGATTGTTGGGTCTACCTCACATAACATGCTTAATGATTTTTCAGGTGCAATGTCTACAAAGTTCAAGATGAGTATGGTAGGAGAACTCACATACTTCCTTGGACTACAAGTTAAACAAGTAGAGGGTGGTATTTTCATCTCCCAAAGAAAGTATGCCAAAGAGATGATAAAACGCTTTGATCTTGAGGGTGCAAAGCACATGAAAACTCCCATGGGATCCACAGAAGAGCTGACCAAAGATGATGCTGGAGAAGATGTTGATCCAACACTCTACAGATCAATGATAGGGAGTCTATTGTACCTAACATCTACACGTCCAGACTTAATGTTCAGTGTATGTGTGTGTGCCAGGTATCAATCTAAACCCAAAGTTTCTCATCTTAAAGTTGTTAAGAGAATCATCAGGTATGTTGCTGGAACATTAGAGTTAGGAATTTTCTTCTCTAAACATAAGAACATGAGCTTGATAGGGTTTAGTGATTCTGACTGGGCTGGAGATGTGGATGATAGAAAAAGTACTAGTGGAGGGTGTTTTTATCTGGGTAACAACATTGTGTCATGGCATAGCCGTAAGAAAAACTTTGTTTCCTTATCTACTGTTGAGTCCGAATATGTTGCAGCAGGTAGTTGTTGCACCCAATTGTTGTGGCTTAAACAAATGCTTAGTGACTATGGCTTTGAAAACAATGACCTGGTTGTGTACTGTGACAACATGAGTGCAATAAACATCTCAAAAAATCATGTTCAACACTCAAGAACAAAACACATTGACATAAGACACCATTTCATTAGAGAGTTAGTGGAACAGGAGGTAATCAAGCTTGAGTATGTGAAAATGGAAAACCAAGTTGCTGACATTTTTACAAAACCATTGGATCATGAGAGGTTCGTTCATTTACGAAAATCTCTTGGTCTCTGTTTTTACCACTAAACCTTTTTGTTATGCTACAACCGTATCCATAACATTGTTATATATATCAAGGGTGTAGCTTGTTGTGTCTAACTTGCTGGTATATCTTAGTCAACATATTCTATATTCTGAAGCCTGGTATTTTATCTATATGTTTTAAGTAACTATGTGGTAAACAATCTAAGTAGTTTGGGGGCACGGCATTCGCTGCAAAGATGCTACCTTACCAAAGGATTGCAACTGCAACTGCTTTCGAGGGGGAAAGGCTAGGGGCACGGCATTCGCTGCGACGATGCACTCTACGCTAACTAACCCTTGGATTCTTGTAGTTCTGCACATATTTTATGTTTATAAACCGGGTGGATGTTGCAGCGATGTTGGCACAACAGAGCAAGTTAGACTGGTTTCTCCAAATGTTGACTTTCTAAAATGTTACTACAACATCTCCATCAGCAACTTGTGTTTGATGTCCCGCATGATCTCGCATCCCTTAAAAACCACTTATTCTTTCTTGATAGTGGGTTATAACTGTCAAGTAGCATGTTCTTGATTGTGTCAGGGAGGACGTGAAACGATATACTTTCCCTATATTTGAACTGTCGCCAGTCTGTTTCCATACCCTCATCATGATTTTTTGCCACAGTTGTCACTCACCACAAAACCATAGAAAAACCGCCTCTCCCTTTGAAAGCTCTTGCTGCCCTAACACCGATTCTTCAAGCGTGCCTATCTTCCCAAAAAGGGGGAGAACAATATTGTTTTGCAGCACTAACCCTTTATTGTTGGAATGACATGGATGTTGCTGCGTGTGATGTGCTCGTATCTATGTTGTTGCTGTTGTCTCTATCTATGTTATGTATGTTGTTGCTATCTCTATCTATGTTGTTGCTGCTCTTGAAGTTGTTTTACAAGCATGAACATAGGGGAACACTCTCGTGAAGCTATAAAGAAAGGTTTTGTGAAGAAGGCACAAAAACAGGGGGAGTTTGTTAGGTTTTTAAGTCTTGATGTTATTTGAAGTGTTGACCTAACATTTGTGTTTTTGTGTTCTTCACATGAATGTTGACTGGGACTCCAGCTCAGCATGATGTGGAATGGTGACATAGCACCCAGCTCAGCAGCCACATGGAGTGCTGACTCGGCAACGTTGAAACAGCACATGTAGGCTGGAGTAGAGACCAAGTCGTGCTAGGCGGTTGAGAGTTTTATGATAAGTGGAATTCTGTTCCACAAATCCAGGAGTCAACAACCAACTGAAGACCAAGTCTTGTGCTATGCAGTTGAGATATTCATGCTAGTGGAATTCTGTTCCACAAATCCAGGAGTCAACAACCAACTGAAGTAGTACCACAATTCCAGACTGATATGCGAAGGACAACAACTGAACTGCGAGAATTGTGGAGACATGGGCCAAACAGTTGCTATATTCGTGGTTCCAAGCCCATGTAGTCTATCTATAAATACTAGAGTCATTCATTCAGTAGATGGACATCCTTTTGCAGATTAATTTTGTAGTTTTAATTCTGTATGTTTCTTAGCACGTAAGAACATACATTTAGTATTTTAGTAATAGTGTTGTGGTTATTGTTGTGCTCAATATTGTAATAGCTCAACACTTGTTTTGATTATTCTTTTTGGCCGTAAGGCTTCCGTGTAGGTTATTGATTTATATAACCTACACAAAAATTATCTCGTGTCTTCTACTTTAGCTTCCGAAAATCTACACTTAGGGTAGGTTGATACACTTTCAAAGTTTGCCATAAGCCCTTGCACATGATACACATTTGTTAAAGCAGGCAAACCAGGAACATTAAGTGTACCTCTCCCTATGATTTTACCTTTTGAACCTCCACCGAAGGAAATATTTCCTCCGTCATAAGTCTCATAGTTGGAAAGGAATGTTTTGTTACCTGTCATGTGACGTGAACATCCGCTGTCAAAGTACCAAGAACCTGAAATGTTAGTTTTCAATGTTGTGTACACCACATTACATGTTAGATCAGCTTTCTTTACCCATATTATTTTGGGTTGCTGTGGAAGCGCAGAGTATGACTTGTCATCCCTTTTCTTTTGATAACAAAAAGGTTTTATGTGGCCTGGTTTGAGACAGTAATGACATATATATTTCCTTCTACGTCTCTTACCTCTTCTCATACCTTTCTTACCTTTTCCTGCTTGAGAGGTGTTTTGCTTTGTCTGTGTTGGTGGGTCTGTGAGCACAACATCTGCTTTGGTATTGGATGTTTCTGCTGTCGATGTGGAACCACGACAGAACACAGTTGGTGCAACATATCCGAGGCCCCTTTTGCTTGGATTTGCACTGTCCATGATCTCTTGAAGCGAATAAGTCCCAGTATTCCACTTGCGAATGGTCAGTTGTGCCTCTTCAAGTTGGGATTTCACTTTGGTGAGCTCTATGTCACGTTGTGTGATCAATACCTCCTGTTTTTCTTGGACTTCCTTGAGTCGTGTGATCTCAGCTGTTGAGGTCTCCAGATCTCGTGCTTGTTGTTTCCATTTTCCCAACAGCTCATCATACAACCTCTTTAATCCTTGTATTATAGTGAAAGCATTGCATCACATTCTTCACTATATGTAGGTTCTATGTTATCCTCAACACTTCCTGCATCATCAACAGAGGCATTTAGGCAAAACAAGTTAGAATAGTAGTTAGAATCATACCTGTCTGAGAAAGCTTCAGCATCAGCATGTTGGCTTGATCTTTCCTGAAGTGGTATTGTCACATGTAGTGCTATGTTCTTATACAATGCTTCATCAACATCTTCAAAGAACTCATGCTCATCATCATTCCACAACACCCAATAGGACTTCCCCCTTTTTCGAAGTGTGTTGGCGCACTGATTTGCAAAGTGCCCAAAACCTCTACATTCATGGCATTGTATACTGTCGAGTTTAGAGGAGCTGAATTTGAACACTTCGTTGTGAGGAGTTTTCCTAACAGGAGGTCTTCTCTGATTGTTCTCGTTCTTTGGGGGTTGATAGTACTCCAGACGTGGTACATCTCGCTCCTTGATTCTTTCTTTGTTCTTGTCTCGATTGAATCCTCTCACCATTCGATTAAACTTCCTGGTGATCATGGCAACATCGTCTCCTTCATGGATTTCTTCCACTTCTTCAGATTCACTGGACTCCATTATATTAGTTAACTTACTGCACGAAGGTGATGAGATTGTGTCTGCTGTGAGGGCCATCATTTTCTTCTTTGTGAATGTCCCTCTTACCTCTAGATTCATCTCATAGGTTTTGAAGGAGTTCATGAGGTCCGTGCACTTAATTGTATTCACAGCTTGTGATGTTTCAATGGTTGTTACCTTCATATCGAACCTAGGTGGTAAAGTGCAAAGTGCTTTGGAGACAAGAATTTTGTTACTCAATGCATCTCCCAGATCTTGACACTCATTTGAAATGTCAAGAATCTTCTTTGTGTAGCTGGAAATGTCTTCATCTTCCTCCATCTTCAAATTCTCAAATTGAGAGGCGAGAATACGTAGACGTAACTGCTTAACGCTGGTGTCACCTTCACAGTGCCTTTGCAAGATATCTCAAGCATCCTTAGCACAGGTACAATTCTTGACCAGTTTGAACATGTTAATGTCAACTGCCAAGAGAATTGCATTGAGTGCGCGATCATCGAGCGTAGCAGCCTCAACTTGATCACGTGACCAAGCACTTTGTGGTATTGAGACTACATCTCCTTCTTCGTCAGTTTATTTTGGTGGTGACCACCCATTTTCCACAGAAATCCACGTTCTTCTGTCTAACAACTTAATGTATGAGCGGGTACGTGTCTTCCAGTACGAGTAATTCGAGCCATCCAAGACAGGAGGCCGAAATACTCCCACATTGTTTGGATCCATTGATGTGATAGAGTCGTGATACTGTCAGGACCACACTCAGTGTGTCGAGTGATGGCTCTGATACCACTTGAAAGTGTATGAACCTACTCTAAATGAATATTTGCGGAAGCTAAAGTAGAAGACACGAGATAATTTTTGCGTAGGTTATCAATTAATAACCTACATGGAAGCCTTACGGCAAAAAAGAATAATCAAAACAAGTGTTGAGCTATTACAATGTTGAACACAACAATAAATATAACACTATCACTAAAATACTAAATGTATGTTCTTACGAGCTAAGAAGCATACAGAATTAAAACTACGAAATTAATCTGCAAATGCGTCTATCTAACGTTTTTATACTGAATGAATGACTCTAGTATTTATAGATAGACTACATGGGCTTGGATCCATGAAAATAGCAACTGTTTGACCCATGTCTCCACAATTCTCGCAGTTCAGTTGTTGTCCTCCGCATATCTGCCTGGAATTGTGGAACCACTTCAGTTGGTTGTTGACTCTTGGATTTTTGGAACAGAATTCCACTTAGCATGAATATCTCAACTGCATAGCAAGACTTGGTCTTCGCTCCAGTCTTCTTGAGTTCTTTCAACGCTGCCGAGTCAGCACTCCATGTGGCTGCGGAGCTGGGTGCTATGTCACCATTCCACGTCATGCTGAGCTGGAGTCCCAGTCAGCATTCATGTGAAGAACACAAAAACACAAATGTTAGGTCAACACTTCAAATAACATCAAGACTTAAAAACCTAACAGAGATGTGTTACATTATGGCTTCCAGCATCAGTACGAAAGTATCAAGTTATCCGTTGATAACATGTTTAGCCTGAATGAGATGTTCGGTACACAGAGCAGGTTGGCCAAGCAAGTGGTCATCCGCAATGTGATGAACGTCTCTATGCCAGAGGGATCATCGGTTTGGGACCATGTCCTGAAGATGATAGGCTATCTGAGCAAGATCGAGACTCTCGGTGGTAAAATAGACAAAGAGTCTTAGATTGATAACGTTTTACAGAGCTTGTCGTTGAGATTTGAGTCGTTCCGGGTCAACTACATTATGAACAAATGGTTGGAAGCTATTGTGAAAGCCCAACCCAAGAAATATATGAGCTAGTTGATCTGCCCGATGGCTGCGAGGCCATAAGGAGTAAATGAGTCTTCATGCGGAAATGAGGACCAAACGATAAATTCGTAGTCTTCAAGGCTAGACTAGTAGCTAAGGGCTATACTAAAAAAGAAGGTATCGATTACAATGAGACCTTCTCACAAGTAGCCATGCTCAAGTCTATTTGTATACTCCATGTTTGAGTATAAGTGGGAGATTGTTATGGTTTGTATACCTCAAAGCATACTTTATGCTTAGACGATGTATCAGACTTATATTTAGTTTTACTTTAATGAGAATAAATGTTTCTATCATTGGTTTGTTATTTATTATTGTTATATATTGAATTACAAACAAGTCCGCTTATTACAATTGTAGACCGTGTGGCGGATCGATGATCACAGAAGGTAACACAGTCGGCTCCTTTCTAATATAAAATCACAGTCTGGTCGGTAAAGGTTGCGATATCATTTGATGCGAGAGCTAACCTTAGCCTGTAGAATGATATTGGTATGTATACGCGGATAAACATGCTTTGCGTATACATATTAAGAGGTTTCACAGTGAGATAAGTTCTAAACGTGCTTATACGTAGAACGAGGTCTCGGAAATTAGTGCATTTCTTAATTTGTGATGATGACATTAGTATATGTAGTTTATTATATGCTGCTTTGATTCATCTACGCTTGAGGGTTTTTCGTAATCCTAAATAGTGATATCTTGGGGGGGGGTAATGATTGACTTAGTTAAAAGTGCTCGATTGTCAGTCGTACAAAATTGCTTCTCTGTGACACAAGTTGATTAAATCCGTGTGAGGCGTTTTGAAAGGTTTATTGCATAAGAAACCCGACCGGTTGGGAATTTATTCCATATGTAATAATTAAGGTCTGAACCGGATCATTCACGGATAAATATATTAATTAATTGTGAATTGTCAACAAAATCAATTAATTAATGGATTTAGAAAATCTTAAACGCGGGAAATAATTACTGACAAGGGGGTTACCTCCGTAATTCGAATGGATAGAGATAAGTTCAATATTTATACTATAGTGGAGTCGATAAATATTTATAATAGAATTGCACTTTATTGCATTTCCATAGAGTAATTAATTGGAGACCAAATTAATTTAAATTAATTAATTTAAGTCTAAGTAGGACCAAAAAATTAATTAAATTGAATTAGGCCCAAAGGTGACTTGAAAATTTATTTAATTAAATTATGGATTTGTCCAAACTCAAATTAAATTTAAATAATTCAAATTTGAATTTTAATTATAGATGGAAACTGCAGGAGATTAAAGTGGGAATATGGTTCTATTATTTGTGATCTTATCCAATCTCCTTAGAATCCGAAAATTCTCCCTTCTCCCTTAGCAATTTTCAGCCACCACTATAGAGAAAGAATCTCTCTATTTTCGAAAATTAAGTAGAGTATTCAACGCTCTTATTTTCGTTCTTCTTTCTGCTTAATTACTAGATAGATTCACCTACACGATATTTTAGTATATAGATTGAGAATAGGTTAGAAGTTCTTATGGTCGGTATGTGGGAGATCAAGAGGAGAATTCGAACGGTGTGGATTGTGGTTCGATAGCTAACGATTCAATTCGTTTCTTCACAAGCATAGGATTAGCGTAGGAGAAGGTATAAATTATTTAATTCTGCATTTTTGTTGTCCTATGTGTATAAGAATTAATTATTCATATAATTAATTAAACATGTGGATCTTGCGAATTTATGAGCCCCTCATACGAGTTCTATCACAATGATGCATGCCCTATGATTTTGTGTCATTACACAAGTGTCCAACAGGTTTGATGATGCATATTTCCTTGCATCAGTTCCTCAATATTTGTGTTAAACAAATACAAATTTATGGTGTTTCTTCTTAAAGCCATGATGCAGTGTGACTATAGAAACACACATTTGACATCTCAATTTTGTATTAGTTAAGCCACATATATCAAATTATTCGTAATTAAACTCAGGAGTGTATAACACATCTTTTAATACCAACTCCTCGTTAATCTTTGCTTCACGCTTGTAACTAACCACCTTGATAGTGTCATCAGGTAAATACAAGGCATGCTTATATTCAAGCTTCTGAATAGAATATAGTAGATTGAGATTACAAAAAATATGTGTTAGTTGCACCCGGATCCAATATGCAAGAGTTAGAACAACTATGTCCTATTGTGAATACACAGTGACCATCAAACACTATCTCATCTTTCTCCATCTTTTGTATCATGTTTACATCATGTGTAGATATTCATATTGGATCACCCTTACCCAAACCTCCCATACATTTACCCTACAAAAAAATATCAAACCGGCGATGGAATGGACGACATATTTATAATCCGTCTTCAGCTGGCGACGGATCACCACCAAATGGCTGACGACGGACAGGCGATTGATTTTTTGGAGCGTAAGTTGACGCCAAAACTAACGACGGATTTAACAATGGCCAAGTCCGTTGTTAGCTTGTTCCGTCATCAGTCCATCGATAACAAAATTAAATTGATTTTTTATTTATTTTAATACTAGACGACGGACTTGTCCGTCGTCCAGCCCTTTAAATCAGGTTTCATCCCCATTTCGCGAAAACAGAACACCACCGCATCCCAACCTTCTTCTTCGGCGATTCCAAGCTTTTATGGGCGATTTGAAGCTCCCACCGGCCAAAGCAACCCCAGGTAAGTCTATTCATTCGATTCTCCTTCCCCCCTTCTCTCTATCTTTCTATTTCTCTAACTTGTTCCCGTTTTCTCGCCGGAGAGGACAACTGCCACTCCCCACCGCCTCCCCGTCGCGCCTGCGACGCCCACTGCCCTTCCCTCAGCCTCCGCCGCCCTCTGTTTAGTCTCATTTTGTTCGTCTAAACTTAAGTTTTTCGTAGCTTTATTCGTATTATTTTCCCTCGTTCCGTGATATTTTGGCCCGATTTATGTTGCATTTTATCTTTCAGGATCATTGGCCTAAACGAGCGTCGAAAGTGGAAAAGAAACGAAAAAAGATGAGAAAACGAAGAAGTGTGCCGAAGGACACGCGACAGAGCGTGTCAGCGGCCTCTGACCCATGATCAGCGGTCGCTGACTAGCCAGGTTTAGCCAGCACCCGCGCCAGCCGCGCGCCAGCGGCCGTGCCAGGTCGCCGCAGTGCTAGAAAGCCATTGATGCCCTTCATTGATAACATAAACCGGAAACGTGTTATTTTAGCATCCGTAGAAGAAGACATTGAGCACATTGACGAATCTTCGCTTCAGCATTTATTCGAAGAGATGGCCAATGTGAAAGCGGACGAGAGGTCGCGTTATATGGGCGATTTCACGAGGCCCAAGTTTGGGACGACTTCTACGTCAGCCATCGTTCTCGACACCGCAGTCCGAAACTATGAGTTAAAGCCACACCATCAATCATTACTTCCGACGTACCATGGACTCCCGAGTGAAGACGCTTTGACGTTCATCCAAGAATATTGCACGGTGGTGCAGACTTTTCCGCTTCACTCTCTGACGGAGGATCAACTCAAGTTGAAGTGTTTCCCTTACACATTGAAGGATAGGGCCAAATCTTGGTTCTTATCATTTCCATCCGGAACACTCACTACTTGGGGATCTGCTTGTGAGAAATTCATGTTGAAGTACTATCCGCATCACAAAACTCAAGCGGTACGTACTAAAATAATGAATTTCGCACAAGCACACGACGAACCATTCCATGAGGTGGGGAGAGATTTCAAGAGCTACTTCAACAGTGTCCTCACCATCAAATGGCACCGGAGATGCTCTGTCAATTTTTCTATGATGGTTTGCTCCAAACTACTCAATTCATGGTGGACAGTTCGGCGGGAGGAAATATTGCAGTTAAGACGGCGGAAGAGATGAACGAGATCTTTGAGACCCTAGCTGCAAGTTCGCATCAGAAATCCACACGCCCGAGACAAATGGAAGTTAGCGCAGTGACTATGAGCCCCGATCTCAAGAAACAAATGGCGGATATGATGAGGGAGCTACAAGAATTGAAGATGAACCGACCCCCATCATTGTCTTTCCAACAAGTTGCACCTGAACCGTGCAGTATTTGTGGCGATTTTGGCCCTGTTGTAGAGGGATGTCCGCGAATGGGAGAGATGACATCCGAAGGGCAAGCCGAGGTGTACGCAGCACAGGAATTCACACCCCAGCCTCAGCCTCAGCAAAACTTGGGATGAAAACCCCAATTCCAAGGGCATGGAGCACAAAATTTCCAAAATAGACGACCACCGGCTCCGAATTTTCGTCCTCAATATCAACAACAGCCGTATTATCCACCACAACTGCCACAACAACAATTCTTTACACCACCGCAGCAACAATTCTATCCCCCACCGATGTCGTAATATCCACCTGCTCCTCCTCAAAAATCATCAATTGAGGATAGCTTTGCCGCGTTCATACAAGAAAGCAAGAAGGTTCGACAGGCTCAAGATGCCACCATTAAACGCCTCGAGACGGCTATAGGGCAGATTTCTAGCGCTGTCAATCAATTGCAGCAAGGCCAACAAACGGGCAAAATTCCTGCCCAAGGCCAACAACCCCATCAAGTGCAAGCCGTGTCTGTTCTAAGGGATGGTAAGGTGGTGGATAAGAAGATGGAGATGAGATCTTGTTATAAGATCGACACGATGGACAAATTACCACCCGAAGTGGAAAAAGAGCACTCCTACGAGGAGCTCCATAAGGCGGTCGATCCATACGTTCCGCTTATTCCTTATCCTAGCAGACTAAAGGATGTCAAAAGCGAGCAGCAGTTTGCGGATCTTTACAAGATGCTATCCAAAGTAACAGTGAATGTTCCACTCCTCAAAGCGATCAAGAATATTCCATCTTATGTCAAATTCTTCAAGGAGCTGATTTCGAAGAAGAAGAAACTCAACGATCAAGAGTTGGTGACTATTTCCGAGGTAGCAAGCACAATCATGCAAAAGTCTTTACCTCCTAAACGACACGATCCAGGTAGCTTCGTTATTGATATCATGTTAGGTAACGGTAAGGTAGCTTCTGGCATGTTAGATTTAGGAGCGGGAATCAATCTTATGCCGTATTCTATTTTTAAACAACTTGGTCTAAGAGATTTAAAACCTACTAGCATGAGTTTACAATTAGCGGATAGATCGATTCGTCATCCTAAAGGAATAATTGAAGATGTGCTTGTTCAAATTGGTCCATTAATCGTTCCCATTGATTTTGTTGTTCTTGAGATAGGGGATGTACATGAGAATGGAGTCGAGCATACACTACTCCTTGGACGACCTTTTATGGCTACCACGAATTCCATCATAGATGTCAAGAATGGTACCATTACAATGTCCCTCCTTGAGGAGGAAATATCATTCTCCACACAACATGACCACCCCACGACCTCGGTTGACTTAATCGATGCATGTTCTATCAAATTCACTAATCCATTGTTTGAGGAATCTACATTACAGGATTTTAGTGAGATAAAGGAAGTCACCCAAGATATCGACAAGGCTAAACATAAAGAGACCGATCGTGTGACGGTAGTTGAAGGAGTACAAGACACTAAGATTCATCCAAATAAACATCCTACACCGAAACCGAGGCATCCAAACACCGCACCTTGTCACGGGAGCCCTCTTGCGTCCAATCATCAAATCCGTAACGCCTCCCAATAAGATCAAACCCCCTAAGAGAGGGTGGCTCGTTCTCCGGAAAATCCCACCATCAAAGGGTGACATACCCCATTTAAAGGAGAACCCGCCATTCAAAATAAATTGGCATCGGGTGAGATCTTACATCGAGAATGATTCCATGCCCGAAGTTATGGAGTCAAACCCCAATTCTTACGCTCCCGATTGATTGAGCGGTCTCGTCAAGCTAATGACGTAAAAGAAACGCTTCGTGGGAGGCAACCCACGCTCGTTTTTCCCATTTTTCATTTTTATTTTTTTATTTTATTTTATTTGATTTTGAGTCTCTTATTTATTTTTGGTGTTTTTCTATGTTCATAGGTATCATCGAGTTGGGAAAAAACCGAGTCGAATGCAATTCGCGGAAGAAAATAGGACGGATTTGACGAGGGCAAGGTCAGCGACCGCAGCACACTCAGCGGCCGCTGACCTCGCGCACCATCTTCGCGCCAGCGCCACAGGCCGCGAGCCACACCGAGTCAGCGGTCGCTGACTCCTTAGCGGCCGCTGACCTATGTCTCGTAAAAATCTTCCAAAGCAACTCCAACGATTTACGTAAGTATACTCAGCGACCGCTGAATTGTCAACGGCCGCTGAGTTGGCCGAAACACACCTATTTCATCTTCTCTCTCCCTATTTCTCCCACTTTTCCCCCATTCTTCATCCCCAATTTCCCCAAACCCTAACCCTTCTCAATCTTACTTCTCCAATTACTCCTTCCATACTTTTCCCCAAACCCTAACCCTTTGAAATCACCACTACTTTTCCATCATCTACCACTCTATCCGATCAAATTTTTAATTCATCCACCAATTCAACCCAAACCCCAAACCCTCATTCCATCTCTACTTTTGCACACCAAGTGTTTGTTAAAAGTCCAATGGGGAGAAAAAGGTCCAAGACTAGTGAAGTGGGGCAATCTAGCCACCAAGGAGACGGCGACGAAGAATTTCATCCCGTTCGTGACCACATTCCAGCTACCGGTGCCCCGTTCCCAATTTATACCAATCAAGAGGGTACACTCTATACTCGTTTTATTTCTCTTGATCTCACACTTCCACGCACTTTAGATTGGGATCTTATGTCTAGCTTAGGCATTGCTAGGGGTGTCGCGGTACGGTATACCTTACTAAAATTGTCATACCTTATACCTTACCTTTACCTTCGGTATGGAAAATTTCATACCGTTACCTTACCATACTTTTCGGTATACCTTAGTTCGGTATACCTTACTTTCGGTATGATATTTTTACATACCTATACCTTACTTTATTTTCGGTATACCTTACCTTAGTTCGGTATACCTTTCTTACACGGTATACCAAAATTTATTTACTTTCGGTATACCTTACCTTAATTCGATATACCTTTTTTTGCAATATACCAGAATTTATTTATAATGAAAATCACCTTAAACAAGGTCTAACGTATAAAAAACATAAACTATTATTTTTTAATAACATAATTTATGAGATAAACCACTAATATCATATAATTAATTACAATATATTAACTAACTATATTTTTGTATTTTCATATAACTAATTAACTAGATTTAGGCATATAGTTATAATTAATTTGATCATTTATGTATGATATATTATAAAAATAATAATATATTTTCATTAATTATATATTACAATTTATATTATATTTAGTAACTAATAGATCGTCTAATTATATCATAATTATTTAGTTATGTAACAATATATATATATATATATATATATATATTAGTTTATCGTTATTATTTAAGGTAATAAGTAGTATATAAGTTATTGTTCAATCTTCTTAATTATCAATAAATTCACATGTTTTTGTAGTTTGTCATTCATATTTATTAATTATAATTCATAATTTATGAATAAACAATTTTCTTATAATTCAAATTGAATATATATGTACATGTAATACTATAAATATGTGTGTGTGTTTATATATATATATATATATCGATATATACCTTAATAACGGTATATACCAATTTTTTCGGTATATACCGCGGTACGGTATATGACGGTATACCTCGGTATTTGGAAAAATTATACCTTTACCTTACCTAAAAGTTCGGTATGGTATGATACCTTACCAAAAATTTCGGTATACCTTATATTCGGTATTTTACGGTATTTTTCGGTACAGTAAGTACGGTATACCATTTTTTCGGTAAATTTTGACAGCCCTAGGCATTGCCTCTAAATTAACTCGCTATTTGAAGAACATTGGTTTAGACAAATATGCTAGACTAGAAATTGATGGCTATAGGGAGCTCGGACTTGAATTTCTCACTACTTTCGATGTTGCTGCTGATTTTCAATCGTTTAAATTCCGTTATCGAGGTATTGCTCATACTATTACCACTTCCATGATGAAATCCATCTTTGAATTTCCTACCTCGGGGCTCCATCGGGTGCCCCCGGAATTTAATCCGAATTTAGCTTGGTTTGAGCTTACAGGTTTTCATAATTGGGCATCAGGAGGAATGTCCAGTGGCTTTCTTCGGGACCCCGAGATCGGCGTTTTCCACAAGTTCATTGCCTACTCCATCTCGGGCAATGAACAAGCCAACAAAGTGAACACAGTGGAGTGCTTCCTACTCCATTGTGCTATCAAGAAAACGAAGATCTGTCCGTCCTCTTTCATATTCGAGGCCCTCCAATCAATTCAAAGGCGGAAGCGGGCCCATGCCTCCCTTCTACATCTTGCTACCCCTCTAGCCTTGCACCTCCAACTCATCGGTACAAATGGCCCTCCAAACCATGAGCCACTCCTCACGAAGTACATCGACATCAATGAATTGCGGGGTGCGCCATTCGCCTTTTCTCGCACCGAGTTAGTGCCACAAGAGCGGAGGAATTGTGTGCGGCGCTATCTCAACGCCCAAGTCGCATCTCGAGTATCTAACGCATCCGAAGAACCGGAAGATGCACATATGGAGGATAATGAGGAAGCCCAATCCGAGCATGAGGAGGACGAGCAAGCCGAGGACGAGGCCGACGCCGCTTGTCTTGGCTATGACCACGCGGACACCGCCGAAAGATCCGAATGGGGTACCCAACCTCAATGGGGTACCCAGTCACAATGGGGCGGACAATCTCAGTGGGGTGCCCAATCTCAATGGGGCACTCAACCTCAATGGAACGCTCAATGGGAGCAGTTCACTTCCGAGATCACCACGGAGATATGCGAGATGCAATCAAAAATCCGCGGCCTCCATACTCGCCTCGACACACATCAACAGCAGTGGGAAGCTCAGAACCGGGCGATGGAGGAGCAAACCCGACTACTCCGGGAGATGCAACAACAATGGTCCTCTTGGACCCTTGGCGGTGCACCCACCTATCCTCCTCCCGACCAACAGTGAGCCATTGTCTCACTGTTGAGGTACCTTTATTGCTTTCTTTTCCTTTTCGTGTGAGTGTGTTTTCGGCTAACTTTTGTTTTTCCCTCTGTTTTTTAGTTTATTTTTGCAGGTTTTTCTTTCCGTTTGTTGTCTCGAATGCCACATTTCTGGGACGTTTCTCTCTCCCTACCTTTTAGATCTTTACTTTCCGCAATGAGGGCATTGCTCTATTTTTGTAAGAGGGGGAGGGGTGTCTTTTTATGCATGCATTCGTCGTTTTATTTTCGTGTCTTGTGAGCATGCAATATTGTGATTGTTTGTGAGCTACTTGATCTTTACATATCGTGGGTAAATCGAAGCATGACTTATGTTTGAGATGAGACATGATTTGAATTCCTTAATTGATTAGGAGTTGATTTATGTTGTGAAACGTAGATGAACTAAGAAGTTGTAAAACATTAGGACCGGATTGTAGATCTTAGTAGAATGATTAAAATAGTGATGCATGATGATATAAATTGATTGATTCAATTGACTAGTTGTTTAGAACCGCTTGTTGCGTATCCACGTTTTATGAAATGAACTTTGTCAAGAGGTCTCTGCTCCTATGGGGAACCATGAGCACGGGAAACCGCATGAGGATACATTAGGGAACCCCTGATTGTTCACACCTCGCGACAATGACCATATAACTTGACATCGTTGAATTTCCATGATGGGTATGGGAAACCACACCGGGAAAACTCGATCATTCGGAGTACTCACCCGGTGAATATTGTCCTAAATATTCCTCATGTTGAAAGAAAGAAAAGAAAAGAAAAAGATACGCTATTTAAGATGGATAAAAGCTCTAGCCGATTATGTGATCTCAATAACATCTTGTGCATCATTATTTTACGTTGTTCGAATCGATTATAATCTAGTCTAGATGGTCTACCTCTTCTATGTTCTCTATGTGACGTAACGTGATGATATTAAGATCAATTTTGGAACGATTTGAAGTCTTGTTAAGAACACATACCATGATTAAAAATTCCCCTAGCGATAGTTTAGACTAAGTTATGCTTGAGGACAAGCAAGGTTTTGTGTGTGGAGGGATTGTTTAGTCTTATTTTGTTTGTCTAAACTTAGGTTTTTCGTAGCTTTATTCGTATTATTTTCCCTCGTTACGTGATATTTTAGCCCGATTTATGTTGCATTTTATGTTTCAGGATCATTGGCCTAAACGAGTGTCGAAAGTGGAAAAGAAACGAGAAAAGACGAGAAAACGAAGAAGTGTGCCGAAGGACACGCGACAGAGCGTGTCAGCGGCCGCTGACCCATGATCAGCGGTCGCTGACTAGCCAGGCTGAGCCAGCGCCCGTGCCAGCGGCTGTGCCAGGCCGCGGCACACGAGTCAGCGGCCGCTGACCTATCTAAGCGGTCCCTGACTCCCTATTTTTCGCGGGCCGTTGCAACGAACCCTAGCGCCACTCGGAACAACCCTAGTCAGCGCCCGGTGACTCCCAGCGGCCTCTGAGCTTCCTCTCGCTATAAAAAGACACGTCGTGCCATTCATTCGAGATATCACAGTTCTCCATACTTTGTCCCGATTCTTTTTGGCACGAATTCCTAGACTAATTTTCCAGCATATTTCCATTATTTTTAGTTCGTCTCGATCCCGGAATCAAGGGTCGAGACTTAGCATTCTAGATAGGATTTTTCGTTCCGTTCTTCATTTTGGAGTTAGCCATTTACGACATTCGAACACCGTTATTTCTAGATTTTCATTGTCGTTTCCAGACGTGTTTCGAGTTTAATTCAAGTTCGTTTCTTTCCCTTTAATTTTTGCTTCATTTATTTCACTTTTATCGTTTGTTTCGTTTTATGCTTTCAATTCCTTTTATCGCTTTTAATTTCCAGATTTCTTTCCGTTTTTCTTTCATCTTCAAACTTCAAGTTCTTTACTTTTTTAGATTAGATTTAATTTTCATTCTTAGTTTAAACTTTAATTGCTTTCTTATTTACTTTCTTCGCCTAGCTATAGAAATCCAAATCAAACTCTTTTTAATTGCTTTCCATTTTTACGAACAAAGAATATAATTGCCCTGTTAAGTCTTCCTTGAGAATACGACTAGGGTCAGCTTATTAATCTATAACGAACTCGTTTTAAATTGCGAGCGATTTAATATAATTGGAAGTATATCGGCTGGAAATATTCCTCGTGCCCGATACTGAGTCCCTTTATCGGACAGTGGGTCTGGTCTAAACAATGCCACGTACTGAAAGTTCAAAATAAGTTGAAACACCCTCCGCGCCCTCAGCTCACGTTCAGCCCACCTGATTGCCTATCAGAGCTGCCTTTTGCCGCTCCGGCGCCGCCTCCTCCTCTGGTGAAAGGTATAAAGTAATACTCCATAATTTAATTTTTTTTTATTTAATTATGTTAGTTTAAATTGTTAATTAGATTAGTTAATTATACTAATTAGATTTGAATAATTTAGGTTAATTATTTAATTATTAATTAAAATAATTTAGATTAGATGTAATTTAGTTCATTAATATGTAATTTAGTTAATTAGATGTAATGTAGGTTAATTAGATGTAATTAAGTTAATTAAATTAATTATTGTTGAATTAATAATTTATCTTTAGGTCAACTTGTTTAAAATTATTTATATTAAATTAGATTAATAATTTTTTAGGTCAAATTGTTTAGGATTATCAATTATCTTGATTTAGATTAATAATTAATTGTTGCATATTATAATTGAACAATTTATACTAATTTAGAATAATTTAAATTAATAATTGTTGCATTTAATAATTGAATACTTTCTTTATATTTAATTTATGTCTAATTTCTTAATAAGTTATACATTTAATTAATTGTTTATGTTTTTAATTTAATTTAGTTTAAATTATTATTTTAAATTATTTTAATAATTGAATACTTTGTTTATATTTAATTTATGTGTAATTCATTAATTAGTTATAAATTTAATTAATTTTTTATGTTGTTAATTTAATTTAGTTTAAATTATTATTGTAAATTATTTAATTTTGGTAATTTAGTATAACGATTTGCGTATATATATGACATTTGGATATGCGTAATTAATTTCTTAAGGATCTTCTCCATTTGGGATAGATTTTGATTACATCTTAAAGATCTTCTCTCAATATGTATAATATTATACGAAGTCGTTCGATTTCGATTATGTTGGGATGTTTTGATGAGATGCATGTGCATTGTGATGTTTTGATGATATATGAATTGCATGTTGGGATGGTTTGATGGCATTAGATGACTCGTTATATTGGATACAATTAGCTAGAATAGTTTAAATAATAGCATATAAAAATCTCGATTCTACCTGCAACCCAAATGACCCAATGCTCGTGATTTGCAAATTAATGACCCAAATGACTCAAATGCGTAGCATCAAACAATCTAAGCATCAACTTATAATTCATAACTGCAAATCAATGACTTACAAAACCTTAAATGTGTAATTTAATATCCCACTAATAGTCTCGCCTTCTATTCAACTCCAAATAATTCAACTCCTCTATTCAACTCTTATAAAGCACCCCTCCTTTCATTGTCACTCGATTATTTTCCTTATTCTTTGTTACACATGTGCAATCATCCTTTAAATTTGTAATTTAATAGACCACTAATATAGTCTCGCCCTCTCCGTAACTAATTAATCTTTATTTTACTATGTCAATACTTATTAATAATCAGGGTTATAAAAATGAGTCGAGATTGGATGTACTTGCTTTTACTTCCGAATGGGAGATTTAATCCACAATTTCTTTCTGGGCTTGAAGAGTTCTTAAGATTTGCAAGTAGTCAACACTAGTACATGGATGGAGAAAAAATTAAGTGTCCGTGTGTGAAGTGTAGGAATATATGGTTTAGAAGTACAGATGTTGTACAACTACATCTTGCTAGAAAATGTTTCACACGGGGTTACGAGATCTGGAGGTTTCATGGGGTAACTGAAATGCCTTCAGATGTTCAAGAAAAATGTGTCGATGCAGATGTAGAACCTGAAGAAGATTATGGGACATACCACGAGATGGTTCATGATCTCGGAGGTCCCAGTTTTAACAACCCAGATGTCGAAGAAGATCCAAATGCTATAGCAAGATTGTTGTATGAGTTGTTGGATGCCGTTGATAAAGAGGTATACCCTGGGTGTAAGAACCACACTCAGTTGTCTTTTGTGGCTCGCCTGATGACTTTGAAGGCCCGTTCTGGAATGCCACAAAAATATTTTAATGAAATGTGTGTTTTATTAAACGAAGCATTTCCAGATCATCACAAAGTACCCATGAACTACTACAACACACAGAAATTGCTACGTGCAATGGGTTTACCTGTAGAAAAGATAGATTCATGTAGGAATCATTGTATGATCGATTGGAAAACGGATTCCAATCTTGTGAATTACAAGTTTTGCAATAAAAATCGATACAAAGATAGGAGTCAGGGACGTAAACCAGTTGCATATAAGAAGATGTACTACTTCCCTTTAACACCACGTTTACAAAGGTTGTATGCATCTAAGGTTAAAGCCGGAGACATGATCTGGCATTCAACTTCAGTTGATGATGGTGTTATGCGTCATCCTGCAGATTCACCGGCATGGAAGCACTTTAATGTGACTTACTCAGGTTTTGCAGCGAAGCCACGGAATATCAAATTAGGCCTATCAACATATGGTTTTCAACCCTACGGTCAGTTGATACTGATCATCAGGGGGAGCAGAAACCCATAAGGGACTTCATTCTCTCTGTAAGTGAGCTGGGGTACGTAAATACAATCACATATTAAATTTTAACAAATATTTAATAAGTAATTCAAAAGAGTAATATAAATCAAACTAAAATGACTTATGTAGGGGATGTTACCCACATGGCACCCCGGCTTATTACATCTGGAAACTATTTAAGATAGTTCTGAATCCGACTAGATATAGTTGGAAGCTGACGCCTGAGGACGTGAGGCAGAGATACTGGAAAATTTTCTAAAACTTTCAAATTTATTCTAAATTATAACATACATTTTGGATGCTAGAAAAAATGTACTTGAGAACCGCCTCTTGATGCCAAGATTCGAGAGTTGTGGTACGATAAGTGCCGGGAGAGATATAAGGATTATATCTGTGGGATAAAGAGGAGGAGGAATGATCCACCACCGAGAGGTGGAAAACTGGGATGGTGGACAGATGACGTTTGGGCCGGTTGACTCGCTTACTGGTCTCGGGATGATGTTATTGCTAAATCCCAGGCAGCGAGGGGCAACTAGATGTCTGAGCCTCAGGGACCGGGGACTGGTCCTATCAAGCATAGGGGAGGGTCGAAGTCCATCATGCAACAAGCTGAGGAAAAGGTAATGTCAAATCATAATTTCAATAATGTTTTGTAGTTTTAATTCATATACACATGTTTCAATAACACAAACTGATTGGTATGTCATGTATAGGCTGCTGAGAGAGGAGTACGTCTGATAGACTGCATGTTCGAGTCCTTTCTCGATGAACATCGATACAAAGACGGGACACGTACACCGATGCAAAATTGAAGGCGATAGCAATAAGTTTTAATTTCAAAGTAATATATATAGTTTATGATTTCAACCTTTATAATATGTTATTAACAAATGTTCATTTCTCGTTTACATGCAGACTGAGGTGTTTGCCCATGCTGACGCGGAACGGGCTCAGCTGCCTGAGGGGGACCACGATGCGGTGGACACCAACGAGCTATACTTGGAGGTTCTTGGCGTCCCAGACAAGCAGAAGAGGTTGTTCGGTACGGAAGGCATAGTGAAGGCGTTGAGAGCCTCTAAGTTCGGTGGTTCGTCGTCCGCCTCATGAGCCACCAGGAGCGAGGTTAAGGACCTGCGGCGTCAAGTCGAGGAGCAGGATCGTGAGTGCCAGGACTACATTGTTGAGCAGAGGAGATTAGCTGACCAGATGGTGCTCGTGTAGTCTCAGTACGCTCAAATGATGCAGTGGATGCAGTCTCAGCAACAGGGAGGAGCTGGTGGTCCCTCATTTCCCCCGTTTCCCCCTCTGAGTTTTCTCAATTCTAATTCCTAGACTCTTATCATGTATTTGATAAACATATGTGTACGGTTGCTACATTCATACTATAGTTTGTATTTGAACAGTTATAACATCTTTGGTTATATTACATTTCAAATCTCAATCGATTTGGTGGATTTTAAATTATCGCTGAATGTTCTATTATATTTGTATTGTTTGTTGTGACAGTTATAGGTTACCGGTATTACAAAAACAAAAAATAAAAAAAAAATTAAAACTAACGACGGACAACGAATCCGTCGTTAGGTTAACGGTCAGAAGCTAACGACGGATTTACAGTCCGTCGTTAGGTTAACTGTCAGAAGCTAACGACGGACTGCACATCCGTCGTTAACCCTCCGGCACCATCGATGGCCACCGTGGGAAACTGACGACGGAATATAGAGTCCGTCACTAGTAACGACGGTTACTATCCATCGTTAGCTAACGACGGACTCTATATTCCGTCGTCAGATGGGCTAACGACGAATAAAATACAGACGGACATGTTCCGTCGTTAGGCCTCACGGGCGACAGATTTTCAGGGCTAACGACGGAATATTTCGTCGCCTCTGGCCCTTTTTTTGTAGTGTTAGCTATTTATGCCCGAATAAGCTTTCAAAGATCTGCATTGGAACTTCCACTTCTTTGCTCCTTATCTTCCTGATCATTTACATTACCAGCATCAACATAATTGGCTTTTTGAACTTGCCTTGGCTCCCTTTTCGCTTCTTATACCACTCCGGCACCCCATGAAACTTGAAGCAATCTGATTCATCATGTCAATGTATCTTACAATGTAAGCAAAACAACCTAGTTTTTTCCTTCCTTTTTCTTCTATTCCTTCCTTGAGGCTGCTTTCCATTCATATCTTGTCCACTGTTTGACATAACTTTTCCCATACCCATCAAGATTTGATTGTTAGGATCCACTAATCCATCTGTGATCATGCTTTGATCCTCCACCAATAATATCATCAAATATGACCTATTCACTGGTTATGATCACTGAAGACGCTTCTGACGCGATCTCATCTCTCCATATATAGCTTCTCGATAATTAGGAAGACGCTTCACTAACTATTTCTCTAATCGACTGACAACTGTAAGAGACGCTCTATAGGTTAATGAGCCGACAACATTTAAAACTAGAGAGACCCGATTCAAAATCGATAAATTCTGACGCAAGATTATCGAATTAAGATTGTTATTCCCTTGACTAGATAGTCAATTTACGACTAATTAAATCTAAATCACGATTACGTATGGCCGATTCAATTGACTATTAATCAATTCTACTCAACTAAATATTGGCCACTATTTAGACGAATAAAACGATTAAATCACAGAGAAAATAGAGAATAACAAATATTTGCATGCGAATTAAAGTACGAAGAATGAATTAGATCTCACAAAATAATCACACTCCGACTTCTTTAATCGATATTGGAATAGAGATTGATTAACTACAAAACATAATAAAATAAACTAAAGAAATAGATGAAATAAAATAAAACATGTATTGAGCCTCCACCAAAGCGGGCGACTGATTTTGTGTTCCCTAAAAACTTAGATTTTCACAATAATAATTCTTTCTATATATAGTGCTAGGGTATTTCCTTATAATAAGGAAATAAATTCAAAATTCCAAAATAACTAGGAAAGCAATAAATACTTTTCATCTAATATAATATCTAAAAGTCTAATAACTAAATAAAATACTAAAAACTGAATTATGCTAATTAATTCCGTAGAAATTAAGTAATCATCGCCCAAATCAACAAAAATCCCAAAATTTGATTGTTCTTCGTCAGTTACAGGGCTTCCCAGGCGGTATGGGCATACCAGCCGAATTTCCAGCAGACCATCAATTCTTATAACTTGACTCCAACTTGAAAAACTCTTCCAAAAATCATCCTTAATCGCCAAAAATTACTTTTTACCTACAAAAACACATCATGCTCACAATTAATCCAAATCAAAGTAATTTCACTCAAACTGACACCAAATTCCACCAAAATATCTCATGAATAGGTAGGAAACAAGCACCCAATCAGCCTACGTTGCTCCTCTCGTTTGTTAGACTTGCTGCTTGCCCCATGCACATATGCACTCAATCGGTGCAAGAAGCATATCAAGCTCATCAAAAAGAGATGTCAATCTATTAAAATACACTATACACATGGTTACCCAGCACAAACCCGCTAGCTTCCCTCTCTAGTCTCGAACCTTTGACTCAATGTCTCCCACAACTTCCTAGTATTATCTATATGACTAAAGGCATTAACAAGATCTTTAGAAAGTGAACTGATAATCTAACATGTTACCATATAATCTGCTCGAAGCCAAATTTTATAATGCGGTGGCGTTGACGGCGGTTCAAGAACACTTCCATCCAATAATTCAAGTTTGCTTTTCGCCCCAAACGCCCTCCTTATGAATTTGACCCAATTGAGGTAATTCTATGACGTTAACACTGCCGATACCAACTGCATTCTTGGGTGATCGACAATATAAATGTATAGAATTTCCTGAAATTGCTTTTCATCCATATTATCTAAACTTTGATCATTATCATCTTTGTTGTCAGCATGATTTTCCATCTCCTCGGATGGATCCTCATCAACGGCATCTCTTTGGTTTCCTCTTTTTCCGCCCCGCTCATCATCCAGTAGAACGTTCCAATGAACACGCTCGGACCTTGTTATCGTCGTATAACTATCTCTATAGAAATCTGCCTCGTGGTACCCTATTGAATGTGTGATAACGCATCGATTGTAGTGTGTGGAATGAGCAACAACATTCAATAAAGAACAAGAAAATGTATTGAATTCATTGAAGAAGAAAAGGAATATTTTCAGTTATCTCACAGCTACATGCAACACTATATCTATATATATGTATCGACTAACACACATACACGTAAGCATGCACATAGAAAAGATAATATCTCAATTTTTACATAAACGAGTGAATATGCTTCATCTTATTTACTAATAAAGGCTAAAGTATATCTTGGCCCTTTATTTCAGATCTAATCGTACGGTGCTCCGTACGTCTTCTTCATCTTTTCTCACATGCAAATCCACCATGCATGCTCGAACAACTCCAGATAATCATTAATTTGTAATTAATATTTTAAATTTTTTTATTAAGAATATAATTTGTCTTAGTGGAATTTGTAGTTGGAGAACTTACATAGTTTTCTCATGAACTTAATTTCTTTTGTTACTTTTTGCATTAACTAATACTTCAAATTTTATTTGGTTGTTATGCCAAAAGAACATTAACATTATTTAGTGCAGGAAAGTTGGTTCATATTCAAAATTAATTTAGTTAATAAATTATATTTAACATGTTAACCACAATCTTTTATAAATCAAGAGTTAAATTTTTTTTTTCTATAGAGTGCTCATGTCTGAAGATTGTCTGCTAACTCACTCTTTATTTTGCTAGATAATGGATTTAAACTATCACTTAAATATTTACCTCAAACTCGATGAGATAGTAGTATATATTGAAAGTGTTAAAGCAATTAAATTTCAAACTCAAGAAATAAGGAATACTTTAATTCAATTATCAAATAATAGTGAAGAACTAAAAATAAAAAGTAAAGCTATGTGATTAGTAAACTATGAAATTGAAAATTTTGAATTTTTAGTGGGAATGCATATTTGGTATGATATATTATTTGCTATAAATCAGTTTGTAAAATACTGCAATATAAAAAATGCACAATTAGTAAAATACGGCAATATTTAGTAAGTACATTTGTAGCTTAAAAAACAACAAAATAAAATTAAAATAAAAAATATATTTTATATAAGATATTTTTAGATAAATATTTTATTTAATATTTCTATCCGACCATCAAATTTTTTTATCCGGCCCTGCTCCCCCATCATAGCCACTTTTTTTTATTCAATCTACGAAGCCTCCCTCACTGCGCAGAGCCTCCCCACACTACCCAGAAACATATTTTGCGTAAAAGGCATGGTCGGGTTCGACGAATATATAGCACAACAGATTCATATATAGAGAGAGAGAGGTAGGGTTCAGGTAAAATGTGACTTTTGGGTATAAAATAGAAAGTGATCATGTCCGTTAATTTATTTTCATAGATCCAACGGCTGATATGAATTCCATTAAATTCGAAATTAACATTTTCTGGACGCGTTGCATTGTTGTCCATTAATAGATTGACGGTTTATGGATTATATTCAAATTTATTTTCTTCCCATTAATTACGGAAACCGACTAAAGTAAGTTACCTAAAAAATCTCAACTTCACCGATTTTGGTGGATATTTAAATTGATATGGACCCCTAAATTACGGAACTGCAGTAAAGTAAGAGAAAACCGTCGTTTTTTTATTGTTGCATTATATAGTCACATATTTTGCATTAAACATATTTTGGTAGTTGGAGAAATTTATGTAATAGCATAAGCTTCCAAAATAATTGAAAATCTCTCTAATTTCGAATTACAAAAAATTTAATTGGGAAACGCAACCATATCAGTGCGACTTGTGATGTAAGTCATCAAATAATAGGGAAATATTAGGAAACGTTTATCATACATGCTTGCCGAATAAAGGAAATGAAATATATCTATTCTCCGAGATCTGCCTTGCAGAGCTCATTACGAAATAATAGTTAGGCTCTGGGTAACAGAATTCACCCGAGATATTTGAATATTCTTATAGTATGATATGCCAGATCCAGCAGGGAGGTCTGACTCCTCGGCATTATCTAAAACTCTGATTAAGCTAGAAATTATACGATGAATATATTCTGACACGTGACATGCTTTGTTTCATGATTGGTACTAAAAAAAGCTGTTATTCGGATGAAAGGGACCATAATCTTTCTGTGACGTGGAGCTATGCGATTAGAGAAGATTTCTAACAACTTGTACTATGAATACAATATTATCATGGAGGTATTACTATCATACCCTTTATATTTTTGTTACATACAAATTGCTCTCCAGCTTATAAGATACTGTCAGAGTGTCTTTTCGGGGAACTCCAACCGTTCTCCGACTCTGTTTTGTAGATTTTGGTCGGTGAAATCAAACCTTTATACTCTTCTCTCATTTCTTTGTTGTGGATTAATCTATAATCCAACACAACTGAAAACTAGTCCACCGCATGCAATACCGATTAAGCCATTTTCATTCCAATTAAATGTCTGATGCATTATATTATACTCCCTCCGTCCTATTTAAGATGAGACATACTTTTTGGGCACGGTAATTAAGGAGTGTATGTTTAAAGTATAAAGTGATGATGCAAATATATATTATTTAAATTTGTGTGTGTAATAAAGGTGTTCTAAAAAGGAAATGATTCATCTTAGTTGGGACGACCCAAAAAAGAATACGACTCATCTTAATTGGAACGAAACGAATATTTATTAATGCATTGCAGTTCGTATAAATTATAAATTGAATGTGACTGAATGACAAAGCAATTTACGTAAGGTAATTTGCATTCCAATCAGCCTTCTTATATGCCTCACGAAGCACCACAATTTTCTTCGAAAGATGTTTGATGTGAATTAAAAGTACTTTTAAGAAGTCAATTATGACAACAGTTAAACTCATCAAGAGTGTGTATAATTTGACAAAAAAGGAGTTCCATGCAGATTTTTTTGTTGAAGGAAGTTTCTAGGGGTAATTTAAAAATTATTATTTAATTATTTTAGCTGTTAGAGTGTTTTGTATTCTCATTAATTTATGATGACATTTCAATCAAGACTCAAAGAAAGTGAAATAGTGTGTTCGGACCACACCAAAGGTTGACCGTGATTTGCAAGTGTGATTATTTTGTAAGTTTAATTTATTTATTTTAATTTTAATTTGACTGGTTCTTATATTATTTTCTTAAATATCTCACTTATATGGTGTTGTAGGACGAATTTGAACAAGAGTTCAACAACTTTATGACAAAATCAATGCACTTAAAATTCGAGGTTGGGAAGAGATGGAGTATCACATTCGAGGATAATGGATGTCCACTAGATCATTATGTGAAGTGATTGAGGACCATGCATCTGGATTCACATTTGTCTATTGCTAAAACTTGACAATAGTAAGTTTCACATTTTTTTTACAATAATTGTAGTTAATAAGTTTGAACAATCTGGAAAAATTGGGAAAATCTTCGTCATTGGCCTTTGGTTTCAACGAAAACAGAGATTTGAGGAGGCATTTAACCAGATCGAACAAGAGCAATTTCTGCAATAATTTCTTCTCTCTCTTCTTGAAGAAGCCGACAACCATGAAAATAGGGCTGCATTTGTTGAAACAAAAAAATATATTAGAGTGGCATTTGTGTAAATTGTAGCAAAAAATTGAACCACAATCGACTAAACTGGGCGAAACCGAAGCTTCAATGATTTTAGTACCGGACCCTATAATTATAGCGTGCCATCTATTAAAAGTACAATGCTACCAAACATGAACTTTTGGGGCTTAAACAAAACTCAACCATCTTAAAACAGGCTACCAAAGAGGCCCAATACTTTCTTCTTACTTGGATGTTATTGGGGAAAAAGGACATGTATAACAAGTAACAACACTTCAAATAATAGGACCTAGCTTTTTGCATCAAAAAAAATATATATATATATAGTACCTAGCTTTTTAACTAACCAGAAATACAATAGATCTAAGTTAAAGATCAAACTGATTACACCTCTATACACTATCCTAATAAAACACCTGAAGGATAACGGTTGCCCTCACTCACCAGTTAAATTGCAGCCAAAAATCATGAAGCATTTACAACAATTCCATTCAATATTTCAAAAATCGAGTAGTATCAGCGACCACCAACCGCGGTGAGAGTAACATCATTGAAGGAGGCACTACTCTTACTCTGCTGAGAGGAACTTGTACCAATAACAGATTGGCTCCCCTTCACAGAAAATGCCGGTCGTTGTGGCTCAGGAAGCTCTATAATTTCGCTGTTTAACATTGATAGTACAGCTGATATAGATGGCCTATCTTTAGGAAGTTCTTGAACACACAGTAATCCGATATGTATGCACCGCATCACCTCTGCCTTGTAACTTGAATTTGATATTCTTGGATCTATCAAAGCTGTGACATTGTCCTCATTCCATGCTATCCAAATCTGAAGTTTCACCATCATGTCATTAGTCCATTTTTATGCACCTTATGCATCATATAATGAAGTAGGTAATAGTATAGCTAACAAGAGCATGTAGGATGTCGTCCCCCTTAATCCAAGAAAAGATTACTCGTGTTCGTGCTTGGGATCATAACAAGAATAACTAGTGGCCTATTCATTTGAAACAGATATGTACAGAGTTTTGGCAGCAGCCAATAATTAATCAAGAAAAACCGATAACCACTACAGATACAGATTGGAGATGCAGATAATTAACTACTTGATGCTATCTAGTAGATCATTTTTTAGTTGACTTACATGTCCAAGAAGGTTCAAAGAGCCTTCCTTAGGATAGAAGCTCTTGTTTCTTCTCCCAGTAGCAATCTCTAGCATCAGAACTCCAAAGCTAAAAGTATCTGATCTTTCCGAAAATCTTCCTTCCATTGCATACTCGGGAGCCATATATCCACTGCAAGAAAATCATATTAGCAGACCATCTTTTGGTTGGCTTGCATTGAGTGACTATATTAAATAAACATTGAATACATATACTTACTATGTTCCTACCACTCTTACTGTGCTGACATGATCTTGCTTGGCCTCAAATATTCTGGCCATGCCAAAGTCTGAAATCTTTGGTTGCCAATCATTATCCAACAATATGTTGCTCGGCTTGAGGTCTCGATGGATTATTTTCAATCTAGAATCCCTGTGGAGATAAAGGAGGCCTCTACATATACCTTCAATAATGTTGAAACGCTTTCCCCAATCGAGGATCTCTTGTGATTGATCTAAGCAGAATTTGAAGAGGAAGAACAATGTTCATTTGGCCTAATCTGAAGTACATGTCCACCGAATTATAAATTTTATTCAAATACAAAACAGAATGGATCCTTAACTGACCAAATATGTAAAAATCCAAGCTTTTATTAGGCATATATTCATACACCAACATCTTCTCTCTATCCTCTGCACAGCACCCTAGTAATCTAACAAGATTTCTATGTTGGAGTTTAGAAATGAGCGTCACTTCATTCATGAACTCTTTAATCCCTTGTCGAGAGGCAGCCGAAAGCCTCTTAACTGCGATTTCTTTACCGTTAACCAAAACTCCCTACAGTTGCAAAAAAATCAGCCTTCATATACAACGCACATTACATAAGATAAGATAAAGTGAGACGAATAAACAATGAGCGATTAGTACCATGTAGACAGGGCCAAAACCACCCTTCCCGAGCTTGTTAGCTTCGGAGAAATTATTGGTTGCATTTGCTAGTTCCTCAAATTTAAATAACGGTATGTCTTCGACATTAACTCGACTACATGCATCTTGAGTGTGTGTATCAGTTGATCCCAACGCCCTAACATCGCCTAGTTCAGCTGTTACTGTTTTTCCTTATTACCAGGAAATGCACAACCAAGTCAAAGCTTCCATATATTTACTAAATCAAAGTGACGACTAATACAAAATTTACCTCTACGCTTAGTTCTCCATCTCCAACAAAAATATGTGGAAATACATATAACAACAAAGCCAATGGCGGCAATGACCACAAAAACTATTGAGATCTTCTTAGAGCCTTTCTTTTGATCTGAGACAAATGAACAACCATAATCATCGCGTAATACAACACAATGCTCACAACTCACAAGCGACAGCACCAATTTACGGATAGTAGAGAGTAAGCATGCTTAGCAACCTTCAATTAGACAATCAATAACATAATCGAAATTTCAAAAATAAAAAATTCAAATATATATATATATATATGCATACATACATATACCCAACTCAGAAGCTGACAATCGGATATGAAGATCGGAGCCTAAGCCGTTAAAAATCTTCTGAACATCCATTAAGGGCACGCTCCAGAACAAACAGCCATATGAGGAGTCAAACGCATAGGCAAGGCACGAGCAATTCATCAAACAGATACCTTCACACTGATCTTCCGGGGCAGTGATTCGGGTCGAGTAACCCGAAACCTTCATGTACTGTAGCTTCAAAATCCCATCAGTAGTCGTACCGTTGCCAACACAGTTCAAAGCAGTCATTCTCTGACACCCACTGCTCCAGTTCCTTGAAAGCCATTCCTGCGAATTCTGAGGATTAAATCCGGGCAAACAACTGCAAATAGGTGATTCCTGCGAGCTGCAGCTCCCGAACGCCCCACACTCTCCATTAGTGCCACAGGGACGGGTTGATGCATTAGTTGTGCTTTGTGCTCTGCATAATTCCGGCGACGAGGGGCAGTGGATGATGACAGTAAACAGAATGAGAAAGTACAATGGTATAATCATAATGGTGTGGAAGATCAGACTAAGCAGTTGCCCGAACCAACTGAATACGTTCTCTCGAGAGGGTTATTTTGAGCAATAAATGTTCGTGTAGTACTACTCTCTTCGTACAACTTTTGGGGGAGTGGCTCGAGTTCGGGCTCGTTAAAAAATTTGAAGGCTCGAGTTCGGTTCGATAAATAAAAATCGAGTTCGAGTTCGAGTTCGGTTCGTTAATTATTCGATTTAATAGTAAATTTGAATTCGAGCTCAAACTTGGTTCGAGTTCGTTAAAAAACTCGTTTGTTAAATTATTTTGTTTATATATATATATATATATATATTAATTTGATAAGCTCGTGAACTAGTTCGTTCGCGAAATATTTGAAGCTCGGCTCGTTTTTTAAGTTCGTGAACAAGCTCGTTAGCAAAGTTCGTGAACTATTCGAAGCTCGGTTCGTTAAATTATATTTGAACTTGTTCGCGAACTTTTCGAACCGAATACCTTTAGGCTCGAGTTTGGCTTGAAAAATTATTCGAGCTCGGTTCGAAGCTCGAGTTCGGTTCGTTTAATAAATGAACGAATTTGAAACGAACTTTTATCGAGTCGAGCCCCGAATAGTTCACGAATAGTTTGGTATGCTTACAACCCTAACAACGTCCACCAACAACGACAAAAGGACTATTTATTTTTTGTTTTAATTATACAAAATAGATATATACACATAATTTTGTTTGTGTTTTCTACGGTTTAATAAAACGCGTTTTATTTGGTTATTTAATACTCCCTCCGTTCCACGAATGTGGTCCTACTTTCCCGATTCAGACGTCCCACAAATGTAGTCTTACTTCCTTTTTTGACAAATTTTATAACTTAAAGGAAAAGGGTATCAAAGTAATTTTATAAAGTAAAAACAATAAAATAAAATATTAATTTGCTTGTAAAGAAGAAGGAGGACCACATTGATGAGACAGAGGGAGTATATTTTAAAAAGCTAAGATCTTGTGGGCGAGCTTGAGCTCGTATTTTGGAGCTCCCAAATAATATATTCTCTTTGTTCACTAAAGTTCTTCACGTTGTTATTTTGATTCGTCTACAAAACATCTTTATACTTCACATTCTATTTATCGTAAATGAACATATTTCACTCAATACACTACTTAATTGAAAAAATTACAGATGGATCCAAATTTTATTCAATACACACAATCAATTAAAATTAATAAATGGGGTGAATCTCAAACTCCACTCACCGTACATTATTACACAAAATCAAAACAGATTATTAAAACACATGTCATGTTAAAGTTTAAATATCTTTGATGGACGAACAGAGTAATTTTTAAAAAAAATGAGTTGTATAAATTGTCAACTAAACAAGAGCTCCATCATTTTAGTTCTTCTAATATTTTGTTGTGAGTAAGAAGTTTAAGGCATAAAGTTCGCCAAAGATAAATTATAGTACTTCATGCGTTCACAAAATATACTTTTATTATTTATTTGAGTCGTCCACTAAAAGTGTTTTTTCTAGACATGATCCCACAAAATACTAATTATTTGAAATCTAATATATATTTATTTTGTGCGTCATTTCTCCGCTAAAAATATACTTTATAATTTTTCTTAAAACTTATTCCGACTCATTCACAAATAAATTTTTCGTGGTCGGATGATTTATTATATTAATTAGCCAATCTTATATGTATAATGTATGGGAATGCTTTGAAAGTTTGAACAACTTGTTTTACATTTGTAGTGATACAACCATAGTTCGGGTTGATGCAGGTAGAAACTCTTATAATTCCATTGCTTATAATGTTATAGATAAAGGGAGTAAGATGAATGGCGTACATACATGTCTTTCCTTTAAAAGTATAACACATTAATTAATATAGGACGACTTGAAAAAACGACAGTTGAAACATCCAAATCATCAGCTTAATTAAATGTTGGTATGTTGACCAACAACTGGATTTCGATTTCTGTTGAATTAATTTGTTTTTCTAAGAGTGGGGAATTAGGTGGTAAATGAAATAAATCACAATATTTTATATTAAGACTGATATTTAAAAATAACGGGAAGAAGTAGCTTTGATATCATATAATATAACCAAAGACTTTGACCATAAGCTTGGAAAGGAACGTATTGACAATTTTAATTTTGAACTCGGCAAAGAATCCAAGTAGATTGTTTTTTAGTGAAAAGTAAAATACTACTTATTATATATGTAGAACATAAGATTTCATTCACAGTAAAACACACTAATTAGTAATTACTGCTCAAAATAGAGAAATGTGAAAAAGAACAAAACAACCCTAAATTTTGTTACTTTGACTTTCAAAAGGAAATTCGGACAACCATAGATTCAACCTCCTACAAGTTGTAAAAATTTGACAAAGAAATATGCAGATTGTTTAACATCTATCTAAACTAGCTGCTAATCCAATGTATGAAAAAATTGTCACGGAAGTGTGTTGGTTGTGGAGTTTTTAGGATTTTTTTAGAATTTTAAAATTTGAGCGTAATCAATTCAAATTTTCAAAAATTTTTAAAAATCCTGAGGTATTCAATACAGATTTTAAAGAGTATTCTAAAATATTTAGGTATTCAACAATTTATGAATTTTAATAGTCTATCGATTTTTGTCGATTCTCTTTCAAAAATATAAATAGATTGTACTTTACAAAAATATCTTATAATCACAGATTTTAACGGATTCTTCCAGAGAATTATACAAAACTAATTAGGGATGACAATTTAGTCCGGCCCGACCCAAGCCCGCCCCAAGCCCGCCCAAGTTCGATGACAATGGGCCATTCAAGCCTGACCCGATAACGTCATGGGCCGGGTTTGGACCAAAATTTTAAGCCCGATGGGTGGGCTTGGGCTAATTTTTAGGCCCGATATACACAGGTTCGTCCAAGCCAGACCCGACATTGATAATAAATTATAAGTTAAAATGTTATAAATATTATTATTGTAAGTAATATAATAAATATAAATCAATATATATTAAATAAGATATATAAATAAATAGATTTAGATTTAATATTTATTTTCATTTAAAACTATATTGAATGTTAAAATATATAAAATACCATTAAAAAAATAATTAAATATTTTTAAAAATAAAAAATATTTAATGAAATTAATTAAAAAAATCATGGGCCTAGCCCGAGTCCGCCTGATTCATATGGATCTGGACTTGGGCTTAATTTTCAGGTCCGACTGGACCATGGGTCGGGCTTGGGCCTGTACATATAAACGGGAGCCGAATCTGGGCATAGGAAAGTCCGATCCAACTCAACCCATTATCATCCTAAACCTGACCATCTTTCTCCTATTTCGGCCCCCTGTTGAGGATGATAATTTTGCTCGGTCCGATCCATGATGTGATGGTTGGGCTTGGGCTAATGTTTTAGGCTCAACATACCCAAGTTCGCACAAGCCCAACCCGATTGTTTAAATATATAATATTTAAATTATAAATTAAAATAATATAAATACAATTATTAATATTAATGTATAATAAAAATAAATTAATACATATTAAATAAATTATATGAGTAAAATAATATAAATATTATTATTATTAATGTATAATAAATATAGATTAATAGACATATTAATGAATTAATGATTTACGTTCTTCTAATTTTGATGTTCTATTAGAATAATTCATATCAATAACTTTTATGATTATAGTTAACTTTTATTATTAGACAGTTGTTGGGATCTCCGTGTAATGGTTTTGATGATGGTTATCGAAACACACACTTATATTTTATTTAAGTGTTTTACCAGAACATAACATAGTATGTTTTGTGTATGAAGTTGATCTAATTCTGTAAAGATATTAAGATCTGTCTATAGGAGATCAATTGTCACGACCCACCTTCACTAACCGTAATAAAGATGGGTATAATCGTGACTCGGAAATAAAATATAGAATGAATAAGGAAATGAGTAATAACTTGAAGGTGAATATATGTTAAGCGCTTCAATAAATAAGGTTTCGTGCACGAGATTCGGTACTGAGTATCCGAAAATAAAATACATAAGTCATTGTTCAAAACGTCTAGAAATACTGAATACTGAAAATAGTGTTTGCAGCGGAAACTGGATCATTTTCTAAGTCTACATGTATGAAGACATGTAAACCCCCAAGAGTTAACGCTAATTGAGTTCGACAAAACCATCGCTGAGCACTCCTCCTTAACATCACAGCTCAACCTGCACATTTATAAATACATGCAGGGCTGAGTACAAAAGTACTCAGTAGACACATGCCAAAATCTCATTCATACATATATAATTGTCATTGCCATATCACAGTGAAACATAGGGATTTTGTCACTAAAGGACCTATGTTCACTAAAATTCTTGTGGATCTTAAAAGTTCGACTGATCAGTCTAAGTTCTGGAGTAATCATACATATCTGTAATTCTGTGTGTCGGGAAAGTGGCCACTTTCCGCGAACACTGAACCGGCCAACCCGCTAAGATGACTCACGGTTCTGGTGTACACTAGCCTCAAAAGATATAAATCTTTAAAAGCCCGAAATCGATTAACTGTTCAACAGATACGCATCATACCAAAATACAAATATTTTCGACAATGCAATACTTCATAACATTTTAAATTCTAAGCATTTCTAAGCGAAAATCATACTTTGGTACAACGCATGCGATTTTATTTGTAAAGAAAGCCTACCTGAATCGCTTCCTTCGATAGGATCTGAATTCTTTCTCTTTTAGTATTTCCTTCTTCCGTAACCTTAATCATAATTAAGAGGAAGATACTCCTTGTGAGTATATAATTTACTACATCTAAATAAAATGAAATAATAAATCTATTATTTCATTAATTATTCTAATCCTTTGCTCGACTAATATTCGAGTACTTAGAGATTTCTATAACTATTTTCGTAGGATTTTAAATCATTCTTAAAAGATAATTTAATCCATTCTAAATACTTAGTCTGGGCCCATTCTATCATAATTAATTTACTCGGCTCATAACTAATTAATTTAAACGGCTCGATTTAACCTTAATGTTTTCCATTGAATTTCCATACCCGGCCCAACTTTCCCTAACTTCAGTCTAACCCTAGACACATTCACCAGCCGTTTACTCCTATTCTTCTCTCCAGCCCTCTCTCGTTTCTGTCTTTGTTTCCTTCTCACGCTCAGACGACACAATTCCCTCCACCCTCTCTTCTTCCTTCTCTCAGTGCTCTGATTCCCAGCCTCCCTTCTCCATCTCTCGCCTCTCCAACGGCTCTCGCTGGAGCTCTCTCTGCTCTCGGTCTCTGTTTCTCGCTATCATGGTTCCGAGCAGCCGAAGCTCACCGGAGTACATCCTTATCAAGGTAAGATCCCCCCTTTCTCTCCATCTTTTCTTGCTATGATTTCATTTTAATCTCTGAAAATCTATACCTCCCAAATTTGATTTGATTTTGGTTTGGATCCTAACTCTTCTCTACTTCCAGTTTCAAATCTCAATTAATCACTAACTCTTGATCTCTCTCTTTTGACCCATTCATGTTCTCGCCGGAGTTCTCCCCGGTGGAATGCAGCAGCGGAACTGCCGCTGAGCCCCTCCCAGGTAGAGTTTCCGAATTTCTCTTCTTTCTATTCTTTTATCTATATTTTCAGTCCTTCCTTACTGCATGTTCTAATTTCCTTTTAGATGTTGGATTTAGAAATTGGCAAAGCTATAGCTCGAAATTGGGGTTCAGGATCTGAAATCTCTAAATATATATATATATATATATATTTTCGGTTTGTTTGGGTAGAGTGGAAGTCAAAGTTTTAAGCTTCTTGAATCTGTATGTTCTACCCTTTTCTTTTTGTAAATCAGAATAATAAGATAAATGTTCCTTCTTGCTCTAGGTGGAATGACTATTCGAAGAAGAACTCGGCTGAGCTCCCCCGCTAGAAATGCTGCCGTAGACCTCACAGGTAAGCTTGTCTCTTTTATTTGTTATGTTAGGCTAATTGCTTTACTGCTTTGCATTTCTTTAATTGTTGTTTAAATTTTAATAACTGTGGTTTGGTCTCCAAATTGAAACTTATTTTCTAAAATCATTTCTAGGTTCTGACTCTGAACATTGAGATATACGTTTGTGTTTTCTGAGAAGGAAATAAGAATATAGATCTATATCTTGATATCTGAAATCTAAAGATATAAATATATGTCTATGTACTATGTTATTAAATCAGCAGAATACATCGATATTCTGAAGTCTAAATATATATATATACATCTATGTTGTGAAATCTGGGAAAAACGTATGTCTAGATTCTGAAATCTATAACATGGTTCAGTTTATGTTCGGAGATTTTCATATGTGTATGTTCTGTAGACTAAAATATGCATTCAGGTCCTGATAAGGAAATGCTACATATGGTTTGATTTTCTGAATTCTATAAGGAGAATGGTTCTAGTTTAAAGTTAGCTAAATCATGAAATTAGGTACACTTAGAGCTTTTGAAAATTTTCATACTGAACATGATAGGTTCTTTCTTTCTAAACATATCTAGGTTCTAAAGAGATGGTGAAGAAAGCAGATTATATCATTATACTAACTTTAAATCTTATAGTTTCTGAAACTTAGTTTAGAAGAATGTTTTGAACTAAGTTCTAAAAAGTAAAGCCCAAAGCATGGATTGTATACCTTACACCTTAGGACTTGAATGGTTGAATGCTTCTTTGTTGGAATGAAGGTTTTTCTCGGATGTTCTAAGTAGGAGTGAAACTGATTTCTCAGCTGGTATGAGAGAGTTTCTAGTTTGTATAGAATAGATATTGCAGCATACTTCTGGTTGTATACTTGAGTGTTGCTTTATTAAGTGTAATAATCTTGACTTTTGACATGGTTTCCACTCTTGTGCAGATAGGTGGGAAGGAGCTGTAAAGGTGGGAAAGAGTGCAGCTGCGTTTTGCTTTTGTCTTTGCATCGAGAAACACTCCAGCAAGTCTATTTTCCTTTCTTTATATTTCTTATAAACGAGTTGTTTTTCTTGTATGTCTTATCTTATTGCTTATATCTATATCATTATAGCATGAGTCTACATCTGAAACTTTGACTTATGGGATAGCTATTTATCACATATCTTTCTTTTATAGGTAGGTGTAGAGATGGAGGAGTAGGAAGAGTGCAGGCAGGCAGCTGTCTTCCGCCCTTTTCTTCTATTAGACCCTCAAACTCTCAGCCTTGTGTATTTATTTTTTTGTGGTGTAGTACAGTTGTCTAGGATGTGGCATAGATATGTATAAATTTATACTGATTTGTTATGATCTTTTCTTTCCAATCTGATATCTACTTTCTGTATGAAATCTGTAATGCAGATTTCCATCCCATCTTTTACTTGATCGACTATATATACAAGTTTTGTTATTTTATTATTTATTTACATATCTTATGTGAATAAATAATTATCTTCAACATATCTTGCTTAATCAAGACTAGATAATACATAATTCTTCATAGCATAGCATTTTAGTATTTAAGATATTACCAGTTAATTATATATAAACTTCTAAGAAGTATATAATTATTTTCTAATTGGCTATATAGTTAATTCTTCAAATACTAACCTCCATCTAATAATTCTAATTAACTTATTTATTCTATAAGCTCTATTTAACTGGTAGCTATTAATCGAACTAATTTTCGATTATAGATTTCAAAAATCTATTTGAATCGTATTTTAAATAACTCTATTATTTTCAAGATGAGCTCACTTAATTTCTATCTTTACTATATAAATATAGTATGCATCAATAATAGCTACTAATATCGATTAGTTAATCGATATTTTAAATTTTTATAACGAAATTTTCTTATCTCGATTTTCAATACATGATAACTACTAGTAGAATAGCGGGATATTACATCAACTTAAACTTAAATTTTACTTCTTTGTTAGACTATAGATTAACATGTAAATGAACAGAACGTGAGTCACGTTCTGGTCCTATCTCAATCTGTATTAGACTTAGTGTTTTTGTAAGATGCTGAAATGTAAAGAAAAGAACATGAGTCATGTTCTATATCTATAGAGCATCTTATTACACTAAGATCTGGTGTTTCATACAAGACACAGAATTAAGGAGACATTCTGTTACTAACACATAACGTATGAAATGTTTTGTCCAGATACTATCTGACTTGAAGTATCCCATATCACAGAAGGTGATTTAATAGATCATGAAGTGATTTGTTCATCACACATAACATAGGGTGTTATGTGACATGCTTAAGGATAGATGTTCCGCCTAAATGGAACATCTGTTCCTTAGTACACTTTGGTGCCACGTAGGCTTCATTCTCATATACTTATTTTGGTAAAGGAATTTGAATACTGGGAACTGCAGCTGTTTCAACTTATTTTATTAAGTTACTCGCAAGAGAACGAGTTCGTTATAGATTAATAAGTTGACCCTAACTTGTATTCTCAAGGAAGGCTAAGCAGGGCTTAATCTATGTTGCAGAACAAAAATCAATTAAAAGAAGGGGTTTTGATTTTTAACTAATCTAATTAATATAGCTAGGCGAATAAAATTAAATAATTTAAAATACGAATTACCTAGGCAAAAATTAATAAAGCAATTAAATCCTAAATCTAAGAACGAAGAATTAAAGAAACTGAATTTAAACAGGCCTTGAGTTGATTAATTAACATGATTGAATGGTTTGGATTAACGAATTGCGAATTAATCAAGAAACGAACAAGAAGAAAAGAGATCATAAAGTAATAAAAAAAGTAGTAAAATAACTCACGAATTGAAAAGGGAAATAATGCATTAAAGAGTACCAGGTTTGAATCACGAACGAATCCACAACGAAATTGGAAAAACGAATCAACGGAATGGAAAATCTAGACTAGTTGTGTTTTCTCTCGTGGTCTAAACCCTAGAAAAATTAAAAAGTAAAGTCGAAGCCTCCCTAACAATCGCGCGTGAAGAGTTTAAATAGAAAAAGGGAAATACGCCAAGGTAGCGAGCGACCGCTAGGGGGTAGCGTTCGCTAACCCCATGTTCTGTCTGTCTGGGCGATGGAGAAGAGTAGCGAGCACTAGGGGGTAGCGCTCGCTACCCCAAAGTTCTGCCCTAGTTCACCGTGCAAGGGGCCAGCGGTCGCTAGCCCCTTGTTCTGCCCTGGTTCAGCTTCTTGACCTAGCGAGCGCTAGGGGCTAGCGCCCTCTAGGTCCATTATGCAATTTTCGCCCTTTTCTTCGTCTTTTTGTCTCGTTTTTCTTGTCAAGCCTCATTAATAATTTTTGTCGATTCTCACCTACAATGTAGCATATAGAAAACCAAAACATCAACTTGAACGACAAAAATAAGCATTATGAAATCAAAAGAACAATAGAAACGAGACCGAAAATGTATAAAACAACAACCATACCTTAAATGGTAACAAATGAGGCATCGCTGGCAAGGAGTACAATTGAACGGCTAGTTCGTGCGACAAAAGCATTCCAACGACTAGTTCGTGAATCAAATACTATAAATAATCCTTCAAGGATTCTACATCAGCTACTTCAAGCACTTAAACTCTGCAGAATTTCAAGCTTACGAAGTGCTTAAACATTCAACGCAATAAACACTCACTTCACTTAGCTTTTCTGCAAATTAAAATCATTTGTTCTAGCACTTAGTGATTATATCATACGCTAAAACACTCAACCCACATAGAACTATATTATATTAAGTTACATTGCACTGTAATATTAGTTCTAGTCTCCCTCTAGCCTTCAAGCTTTTGGAAGAACACTCATCGTTGTAAACCCAGTACGTTAAAGGTCACGACCTCATTCGTGCACTGCACAAATCAAGTTATGATTTGTTGTAGTGATTGGTTCTCTGCTAGTCTAAATAAGCGAGAAGATTTTTCACAAGTTAGTGAATTACTATCAAGATTGATAGTCCGTGGACATAGGGGTGTTTCTTGAACCTCGTTAAAAATTGAGTTCATTTATTTACAGCTTTACCTTCTGCACTTTATTCATCATCTATGTTATGTTATTGCATAATCTAAAGAACACTTGGTTTAAACAAAAAAATTTTTGGTAATTGAGCAATAAATTTAACCACTACATTCCGCACATTATGTCTCTCATCTTCTGTGAGAACAAAACACTCAAACATAACTTGATTATTTGAACTAGCTTTCTATGCATGTAAAACACAGAACTTAATTACCCAGATCAACAACTTTCTGTGTTGTGTGATCACTTGTTATGTTACTGTTAAACTAGCTAAGAAAACGAGAAAAAAAATATACATTAGAATATCCCCCCCCCCCCCCCCTCCCACACACACACCAATAGATGCTCAATCGGGACTAACAACTATGAAATTTGCAATAATAGTACTCTATATTTTTAAGTAGGATAAAAGTAAACCATAATTCTTTATAAAACAAATAATAGGTTGAATTCTATAGAGTACGATGTACCTAGTTTTCATGCGATAATAATTTATTTAGATCATCTCACCCATGATTTCGAACTTTCCTGGTCCCGCCACGATCCAGACGGGATTTGGGACCCCAAGTCCCATATTTTTCGGAACCGGGACCGGGATTCAAAAATTAAAAAAATTTGGGATTCGAGAGTCTTTGTCGACTAAAAACGTATCATAAGAAGTTGTAATACGTAGTAGTCGACCCGAATGTCGTATCTCAGAGGAAGACTATGCATGGCAATGATTAAAAGCACTTATATCAAATAACATAAATCCTAAAACACTCTAAATCAATTTGAAGATGTGATAATAATCTAACTAATGAAAAGTAATAAACGAGGTACTCAAATGAATTAAGACTAGGGTAGAGATCATCTACAATCCACACTTAATGTTTGATCAATCATCTCGAGTTTTTAATAGAATTCTCCAAAGTTGATTAGCCAATCACTTTCGTATCCTTAAAACTAATCGGTGATTATCACTCACGTATTCAAATCACACTTTTGAGAATATCAAATTCAAAACTCGATTTTCTTTTTATGTTTCCGATTATAAGGTTTGGTTGTTTGATTACAAATGAGACATAGAATAATTCATTTCAATCCATTCCATATCTTAGAGTTCTATATGGTGATCAAACATACAAAACTCGTAAAGCACCAATCAAACAACCATTCAAAGATCGAATCAAGACATAAAGTGAAAGATTGAGATGATCAAACCCCAGGGAAGATCTAGCCAACCATAAGTAAAGAAGAATCCATAGAAAGATAAAAGTTGACAAACTTACTACAAATCTTCACACAAATAGTTGGATAGAATTCCAATCCACTTGAGATAACAATTCTAACTACTGAAAGCAAGTAAAACGTGTTTGAGAGTTGTGTCCAGTTACATAAGAGGTTTTTTTTAGAAAATGACGCCTAGAACAATTAAAACACGCTGGGAAGCCAGAGGTCGCTGGCTACAACCTTCTGTCCCGCCATACCAAACTTCCCAGCGATCGCTGGCTGCACTCGTCAGCTCCTTGTTGTGCTCGTCTCCTTCCCGTTCCATGCTCGTTCGCCTCTTCCTTGCCCGGCTTTGCTCCAACGGCCTTTCCAGCACTCCCAACTCAAATTCATCGTCTTTCACTCCATCCTACATAATACACTCAAAAATAAGAACTGACATAACACGAACAATAAAACAACACTAAACAAAAGATAAACATATAAAACACGACAAAACAACACACTAAAATATAACAAAAACCTACTAAACAACTCCCCCACACTTAATCATTTGCTTGTCCTCAAGCAAAATCCAATAACTAAGCATCGACATACATCAAGAACCAGCACATAAGCCCAACCACCATTCACATCACATAACCAAAATTAGACTAAGCTCAATTCCAAATGTATTTGGTCACTCGAATAAGAAGTAATGTTGCCCGTTACTAAGTTCATCAATATGCATATGATCACGATATACACACATCTCACATCCCCCTCTCGTTCATATGTCAAATTCCCCTTTTATTAAAGCCATTCGAGCTTATTTTTTTGTACGCCCTTCTAGCGTTTATTAATAATATATATTTTTTAGATTATTGGCTCAATGAAACCCAAAATTGTTTATAAGACATGTTTCTTATTATTTTTGTAATATGTGTGTAAAATTTTACAACCATAAGAGTTCATTAGATTGATTAACTAAAATTCAACTTTGAATCGTTGTTTTAAAAGGTCTTGAAAGTATACCTCACGTTTTTATTAATTAATGATATTAAACATGAGTTTTTGAATATGTTATTTCGAAAAATATTGACTTTGGGATGTTGAAAAACTATTGTTAAAATTTCATAAATTTATCATTATTAGTTTAAGAGAAATCTTCTTTCAAAATTAAGTGTTAATAGATTTTCGATTAAAATTTAATTGCAACATTTTTTTTTAAAAATATTTGAAAAATAGTATAAAATTTATTCGACCAAAATTATTTTTTGAAAACCCAACTATGTCATGTACAGAATCTTATATAATTTGTTTAAGATTTAACTTCCAATATCACTACATCATCAAAAATTTACAAGTTAAAGTATCAGAACTTACACAATATTGTTTTCCCTTATTGATTTAGTCTAACGTGCATATCTTTTTGGGAGTTGAAACTTTTTCAATACGTCAAATTTTTGGTAAGTCAATACGTCAATATTTTAAAAACACTAGTTGTGAAATTTCAAATGGATTGAATAATACTTATAGTTACTGTGATTTTTATAAACCGTTGAATATCTTCTTGTAGGGCCTGACCGATGAATATCATCTATCATCTCCAACATAATGTATGTTCATACATCGATGATAGGTGTTGATTTATTTACAATACGGTATTTTGAGTTATTAAGCTCGAATTATTTTTTCTGAAACGTGAATTAAATGCCAATGGTTTTATTATGCTCATGTGGATCTTATACGTAACAGATCGGTATTATCGTTCCCGTTGATTGGCGTTGCTAATCGTTTAAAATTAACAATTGTGCCTTGGGCTAGATCTGACCAAGTTAGTGTACACGAAAAGTTTACATCGGATGAACTTGGCCAGGTTCCCCGATCTTGGCGAAAGAGAATTATGTGTGGAAGACAACAGTTTTCCCGCCTAGTCGTAATAAGGAACACTATGAATAAATAAAGAATGATGAAGAGCTAGATAAAATGGTAAATTGTATGTTTTCATGTATATGGTGGGCTTTCTTTTTAAAACGACATGCATCATATGGTTGGGAATGTAATATTCTTTAAATGGATGTTTATGTCGTTTTTCACTTAAAAAGTCGGGCAACGACTCACACTGAGTACACTAATACTCAACCCAAAATATTCTTTTCAAATATTTTAACAGGTTTTAAGAGGACGGTGATGAGCTGACGACGAGGTGGACCTCATCGAAAGTCTTTTTCATAAATGTCGATCCTTGATGAGATTTGCGTCATCCGCTGCTAGTCGATTTCATCTTGTTGACGACTCTCATTATTCAAATTCATGACCTCATCATGTTGATTGTCAGTACGATACTTTCAACTTTCCACTTCATTTACATGAATGTATACGGTTCGATGTACACATTCATTGAACTCGTGTCGTAACTAGAGTTTCCAAACTCCTTGAGTGTTCATTTCTTCTTTAATTGTTACATTATTATTGTTGTATTACAACATTTTCTTATGATATTACACCGATTTCCAATTTCGCGTAGCCCTCACCTACAGGACGTTACAAGTTACATAGATTGAATTGATAGAGTAAACTCTCTTGACTTTTCATGTTATTAACCTTCTACTCCAGCAACAGTACAAGGTTAAAATTTACACCAAGCATTTTGAGCTTATTTTCGCGTTTCTAGTAGTAGAAAAACACTACCAACTCCTGATTAGAAATCACAATGGAAAGCCGGTTGATACACTAGAAGTGCCTGACGCACATGATAGTACATATAAAGGTAGCTGAGAGAGAGGCAGATGAAATGAAAATTGGTCAAAATGTGGTGGATGAGGTTGGTCACATATAGGGGGTCGAGGCTGTGTCTACAAGAATGTTGCTAGATCTTAAGATATAACAAAGGAGTACCGAAGATACCTCATAAATATTAAATGATGCAAAAAAGACAAGGGAATTCTAGGCGAGTCACACCATGCTAGTTTGACTAATGCAAATTTAACTTTTAATTGTGATTATGATGACTTATTGAAACTTGAGCTTGCAGATTGCGGAGATAAAGAGTGATTTCTTGATTAATAGACTATAAAAACTATTTATAATTTATATTTTCAGTATGTTTTTATTATGTGACTTGGATAATATTTTAGTTTTGTCTTTATTTCTATACTTGTGTTGTACTTTTGTTTGGATGTCTTTTATATTATTAACTATTTTTAAAATTTTTGCTTTAATACTTCATCCCATTTTTTTATTTTATTTTTTTGGATCATGAATCTCAATATGAAATCCGTGGAGAATACAAGTAATTTGTGTCCATTGGATAGTACTACAACACATACTATCCTAATCGATAGAATTTTTTTTTTCAAATCTTACTAAAAAAAGGGGAGTATTACTACAACAGCTAATGATAGTATAATTATTAATGACTTCGGAAGATCTTATTTGATACTACCTATGAGTATTGAACTAATTATAAATGATGCACTTTAGTATCTACAATCAAAACGTACCATTTTTAGCTTTAAAGACATCCATCCGAAAAGTTTTCATGTTGAAACCAAAACTGAGAATAATAATGAATTTTTAAGCATAACTTAAAATATTTGATGTAGAAAGCAAGTTATTGAAAATTGTATCTCTTTCTCCTCAAGGTTGTATTATACCTACACCCAACCTACTAATTTTATTGCATTAAGAATAAGTTTTAATCACCCAAAATCTTTTAAATTATGTAATGGACGATTGTGTCATATTGGGAAAAATATGATAAGTAGATCATTAATAATGTTATTGACAAACTATTTAAACAAAAGATCTTCATTTCTCAAACTAATTTATTTGTGACGCATGCGCGAAAGGTAAGATTATAGTACGGCCTTTTCGTACTAAAGTTGGAATATAATCTCTTACTTTTTTTGAAAGAATTCAATGAGATATATTTGGACCTATTCACCCATCATGAGGACCATTTCGATACTTTATGATTCTAATTGATGCTTCAATTCGGTGGACTTATGTATGATTATTGTCTCTTCTCAATAATGCATTTGTTAAATTAATTATTAAAATCATTAAATTAAGAGCTCAATTATTTTATTACCCAATAAAATCCATTCAAATGAAAAATGTTGGTGACTTCACATCGAAATCATTTGAAGATGATTGCTTTTCATTGGTTATCAAAGTCGAACATTGACGGAGCTTAGTCGTTATCACTCCTGTCAAGATAAATTTATAAACCTACACTCTTCACTAAGTTCCGCTAGTGGCAAGTATAGGGTCGACCCCACAAGGATTTGGTGGATTCCTCTGTCGATGTCACAAATTGGAGTTTTGAGTCTGGTCTTGCATTGGGCAAGAAATGTAATCAAGCAGAAAAGTAAAGTGCTGTAAAAGTAAATAACTGAAAGGAAAACACTAAGAGAGTTAAATAAGAAAGCAACTTGACTTGGGTTAGAATCATTGAGTCTTAACTTATGTCTTAATCATCGGTGCAAAGTTGTTCGTTGTATTAGCATGTCATTAGTTAAAGGTGAGCGTGAGAATGGAGTTTTACTCCTACCACCCAAACGCATCACTCAGGCAACCCCCTTTTTAATCGTTACGTAGCTACTGAAGCCTCGCCCAGCATACCTTTTCAATCCAGAAGGTAAGGGTTACTCACTCTCCTATCCCCTTTGCCCAAGATTATTCTTGGACCAAGCTTACTCCAGAATACCCAAATAGGCATTAGTGGACACATCAACCATGGGCACACCATCTCAGACGCCCGTCCCATGGCGTTACCACCTACATCATTGTGGTGATCCCTCTGGCTGGCAAGCACGGAGTCGCTAACATTTGGAGTTTCCAACTCGCAGTTGTAACATGATCTTGCCCAAGACTACTACTGGCCATACAACACCGAGGACTTGATCAAGTTGTATAGGATTTAGATCTAACACTTTAGGAACATGTCAATACAACTGTGAGTACAGTTAGACCTCTCAAGACGTTATAAGTTTGGACTGAATTCATCTTTTTCAAGCCAAGTTTATAAACATAGCTACTCATACGAAAAGTAAAGAACAAGAATGAGATAAACGAAAACATACTTATATTAAAATACGAAATGAAAGTGATACCAAAATTTCCTCTTGCCAGGACCAACCCTTGGCAAGGCCAAAAGCATTAACAAAAATTTTTAATAAATTGTTTGTCCGTAGAACTTGTTTCTTCCTCTTAATCACTCATAGAAATAAGACCTAGAATAAGGATAAGAGAAGTCGGGCATCATCCCTCCCCTCGAATGCGTCTCTCTGATTCATAGCGTGTGGTATAAATAGTGTCTTTGTGAGCTTGAGCTTCGTGGTAGTGGTGGCTAGGGTTTGCGGCGAACTTTCTTTCCCGTTCAGACCATTCGCGTAGAGGAGATATTCTCAATCTTCCCCAAATCATTGGTGGAAGGAAAGAGAGTTATGTTTCCTTTTTTGCGGAAGGAAAGAAATCTGCCGCGTATCTCCGCGTCTGGCCGCTTGACTTCTGTGCTCCCGACTGCTTAGTCTGTCTCCTTGTCTTGGCCAACATGCTCCTCTTGCCCCCAACGGTTGCAGTGTGATCTCCAGCGGTACCTTGCCTTGAGCTTCAGATTGCCCAAGCTGCTTTGTGCATAATCTTGCCTCTCTCTTGAGATGACCTGCAACCTTGACCTGTATCCTGCCAACCCCAGACTCGTGTCCCCCCAGACACAAAACACGACACAAACAAAAGAAAATGACTCAATCTAGACCTAAAACAAGACACAAAAAGAGCATGAAAAATGGGCTCCTCAAACATCATGTTCCTTATGTGCACACTCAAAATGGTCCAGCTGAATAATTAATTAAACACTTAAAACTAATAGCTAGACCATTGCTACAACATTCCAATTTACATTTTTTTTTGTGGTCATGCAATTTTGCATGCTGCTAATTTGCTTCAATTTGACCAACTGTTATCATGATTATTTCGCCGTACAATTAGTATGTGGTAAAGAACCAAACATTTTCCATCTACGACAATTTGGTTGTGGAGTTTATACTCCAATATCACAATCACATCGTACCTCAGTGGCCCCCAGCGCAATCTTGGGATATATGTCTATTATTAAATTTTTTGAACCCATGATTGAGGATCAATTAAATGCCCGATATGCTGATTATATTTTTGATGAAGATCTTTTTTGGACACTAGGGGGAGACAAGAACCTAGTTTTAACAAATAGTCGATAATTTTATGGAATGAAAAGAATCTTCACTATTTAGATCCACATACTAATCAACCTAAACTGAAAGTTTAAAATATTGCTCCCTCTATGCTATTTAATTGGACTCACTTTGACCAATAAGCTCTCACGGTTTTGGTCAAAGTGAATCTAATTAAATGGGACAGAGGGAGTGTTAACTTGCAATATTTTGCAAATAATTGACAGATGCATTTATTGATCATAAAGGTGTTACAAAATGTCATATCTCGCTATGAATGTACCGCAAAGAATTGGAGTTTCACATGAACTGACCAAACAAGCTGATTATCCTCAACGTCAGAATTGTGGAAGACATGTCGGTGCTTTGAATAAAATCTGCAAAAACAAAATCAAATAAAGAAATGAGATTGAATAAACAACATCATCAATAGGATCATCTTGAAGATGATAATCCTAGTCCATCTGCATGTGTATCAACTAATGATAATACAAGGATTGCGTAAAAACCAAATCATGATATTATAGGAAATGATAAAAATTTGGTTACTATTAATATTAAAATTTATATATATGAATTTTATAAATAGCGGAGAAACTTATGTTGGGGTCCCGGATAGAGCAAGTGTGGTGTATGGGGAGAGGGGAGGGGGGGGGGGGGAATACACCACACTACTAATTTTCGCGCGTTCTGCATAAGGCATGTCGAGACAGCTTTTGTGCTAGACATATGGCTGTGTAAACTGACAGAACACATCTCTAAAGTAGAGATAGTGAATCTGTCCAAGTATGATTCCCGACACAGATCGTAAGCAATCTATATAAGAAGCAGAACGACTGGTGGTTTTCTGAAGCTTACCATAACATCTATTCTTGATACAGATTGTGAATGCGGAAGCAGTGATTACATATTTCTGCTCTACACTTAGAAAAACATTTTGTTATTAAGTCGAGTGTTCTTTAAACGGTTGATTCAAGTGCACAACTCACATATTGTGATCTGCTCGCTGGTGAAGTGTGTACAAAATTAAGTTTATGCAATGCAGAAAGTAAATAACACACATAGTTTAACGTGGTTCGGGAAACCCCCTACGTCTACGGTCGATATAGCTAGGTCGATGAATCCCTTAACTTTGGTTTCCTCAATTCTTTATCCTCATTGAGTACGAGCACACTCTTCTTATTTATACTCTTTGAGGACGAGTTTACGGCTTGCTTATTTAAACTCGCTGAGAACAAGATTTGGTGGGGGTTTGTATTTAGACCTCCTTCACAGTTTTGGGACTGTGAAGGATACTAGAACTATGGCTGGTAATGCGCTATGCTATAGTAAGTTCTAGTAGGTGAGATTCTCACAAGGATGGTTGTGATTCTCCACTAAGTTGCAACACTCGAAGGATATTTATAAAAGTATTGGTGTTGATTGATCTCTTGAATATTGGAGATAATCTTGCAGCTTTGAAGCCTAATTTCTGGGAATCTCTGCATGCACCGACTACCTTAACCACTCACCTTCCACTCATTTAATTCACTCTCGTAAATCCACTGTTTCGCACAGTGTGATTTCTTGTCACTCTTTTCATGCGTCTCTTAAGCTTCACACACTCTCTTTTTCTCTATATTTTTCTTATAATGTATTGGAATATGTGGTGTATTTATAAGGCTGTAATGAATTATAGTCGTTGATGTTGTGCAGCTTTTATAACTATCATTAATAGTCCTTTTCACCATTCATTGTTGACTGTAAATCTATCCGTTGGAGTCATGTCCTATGTGTCATCTGACGTGGCATGGACATGTTAGCTTCAATCCATTTAGGTAGATCTGTAGCATCCTCCAGACTATGTTGAATAACACGTGTGACATTCTATTGGAAGATAGAATGTCCTTGGATATGTCTGATAGACAGTATCTGGACAGAACATTTCTGACATTTTGTGTCATATACAAAATGACTCCTTCATTTTGTCTTGAAAGTCCTCTGAAACTAGTCTATGTATGATGCTCTATAGATACAAAACATGACTTATGTTCTGCTTCTTTACAATTCATCATCTTAATTATTCTAAGTCTAGTACAGATTCTGGTAGAACTAAATCGTGACTCACGTTCTGTTCCTTTACATTGTGATCTGTATAATAACTAAGAATCGAGAACCTAAGTCAATCTCTTGTAGATAGGTCTTATTATAGATCTTAATATCATCACAATCTAGATCAACTTCTTACACTCAACGTTCAGTTCTCTCTATGTCTTCTGGTCTTCTATAAGGTGATCTCATCTTCTAAGTAATGAGTTTATTCTACATCACTCATGATTTGTGTTGATCATATGTTCTCTTGTACTGAGAACCTTCTGTATTGTGATGCTCTTAAAACTAAGTCTAGACACATACTTAGATTAAGTCCTATAGACAGATTGTTACTTACGTTCTGTCTTTACATCTTGACTTAAAATTTAACAATAGCATGATCCTATGGTACAGATCGTGACTCACGATCTGTCCTTACAGATTGATCATATGCTCAAGTTCATAAACATAATAAGATCAAGCTCTATAGACTCAGTTATTATATCATTAATTGGTCTTTACATGTTAGCTGATCTGTTACGAAGAATACAGAAGACTGCTTATAGGCACGATCTGTTTTTACATCGATCTGATCCTTTTATATTTTGTCTTCTGTGAAATCTAACTATGCTAGACACTAAACTATAAATCCTAAATATCACATAATAATGATTTGTGCACATAATGAATAAAAAATTATTATAATGGTTTCCCAAGCATCATCAAAACCAATGTAATTGCTTTAGCATCATCAAAAAGGTACCTAAGAACTTATAACATGAATGTTACTGTTAATTGTTTGTTATGATTTCGTCTTGTTTTTATACATATTTTTGAGTCTCATTTCATAGTATTTTAGTTCATTTTATTTCTTATTTTGTTCGTTATTACATTGGGTGTCGAATATTGTGTGTAGGTTGCATGGTGCGAAAAATGGTGCGAAATGGAGTCGTAGAGATGAAGTTTGGCGCGAGGAAGCGTAACGGATTAGCCAAGAGCGTGAAGAAGGCCTGGGGCACGGCACGGGGCGGCACGAGCGACAACGCCTGGGGCCTAGCGTCCGCTGGCTAAGTGGCATGGCTAGGACAGAACCGGCATTCCAGCGGCCGCTGGGCGCTCTCTTGGCCAATACAGAACGTGGTGCCCAGCAACCGCTGGACGCGATTTTTTGACGCGTTTTATGTTATTTAAACCCCATTTTTAGCCGTATTTTTCACCCCCTTTTTCATATTATCTCTCCCCTAAACCCTAGATACATTATTAGTTGATTCCATTGTAATTTCGCCTCGGGACGAAAGACTAATGGGAGTTTTGATGCTCAATCCAAGATTTTATCTTGTAAGCATGTTTTAATTCTTATTTTTTATTGTTCTATGAATTGATTATCTAGCTCTACCTAGTTTTAGAATTTCTTGATTAATCCTTGATTGTTCTTAATTCATGCCCCATGATTAACTTGTGCTTGATTAATTGAAGCGATTGACCACCATTTTAATTTATTATTTTTTGGTTGAGATCCAGAGATGATTCCAATAGAGAACTTAGGGTTAAATCATCAATTATTCCAAATCGGAAAAAAACGTATGAATTAAATTCGTGGTTATTTATGATTTTTCTATTGCGTAATTTGACTACGTGAGTTAGAATTACTGCTTAGTTATCAAATACGTGAGTTAGATGATTAACAAACTCTAGGAAATCATTTATTAATTCCAAATCATTGTTCTTATTTGAGGAATTCTCATTAGGGTAATCTAATACGTTAGTCGTGATTACTGTCTAATTAAGAATACGTAAATGATTAATTAGACTAACTATTAAGAAGCCCTTAATGAATGAACAATTTAGTTTAGAAGCATGATTTAATTGATTTTAGACCTTCTTAACTCTAGGCCCTTAAATCCTGAATCTCATCTTTTTATTGTTCTTATTTATTTATTTCATGTTTCTACTGCTTTATATTGATTAGAGTGTTTATTATTTCCCTGTTATTTGTCTTTAATAACACTTAGGATTAGAATCGCCATGTAAGCTTTACATAGAGATTTGACCGGGTTTAACTTGTCACGTACAATTAACCTCGTATATTTGCGAGTACCTAGAGTGTACACAGTTTAGGTCTAATAAATTTGGCGTCGTTATCAAGGAGAACTTTAAGCGTTTTTGATTTTAAGTTTTATTTGTGTTCGTTATTTTTTTTCTTTTCTTGTTCCGAGATTTTCTTGTTGTATCATGCCGTATTTTCATCTATTTATTTTGTTTGCTTTCCATTTATTTTATTTAGGTATTTATCTCTTCTCTCGCAAGTTGCGTTTTACTCGACTGCTGTGGTGGCAGGTAGTGTATGCACGGGCGTTGCAGCTTGAATATGAGTCTAGCTCCAGTTGTTGATAATGTGCACCGGAGGCGTTCTTTTCAAGCTGTAATCCTGGAAGGAGGGATCATGAACAGAGGCCTCCTGTAGTCGGAGTATCAGGCGAACAATTCAGACCACTCAGATTACGACGACAGTGAGACCAGTTCCAATGGCAGATGATCGAGCTTAGTCGTTATCACTCCAGTCAAGATAAATTTATAAACCTACAATCTTCACTAGGTTCCGCTAGTGGCAAGCACATGGTTGATCTCACAGGGAGTTGGTGAATTCCTTTCTCGATGTCACAATTTGGGGGGGGGGGGGTTTGAGTAAGATCTTTCCTTGGGCACGAAGTGTAATCAAACAGAAAGTAAAGTGATGTAAAAGTAAATAACTGAAAAGAAAACACTAAGAGAGTTAAATAAGAAAGCAACTTGACTTGGGTCAGAATCCTTGAGTCGTGACTTATTTCTTGATCATTGGTGCAAATTTGTTCGTTGTACTGGCATGTTATTTGTTAATGGTGAGCGTAAGAATGTGGTTTTACTCCTACCACCCAAACGCATTACTCAGACAACCCCCTTTTTAATCATCACGTAGCCACCGAAGCCTCGCCCAACATACTTTTTCAGCCCAGAAGGTAAGGGTTACTCATCCCCTTATCCCCCTTGCCCAAGAATACTCCTGGACCAAGCTTACTCCATCATACCCAAATAGGCATTCACGGGGAACACAACAATCATGGGCACACCATCTCAGACGCCCGTCCCATGGCGTCCCCACCTGCATCATCGTGTTGATCCCTCTAGTTGGCAAGTAGGGAGTCGCTAACACTTGGAGTTTCCAGCTCGCAGTTGTAACCTGATCTTGCCCAAGACTGCTACTGGCCAGACAACACCGAGGACTTGATCAAGTTGTATAAGATTCAGATCCAGCACCTTACGAACACGCCAATAAAACTATGTGCACAGTTAGACCTCTCAAGACGTTATAAGTCTGGACTCAATTCATCTTTCCCAAGTCAAGTTTAATAAACCTAGCTATTCATACGAAAAGTAAATAACAAAAATGAATAAACAAAAGCATAGTTATATTAAAATACGGAAATAGAGTGTTACCAAAAGATCTTCTTGTCAGGACCAACCATTGGCAAGGCCAAAAGCATTAAACATAAATTAAATAAAGTGTTTGCCTGTAGGACATGTTTCTTTCTCCCCAACACTCATTTAAATAAAACCTAGAATAGAGCAGTCAGGCGTCGTCCCTCCCCTCGAATGCATCTCTCTCTGATTCATAGCGTGGAGTTTAAATAGTATCTCCCTGGGCTTGGGCTTTCGTGGTGGTGGTGGTGGCTAGGGTTGCGGAAAACTTTCCTTCCTAGTCAGATCTTCCGCGTAGAAGGAAATATTCTCAATCCTCCCCAAATCGTTGGTGGAAGGAAAGAGAGATATGTTTCCTTTTCCGTGGAAGGAAAGAAATCCACCGCACATCCCCGCATCTTGCCCGTTGTCTTCTGCACTCCTGAATGCTTAGTCTGTCTCCTTGTCTTAGCCAACGTGCTCCTCTTGCCCCCAGCAGTTGCAGCGTGATCTCGAGCGATACATTGTCTTGAGCTTCAGATTGCCCAAGTTGCTCCGTGCATAATCTTTCCTCTTTCTTGAGATGACCTAAAACCTTGACCTGTATCCTGCCAACCCCAGACTCGTGTCCCCGAGATACAAAACACGATACAAACAAAGGAAAAATGACTCGATCTAGACCTAAAAAAAGTCACAAAAGAGCACGAAAAATGAGCTCGTCAGCAACACAACAGATGAAGGAACTAACTTGTCCGGTGATTGGAGCAACTACATCACCTATCGATCTGGGGGAGGCAGCCCGGAATTATGAGTTGAAGAACATCCACTTCAACGAGCTTCCAGCTTTTTATAGGATGCCAGTGGAGGATTCATTGAACTTCATTTTGGAGTTCTATGCGATCGTTCTGAACTTTCCCCTTGGAGGACTGAACGAGAACTAGCTGAAGATGAGATGTTTCCCTTACACCCTAAAGGACGGTGCGAAGACATGGTTTATGTCTTTGCCTCCGAATTCACTCTAGAACACGGGAGGTGAAGTCGTCGTTGGTGACTTTTGCTCAGATGGATGGAGAGCCGCTTCATGACGCTTGGGAGTGCTTCAAGGGCCTTCAAATGCAGTGCCCGCATCACAATCTCTAACAAGAGCTGCTAAATCAATTCTTCTATGATAGTCTGTATCAAAATTTTCAATACATGGTGGATAATGCAGCTAGAGGAGACATCAGGAGTAAGACAGCCGAGGAGCTCACCAACATCTTCGTGACTATGGCCGACAACTCCCAACAAATGAGTACTAGAGGTCAGAAGAAGAAGGTGAATGAAGTCAACTCCAATCCAGAGTTAGTGAGGCAGTTGGCAGAGTTGACTAGGCAGGTGCAATCTATTCGCGACTCTGATGAGCAGGCCCGAAGAAAGATCAGGAACGAGACTTGTGGAGTATGTGGAGTGTTCGGGCATGGTGCCAACATTTTTGTGAAGGCAATCGAGCCTCAAATTGAGTACGAGGAGCAGGTCTTTGTCCTGCAAGGATTCCAGCCCTGAATCTCCCTTGGAGGCAGCCATTTCAGTGAGGCCAGAGTGCGCCACAATAGCAGTATCATCAGCAACATCTATATCAGGCTCCACCTCAGGTTTTTGTCGAGGAAAACTTGAACTGATATGTGGAATTTTGCAATCAAAGGTTCGAGACCATCGAGGCCTTGATGAAGACGGTGGAGATCCATATTGGACAGCTGGCGGAGACTTTGGGAGAGCTTGTGCAGCTTAATAGGAAGGATAAGCTTCCTAGTACCCCTAAGTGATTTGCGGAGGAGATATTTTGGTCGAGCTCGAGACATTAAATGGGCTGTTTTTCATTTTTATTTTCGTTCTTTCCTTATTTGCATTTTAGTACTTTCTTTCATAATAAATAAATAGCATATTTATGGCCTTAAATTGCATGTGAGTATGGAGTCCGACTTCTTCATTTTTCATCATCCGATTGCTAGGGTCGATCCCACAGGGAGTTGGTGTACTCTCTCTCTTTGTCACGATTTATATATTTTTATAGTGGGGTCTGCTTTGGGCAGGGAAGTAACCAAGACCTGAAATAAAATAAAAGAAAAGTAAAAAGCGTAAAACGATACTTGGCCTGAGGATTAAAATGTTACGCCTTGATCAACTCCTTGGTCATTGGTGCGAAAAATCTCATTGCATACATGTAGTGTTGGTTAAAGGCAGATGTAAGTTTGTGGTTGTCCCCCTCGGCTAATCACTACTACCTGTCACTTGGACAACGCAATGTTCCGGTTCGTCCGCCAGCAAACATATCACCAATGCAAGCATTTTTTTACTCATCATGTAGCCACCAAGGCGTCACCCAGCATACCTTTTCGGCCTAGAAGAAAAGAGTTACCCACTCCCTTAACCTCATGCCTAAGCTTTCGCCCAAGCCAAGCGTACTCTAGTATACCCAACTGGACATTAGCGGGACTGCGCAACCATGGGCACACCATCTCAGACGCCCGTTGCACATCACAATGTTGATCCCTCTGACTGGCAAGGCGGAATCCACTTGACCCTTTGGGCTTCTAGTAGTCAATTGTAACCTCACCTTACCCAAGATGCTACCAGCCAAATAACACCAAGGGTTTGATCAAGTTGTATAAAAATGAGATCCAGCGCTTTAGGAACACACACATGCAACTACGTTGGCCAAGTTAGACCTCACAATGATAAGTTGATTTTAACTAAACTTTTTTAACCCAAACCAAGTATTAAAATTTACCTAGAAATAAATAAAAGAAACGATAAAGAGAAGATAAAAGGAAACATACTAGAATTATATAGAAAACAGAAAGTAATCCATGGTAGGACAAACCCTGACCAAAGAAAATAAATATAAGAAAAATAAAAAGTGCCTGAAGGCTTCATTTCTTCCTCCCATAGACTCTCAAAATATCAATCTATAATATACTAAGAAAAAGAACGAAGAGTGTTGTGGTTCGTGCAACAGCGGCTGCGACCATGACTTTATAGAAGCTGGTGTGGGTTATGGGCCAGGCCCATGACGTTCTGAGCAAGCTAGGGTTTCAAGGAATTTCTTTCCTTGCATAAATATCTCCAAATATATTCATCCCTATCATCAATAAGGTCCAAATCGTGTATATCCATTGTATTAGGAAATAAAAAAAATTTCCTTATTTTCTCGCAGATGCCAAGATCTTCCGCACCTTGTCCAAGGACATCGTCAAGACATGCGTCGTATGCACCCTGTCTTCCAACTTGCCTAAACTTTCCTTTCTTTTGCTCCAAGCTTCTCCATGTGTCATAAATTATTCTAAACGAACGTTGTCCTTGCCATCTTGCTCAAGGTCTTGACTTGTGCATCGTCTTGCTCAAAATTCAACTCATCTTGGTGGCGGCTAGGGTTTGTATGGAAGATCTTCTTTCCTTATTGATTGGATCGCTAGTATCTCCAGCAGTTGATTGCCTTTCTTCTTTCCTTATGTAGCTCTAGAAGGGTAAAAGAAATATATATATCTTTGTTTGTGCTCCACGGTTAGAATCTGCATCCGCTCCTCCAAAGATCTTGTCAAATCTTTCCTTTGCAGCTCCTCGTTCGCCAGGTACTTCATCTTGGGCACAAAGAGTCTCTGAACGTCTTGCCCAATGTGTTGCTCAAGAAAATTTGCCTCCAGCTTTGAAATGTCAGGTCCAAATCCCACATGGTAATTGTCTTAAGCACAAATGTTCCTTGCTCAAGGTGTTACAACGCCTGGAATTTGCCTCTTTCATGGAATGTGGCCTGACTTGCCCAAAACTCTTCCAAACTACCTGTCTCACAAAAGTGTATGTTGGTCCCGAAAGAGCTAGATTGGTGTATGGGGGGGGGGGGGGGGGGAATACACCAAATCAACCTTTTTCAGTTTTCTTATTTTAAACTTAGGTATAAGGTTTAAGCACACTTAATAAATAAAATAGCTTGGGGTAGTAAAACAAATCTTCTTGTCAGGAAGATTTAATCTTACTCAAATAAGACCTTATGCGTGAATAACAATAATCAAGAATAATAAATACAGATTTAAACTTGATTAAAGTTGTGTGCGGAATATGGTGGTTAATGCTCTTTTTAATGTGAAAAACGTTTTCTTTCTTGAAGAGATTATCAACTAGGATTTAAATGCAAGAGTATGAAGAAGATGATGATGAAGTAAATAAGAAATAAAGAACACAAGCAGTTAACGTGGTTTGGGATAAACTGTCCCTACGTCCACGGCTTGATCAAATCTAGATCGAAAACTTTACTAGCTTTCTCCTTTCTTTTTACTCGTTGAGTACGAGCCACAAGAAGTATCAAATCTAGATAACTTCTTGTGATTAAAAATCTCATTCCTAAGATCAAACACTACAACCTTATATTACAACTGGATCAAATCTAGATCCTAACTTGGGGTTTTGTAGAAATAATTTTTCCAGAAAGTAATCTTCAACAACTGCAAACACTACTGAGAATTCTTGATGATTGGAAGTGTTTTGAACGTTGAGAGCTTGAAGATTTTAGTAGAGTACTAGCAGGATGTTAGCTTGAATTCTCGTACATCTTTCTGGAGGTGAAGGTGGTATTTATAGGTCCTTTGCAGAAACTATCCGTTGGAGACGAAGACATCCTTCTTCATCGCATTAATGGATGCATTAAATGCATGGCAGTGTTGTTGAGACACGCGCTGCCAAATGAGAGTCTTGTTCCACCTTTCACATGATTTCCCAATGTATTGCCATACTGAGAATGATTCGCCGTACTGGAAATTGATATTCTCGTACTTCATTCCTTAATGTATGTTGTTGATGTGACAATACACAGAGTGGTTGACTTGTGACAAATTTAGGTATGTCAGCAGTCCACAGTAGTTATCGTGAGGAGCAGCTTGATCTTGATGTAATGACAGTTCGCTGTCTATCGAGTTGTACCTCCATCTCTTTGGTTTTCCATTTTGAATATAATGACCAGATCGTTTTTGAAACAAAACGATCTGTTGTATATACGGTAGAGATGATGACCAGATCATTTTTGAAACAAAAAACGATCTATTGTATGCAGTGACAGCGAGCTACAGTTTGTAATTGGAACGAGCTGCTCATTGTCTTGTGCTAGAAGCTATCTGTTGACATCTGAGTAGCTGGCTGTTCTTTGGAACGAGCTGCTTACCACCTTGTAATAAAATTACAAGTGTTCTGTTTCCTTTTCATTTGCTAATTCTAGTCTAGAGAACCAGATCGTTATAAGTAAGTTTGAAACTTCAAACCACTTTTACATTTGTGATCTGTTAAAAAGATTCTAGAAATCAAAACCAAAATAAGTAGAGATGACAGCGAGCTGCTAATATGGGCAGCAGATCGTTATTAATACAAAAAAAAAACGATCTGCTCACCATATTTGGAACTAGCTGCCTTTTACAATGAAGAAATCACTTGTTTGTTTTAGTTAATCATTGTGTCTAGGAAATCTATTACAATAATAAGACAGATCGTTAATAAGTTACTAAAACGATCTGCTTCTTTTACACGATATTCCTTAATAGATGACAATGACTCCTTGGTTTCAAAGTATAAAACATCTAAGTGTAGTTTCGAGGAACATCATCAAAACATATATAAATTCATGGGGTTCCCAACAGTGTGTCCTCCCAAACAAAAAGACACAAAAATAAAGAAAAGAAAAATTCAATCTACACCTAGATAAGCTAAAAAAGAGCACGAAAAATGGGCTCGTCACACTCACACACTTTAAGCACGATTGTCATCAAGAGTGTAAATAAAACTTCCCCAAAAAGAAGAAGAAATAAAAGACTCAAACACCAACAAGTCATAAATCTCAAACAGTCAAGGCAAGTAGAGAGTGAGAACATAAATCGAGCAATTATTCACAAGTAGATCAAGATAGCAGTCAATTGAACATATGAGAAACTTCCACACCCACTCAGCACTCTGTGTTTAGGGTTTAGTGTTTACGCTCGGAAGATTGCTTGATCAAGGTAGTTCCATAGGCTTGCCTGCCCTCTCAAAATCTCCACCCTCTTAGCCTGGTCAAGGCATCTATCTTTAGGTCTTTTCCAGGGTTGTAACGTGGCTTGAGACATAAGGTAGGAAGTATTTGGAACTGGGCTAAGGTCGATATGAACTGGAGTCTTGGGCTATTCCTTGACTTGTAGAGCACATTTAACTTCTCCCGGGCCTTAGCACACTTATTTATGGGGGTATATATTTTTGGATTTTTCTGATATTTTCTACCCCTTACCCTTTTTGTAGACTCCCCCGTATTCTATAAATTTTTTTTGGACTTCCAGGCTGGAAGCCAAGGCAGTTAATCTGGGGGGGTTTTCTCGCCCTTCTCCTTGCTCCTTATGTTTCGTCTTCCCCTAGATTCACCCGACCAAAGTTAGACTCTCTTTCAAGGTTTTAAATATGCGTGAGGAAAAAAAGAATATTCAAATAAGGCTCAAAATGGCTAGCAAGGGATATAAATATGTCTTGGTAGACGTTTTTGGTTCTTGGCTTTTTAACAAAAAGGTGCCTAAGTCATCTAGAGTTCTCAACCAGGGCTACTGGGTCTTTACCAAGAGGACAAGCAAATTCTAGCACAAACCGAGTCAAACATTTTTATACACATAGAAAAAAATGCTAAATAGAGGAATATAACATTTTATGCTCAAATCTCATAAGGTTCATGCTCACAAGACTGCTTTTCCATCATACTCTACTATCCTAGAACGTGCTCAAGACATGCTCAAAACTCCTATCACCTATCATGCTCAAGACTCTGCATCTAATATGCTATCAAGGCTTACAGACTCAAGACACAAAAATAAAAAAAACAAACACACGCGACTAACAAAAAGCGGGGGCCTCCCCCCTCACACACTTTGTTCAAGACAAAGTGTTAGACTGATTAAGGTCCCCGAACAACAGACAAGACACGAAACAAGACAAAAATAATAACAAAAACAAAGGGAGAACAAACTTAGCAAGACTCAAGCTAGAAACCTCTTAGGCCTGGGAAGGGAATGCGAGCTGGGTCGTTGGATTTCCTGCATGGTCAAGACGCCGGTCTGGATGGGTGGGTGGGTAAGATAGTATGTGCACCTACTACCTTCCCCAACCTCTAGATCATTTTTGCCTCAGTTTTGGCTCTAGTGCCAATCGTCACGGTCAAGTCTGCACACATGAACCAAATACCCCTTCGAGGAAGAACAAGCCCCTTCAAAAGGCACATCAAAAGAAACAAAAATAAGTGCGACCCTCCCCACTCACACACTTTGCTCAAGATAAAGTTATAGAATGGTTAAGACTACCATAAAACGAAATAAAAAAAAAAGATATCATTGTCGATTAACTTCTGCCTTCAAGTTGGGTCATGAACTTGCCCAAGCGGCTTGCCTCAACCTTCCATTGTGCAGCTCTCTTCGTCACCTATAAGGTTAGAATCGAACATACAAAATAAAGGAAAAGACTATGATCAAAATGAGAGAGAAAATATTGGAATCGCAACTCCCCGACAACGATGCCAATCTGACGGGTGTGAGCTTTGGTGTCAATCGACGGTGTTTTGGGAGTTGATTAAATACTTGAAAAGCAGTATCGTTCCCCGGCAACAACGCCAATCTGACAGAGCTCATTCGTTATCACTCTGGTCAAGATAAATTTATAATTACCTACATTCTTTACTAGGTTCCGCTAGTGGTAAGTATAGGGTCGATCCCACAGGAAGTTGGTGTACTCTCTCTATGTCACGATTTATATATTTTTATAGTGGGGCCTACCTCGGCAAGGAAGTAACCAAGACCTGAAATAAAATAAAAGAAAAGTAAAAAGCAAAAAATGGAGCGAAATGGAGTCGTAGAGATAAAATTTGGAGCGAGGAAGCGTAACGGATGAGCTGAGGGTGCGACGAAGGCCCGGGGCTTCGCACGGGGTGGCACAAGCGACCTGTGAGCGCCCGCTGGTGGCCCACGCGCGCAAGTGAAAATGCCTGGGGGCCAGCGCCCACTGACTAAGTGGCACGGCAGGGACAAAACCAGGGGTCCAGCGCCCATAGGGCGCTCGGCTCGGCCAATACAGAACATGGTGCCCAGTGACCGTTGGGCATGATTTTTGTACGCGTTTTATGTTATTTAAACCCTGTTTTTGGGCGTATTTTTCACCCCCTTTTTCATATGTTCTCTCATCTAAACCTTAGATACTTTATTATTAGTTGATTCCTTTGTAATTTCGCCTCGGGACGAAGGATTGAGGGGAGTTTTTACGCTCAATCCAAGATTTTATCTAGCAAGCATGTTTTAATTCTTACTACCTCTATCCCACTTCATTAGTCCCAATTTATATTCAGTTGAGTGTATTAAAATAATCAAATGAGACTAATGAAATGGGATAAAGGGAGTATTATTTATTGTTCTATGGATTAATTGTCTTGCTCTACCTAGGATTTTAGAATTTCTTGATTAATCATTGATTGTTCTTAATTCATGCCTCATGGTTTAACTTGTGCTTGATTAATCGAAACGTTTGGCCAACGTTTTAATTTATTGTTTATTGGTTGAGATCGAGAGATGATTCAAATAGTTAACTTGGATTTAAATCATCAATAATTCCAAATCAGAAACGTAGGAATTAAATTTGCGGTTATTTATGATTTTTCTATTGCGTAATTTGAATACGTGAGTTAGAATTAATGCTTAGTTATCGAATACGTGAGTTAGATGATTAAGAAAATCTAAGAAATCATTTATTAATTATGAATCATTGTTCTTAATAGAGGAATTCTCATTAGGGTAATCTAATACGTGAGTCGTGATTACTGTCTAATTAAGAATACATAAGTGATTAATTAGACTAACTATTAAGAAGCCTTTAATGAACGAAAAATATCATGAGTTTAGGAGCATGATTTAATTGATTTTAGACCTTCTTAACTCTAGACACTTAAATCTGGAATCTCGACTTTTTATTATTCTTATTTATTTATTTTGTGTTTCTATTGCTTTATATTGATTAAAGTGTTTAGGATTTCCCTATTATTTGTCTTTAATAACACTTAGGATTAGAATCGTCCTGCTAAGCTTTCCATCGATATTCGACCGGAGTTAACTTGTCACGTACAATAGACCTCGTATATTTGCGAGAACCTTGAGTGTACACATTTTATGTCTAACATTATCGACAACAAATTTACTTCTACAATTGCCTTTACTATTCCAAATGATAATTTGAATCCAGAACTAAAAACAATAGCAGAGTGTCGGAACCGCTCTGATTGGTTAAATTGGAAAGATGAAATTGAGGCAGAGCTTAACTCACTAAATAAAAGAAAAGTTTTTTGCTCTTTATGAAATTGAGAAACGATGAAATTGAGGCAGAGCTTAACGTACACATGATAATATTATCCAAGTGGGATTAAAAAGGGTGTTTGTACGAAAGAGAAACGATGTGACGGGGCTTAGTCGTCATCACCCAGTGAAAATATATTAATAAATTTTCCTATCATTTCCACTAGGTTCCTAGTGGTAACTATAGGGTCGATATCAAAGGGAGTTGGTGTACTCTCTATCTATCTCCTTGTCACGATTATATATTTTTTTATAGGGGCCTGCCTCAGACAGAGAACTAACCAAGACCTGAAATAAAACAAAAGAAAAATAAAAAACAAAATAGATACTTGGCTCGAGCGCAACTTGTTATGCATTGATCAAATCCTTGGTTATCGGTGAAAAGATTCTCGTTGCATACACATGTCGTTGGTTAAAGGCGAGTGTATGTTTGGGGTTTCTTTCCTACCACCAAACACATCACTCAGGCAATTGCCTTTTTAATTTTCACGTAGCCGCAAAAGCCCCACCTAGCACACATTTTCGGCCCAGAAGATGAGAGTTACTCATTCCTTCACCCCCTTTCCCAAGCTTTAGCCCAAGTGAAGTGTAGTCCAATGTACCTAACTGGACATTCGAGGAGTAGTTACTACAGACACTCCACGTTTTTCCTATGCCTGGTCCATGACATCTTCATCCACATCACCATAATGATCCCTCTGACTGGCAAGGCGGAAACCGCTTGACCCTTTGGGCTTCCAATACTCAGTTGTAACATCACCTTGCTCAAGGTGCTGTCAGCCGCTCAACTCCAAGGATTTGGTCAAGTTGTATAAAATTGGATCCAATGTTTTAGTAACACATGTTTCGACTAAAATTATTCGAGTCGCTCGTAATTTAGAACGAGGTTATCTAGCAATAGTAAGTTAACCCAAGTCGTATTCTCAAGGAAGACATAGCAGGGAATTCGATTCTTTGTTCATAAACAGAAAGCAATAAAAAGGATTTGATTTGAAGTTCTATATCTAGGCAAAGAATGTAAATAAGAAACGCAATTTAAATCTAATCTAAGAAAGCAAATTAAATCTAATCTAAGAAATCGAATTAAATCTAATCTAAGTAAACAATTTAAATCTACTCTAGGAAAAGAAATAACTTGGAATTTGAATTCAAAAGAATTACGGAAAGAAATCTGAAAATCGCAAACGGAATAAGAAATTAAAAGCATAAATGATAAAATGAACGAAAGCGATAAACGAAACAAGAATAAACAAAGGAAAACGAAACGAACTTGAATTAAGAACTGAAAAAGGGTCTTGAATCCACAATGAAATTCTGGAAACGAAGTACGAAACGATGAATGTTGCAATTGGCTAACATGAACGAAAATAATGCTAAGAACTATCTAAAAATCTAAGTCTCGACCCTAGAACATGGGATCGAGACGTGCTAAACTACGAACGAAAAATACAGGAAAAAGTACTGGAAAGTAGTCTAGGAAATCGTGCCCTTAGAAGTACGGACGAAGTGTCAAGAGTCGGGAGTTCTTTGAATGAGAATCTCTCTGAGTATAAATAGGCGAGAGGTAGGTCAGCGACCGCGTAGAGGTCAACGGCGGCTAACCCGGTGGCTCCGTGCCATTCGCGAGGCCGTTGGAATGGTCCCGAGTTAACCGCAAGGTCAGCGACTGTTGACTTACTCTGGACTCCTTCGGCTAGCTTGGTCGCTAGCTCCATGGCCTAGTCAGCGGCCGCGGCGTGTTACGCGACCGCTGACTAGTGTCTCAGCACCAATCTTCATTCTCTCGTCATTTCTTGATCTTTCCTTGTTTCTTTTCCAACTTCGACGCTCGTTTAGGCCAATGATCCTGAAACATAAAATGAAATATAAATCGGGCCAAAATATCACGGAACGAGAGAAAATAATACGATTAAGAATACGGAAAACACGAGTTTAGAATAACAAAGAAAGGCTAAACAACATACATGCAACTACATTAGCCAAGTTAGACCTCACAATAATAAGGTGATTTTAGCTAAACTCATTTTACTTAAACCAAGTATTAAAATTACATAGGCATAAATAAAATAAATGAAAAAGAAAAGATAAAAGGAAACGTACTTGAATTAAATAGAGAACGTAAAATAATCCATGACGGGATCAACCCTGACCAAGGAAAATAAATACAAGAAAATAAAAGGGTGCCCGAAGGCTTCATTTCTTCCTTTCTAAGACACTCAAAACATCAACATGTAATACACTAAGAAGAAGAATGAAGAGTGTGAATGGTTCGTGCAGTAGTGGCTCAATTCCATGTACTTCACGTTTTGTGGCGTATGCTGACTACTGCTGCGACCTATGCCTTATATAGAAGCTGAGTGGGCTATGGGCTTGGCCCATAACATTCTGAGCAAGCTAGGTTTTAATGGATTTATTTTCTTATATAAATATCTCCAAATATATTCACCCATATCATCAATGAGGTCCAAATTGTGCATATTCATTGTGAAAGAAAACAAAGAAATTTTTCCTTATTTTCTCGCTGTTGTCAGGATCGTACGCACCTTGTCCAAGGACATAGTCCAGACATGCGTCGTATGCATCTTTCTTTTTGACTTGCCCGAACGGCTCTTTCTTCTGCTCCAAGCTTCTCCAAGTGGCATAAAGTATTCTGAACGAATGTCCTCCTCGCCGTCTTGCTCAACATTTTTACTTGTGCTCCGTCTTGCTCAAGATCCAACTCGTCTTGGTTGCGGCTAGGATTTGTATGGAAGATTTTACTTCCTTCTTGAGTGCATCCCTAATATTTCTAGCATTTGACCGCCTTGATTCATTCCTTATATGGTTCTGCAGGGTAAATGAAATATATTTTTCCTTAGAATCTGCATCCGCCCCTCCCAAGATCTTGTCAAATCTTTCCTCTTGAGATCCTCGTTCGCCAGGTACTCCATCTAGGGCACAGAGAGTCTTCGAACAGCTTTTCCAAGGTGTTTCTCAAGAAACCTCACCTCCAGCTTTGAAATGTCAGGTCCAAATCTCGCACAATACATTGTCTTAAGCACATAAGTTCCTTGCTCAAGGTGTGACTTTGCCGGGAATTTTCCTCTTTCATGGAATGTGGCCTGACTTGCCCAATACTCTTCCCAACTACCTGTCTCACAAAATGTGTGTCCACCCAGACACAAAGACACTAAAAGAAAGAAAATAAGACTCGATCTAAACATAGACAAGCTAAAAATGAGCACGAAAAACGGGCTTATCACACTCACACACTTTAAGTACGATTCTCCTCAAGTGTGTAAATACAAATTTCCCAAAAATAAGAAGAAATAAAAGACTCAAACACCAGCAAGTCAAAAGACATAAATCTCAAACAGTGAAGACAAGTATAGAGTGGGATCATAAATCAAGCAATCATTCTCAAGTAGGTCAACATAGCAGTCAAGTGAGCACATGAGAAACTTACTCACCCACTCATCACACTGTGTTTAGGGTTTATTGTTTATGCTCAGAAGATTTCTTGATCAAGGTAGTCTCATAGGGTTGTCTGCCTTCTCAAAGTTTCCACCCTCTTAGCTTGGTCAAAGCGTCTATCTTTAAGTATTTTCAGGGTTGTAATGTGGCTTTAGGCATAATGTAGGAAGTATTTGGATCTTGGTTAAGGTTAGTATGAACTAAAATATCGGGCATCCACAAAATTCTTGCCCACACATATCTTTCTTTTCAGGCCTTAGCTCACTTATTTTTTTCTTTGGGGACTCTTTTTTTCTTTCATCACCTACCTTTTCTTTTTATAATCTCCCACTTTTTTCATGATATAATAATTTTTTCTTCCTTTTTTCGAATCCCCGACTAGAGGCTAAGATAGTTACTAGAGGTACTCATTACCCTTTGTTTAGCCTCTTTTTGATCATCTAAACTTATATTTTCCGTGTCTTTATTCGTGTTATTTTTCCTCTTTGCGTGATGTTTTGGCTCGATTTACGATTCATTTTATGCTTCGGGGTCACAAGCCTAAATGAGTGTTGAAGTTGGAAAAGAGACGAGAAATGACGAAAGAGTGAAGACTAGTGCCGAGATCACTAGTCAGCGGCTATGTAGCCGTAAGCGGCCGGTGACTAGGTGGTGCGTGCCAAGGCCGAGCCAGCGCACGAGGGCCAACGCGCCAGGGTCAGTGGTCGTTGACCACGCAGCTGACTTGGTCAGCGTCCAACGGCCGCGCCCGCGACTCGCGGAACCGTGCCACTCAACGGCCGCTAACTTTGAGCGGTCGCTGACCTCCTCTCTCGCCTATAAATACCCGACGCGTTTCTCATTCGAAGTACACCTTTTTCAAGACACATCTTTAGACATCGTTTTCCAGACCTTTGTTCCAGACGTTTAGATTTATATTTTTAGCACCACTCGACCTATTGTTCTAAGATCGAGACTTTTGATTTCTAGATAGTCGTTTTTAGTTTTAGAATTCGTACTCGAAGGATAGTCGATCGCAACATTCTAGTTCGTAGTTCTTCTTCAGTTTTTCATTGTGGATTCCAGACCGTTCTAGTTATTAATCAAGTTTGTTTTCTATTTATTATTCATGTTTCACTTCTTATCAAGTTCGTTTATTTGTTTATGCTTTTGGGTTCTTATTTTGTTTCCGGTTTCCAAGGTACTTCCCGCATTACTTTTAATTCTGATTTCCAAGTTACTTACATTTTTTTAAATTCGCATCTCGTTTTCTTAGTTAGACAATTCAGTCCTTCATTGCTTTCTCTTAGTTTAGAGTTACATGCAATATCATACAAATTATGCAATTCGAAGATTACTAAACTATTCTGGACCTTCTCTATTTGGATTTCCTTGCACTTGACCAACTCGTTTTCTCTTGTAACAATGTGATGGAAGCGTTTGAAAAACGTCGTCAGTTTCATTACTGACCTCTCGATCTTCGTCCATGCAGAGCAGGATCGTAGTGAAGTGCGAGTCGAATCGGGTTGGAGGGGATTGCAGGAGATTTATCTCTATTTTTTAAAATTGACAGGTGTGATTCAAACCGATTTCACTTTGTGTGTTTGAAAGTTGAAACGATGCTGAAAGTATGTGTCTTGTAATTCAATGCATTCAAATAATTTCAACCACCTAATTAATGTATGGTTAAGTGTTTAAACGGTGCAGAAAGTCTATTGTGTAATGCAATGTATTCAAATAATTTCAACCACCTAATTAATGAGAGTATAGAAAGTGAAGGGTAATATTGTAAGTATGACCATTTTTTACTTCTTTTTAAGTGACTATTATTCATTAAATTTTGAAGAATGGTTAAACATGGGTTTATCACTTTTCAATATCCTCTCATTTGTTAATTTTAAAATTATAGTGATTACACAATAAAAATAAAATATTGATCTACCATTATGTGAAACTAGAAAGTATAATTGATTTTCAACTTCAAAATTTAAAATTTAATTTTTATTTTATTTCATTATTAATTAATTTATAAGTTTTAATGTATTCTTATGAATTATAAAAAATAATTTTTAATATAAGAAATTAATTAAATCAGATAAAAACATGAGGTTACAGTTCCAAATTAACGATTACAGTTCTAAACCGTTCATTTACGATTCCGTATGTTTAGCATCGTAATTGAATTGCGCTCTACACAATTACAGATCGTAATCTACTCGTCAAATAGGTAACAATTCCCAAATCCATCGATTACAGTTCAATTCCGGCTCCTATGTACACTTCTACTTTATAATCCTCGTTCTCTTAGTATTGATCACGTTTAATTAAAATTGTGCATGTTCTATTAAATTTTAGAATATAGATAATGATACATAAGGAATAATAATTAGGCATGATGATTGACCGAATTTGTGCCGAAATTTACTTAATGTAATCCAGATTAAATTTTTCTTAGTTTTATACGCGTCCAACTTAAATTTATTGGTGTAAAAATAAATATCCATACTCAGATTTAATGGATCTTGAAATTTTCTATCTCATGCCAAGTTGTGCATACGACAGTTTGTAAGACAAGTTGCACACTATAACACACTCACACCAAGAACACAACAGTTGGTAACCCAATTTGGTGCAACCACCTACGTCTGGGAGCTTCACCCAATATAAGGATCAATCCACTATCAAAAACCTCAAGTTAGAAAGGAATATTACTCTCTAAAGACTACTCACGCCTCAAGAACCATTTTCACTCTCCAACGCTCTTCTCAAGTGTATTGAAACTAATCTCTCCCTAGATTTGCCAACCCTAGAACCCGCAAGCCCCTAGGATTATCCCTTTGAGTTTATAGAACACTCAATTACAAAATCACATGCTCCAACTCACTAATCCACTTAAATTCACTTAATAGTTGAGGCTAAACACAACTACACACCTATGTATGTAGGATCAAAATAACAAAGAGCTAAACAATGAAAAGCTCTGACTCTTCACTCAATATGTAGACGCAATATATCGCTCTGAAGTGTTAGTGGACGTCAACAATAGTGTCACACAATAATGATAAACAAACAGTTCAATTACAATTTGAACGGTAACTATAAAAGTAAACATCTTTTGTACAAAGGACGAGAAGAGACAAATGCATGTATGTCACATTCTTGACCCGTAAATCCGGCTAACGTCTATGGCTCCCACCATCAACTAGGGGTGATCAAAATTAACCGAATCCGAAAAAACAAACTAAACCAAACCGAAATATTAAATTTGGTTTGGTTATTTTGATTTTTTTGGTTTGGTTTGGTTTCATTTTTTGAACCAAATTTTAATTTGGTTTGGTTCGGATTCAATCAAAACTAAACCGAAAACCCGAAAAAACCGAGTTGAAACACCCTAATTCTAAAAATAAATAAATAAATAAATAAACAAACTAGATCTTTTGTCAAAATCTTTGAATGCGGAAAAGCTATATAATAATTTTCTTTATATGTAACATGTACAACCTAAAAGGAAAATATTTGAACCAAACCAACATAGCAAAACTTTCAATATACATATATATATCATGATAACAGTCTTTCATGAAGCGTATGTCGTAATATATATAATCCGACCAAAAATAATAAGTCAACATTTTAAAACATTTTTCCAAAATAAGTACTGAGTGTGCATGCATAAAACATAATGTACAAAAACTGATACGTCATTCGACACGCCACGCATCTCCTAACTCAAGTAACTGAAAATGTTTAAAATGGAGAATGAGCATACAAAAAGTATACTCAGTGTGGGATCATATGCTAACATTGTCCAAGTTAATAAAACGGTAAGCACATATGGTACCATGACATAACATAACTGATTCGCACTGTGGCATACCAAGGACTGTGACGTCCTGAACCCTATTTACGGGCTCCTGGCGACATAACATAAATATTGCGCAATAACTGAAGTGAGAGTA
>JAPKLX010000107.1:796604-817799 GCA_026898415.1 Leonotis leonurus | reverse complement strand
CGTTTTTATTTTAAAATTTTATCTTTATTTTCTTACGTATTTTTTTTTTAAAGTGGGTGTGAAATTGAAGATATGGATAACTATGAATTGAAAATTGAAATGAAAAATTATATCTATCTAATATTAATAGATATTTATTTTTTTTTAATAATAATGTTATCTAATTGGGATAAATCTTAAAATGGCTTGTGGGCTTGTATTTATTTATTTATTAATTTTTTTTTTTCAATTATAAAAGAACTTTTCTTATTATCTTAACAATATGTTATTTTTGGTTTTGGGCTATTACACGAGTTACTTTATTACTATTATAATATTTTTTTATTAAATAATAGTATTATTTTATCATATATATTTTAAATTTGTAGTTATATTTTATCTTATATTTCAAAATTGTAAACATTATCTAGGAAATTAAATGTAATATTCTTGTTTTTTTAGGTTTAAATTATAATATTCAATATATTATGCAATATTTGTTTGAAATTCGAAGATGTGTTGACGATTTTTTATTACAATTTTTTAACATTTTATATTTAATTTATTTTATTTTTTAGTACATAAAAATTATAATATATATACAATATGATTAGATTTTAATAAATAATTATGTTAAAATTAAACGAAATTAATTACGAAATAAAATATTCGGACAAACCGAAATAAATTTGGTTATTTTAGTTTGGTTAATTTGATTTTTTGGTTTGGTTATTTTTTTAATCCAAATTTTAATTTGGTTTAGTTCAATTTTTGGAAAAATCGAACCAAATACTCGAACGCTCAGCCCTACCATCAACCAGATTTATAATAAGCTATAAATTATTTCAGATAATTAAAGGAAGACTAGAGTAGAGTATCTTAAATAATCGATTTGGTTAGTGATATATTCTATAATAAGCGAATTTCGGTTTCTGATGTAGGACATAGTTATTTTAAAACCTTTATATTGCCACCTCAACTAACAATATTTATTAAAACAATCAGAAATTCACAAAATAGACTCACATCGCATCTAAAACAGTAGTAGGCATATCCATGACTAATTCTTTGTCTTGCCCCAGATAAAATTATATGGTCTTTATCATTCAGTCTTATTCAATATTATTGTAATAATAAAGATGAAGAAACAGATATAAGTATGTGGGTCAGTGGCTGGCTGGCCATCCACATGTATGACTCTGTTTTTAGTCTCTCAACAATACTGTTTTTTTCAAGTCTTATTGTTCACACTGCAACTTGAAGGATATTAAAATTAATAGTACAAGTCTAAAAATTAAATCTAAATTTCTTTTTCAACGCTCGATATCAATTGTCAAGCTTGAAGGCTGTGACATGTGAATCACTAAACATTTCTTTTATGTCAAAAAGGTCAAAGAGGAAAATAGTACTACTATAAATAACTAGGGGATGAGCTAAAGAGTCGTTAATTATTTGTAATCACTACAGAGATGTAACAAGAAGACAAATAAGCCTGAGGTAGAATAATTTACATTTGCCTTATATATTACACAATTTTATTATTAATTTCAACCCCTTCTTGAGTAACCAATCCATCAAGAGGTAATGATGCTTCCCTCATGAATATGTGCTAATTAGAGTCAAGGTCATGCCGTTTCAAAATCTTATGTTCCAAGTCTATATTTATAATTTGAATCCTTCCTTTGTCACACTAAAATTATCATTATTTATATATCAAAAACAGATCAACTTTAATGGGAGAGAAAAACACAGAATACACATTTGAAGCCGAAGCCCTTTTACAATAGTGTAACAAAGTGAGCTATGACCTATTTCAACTCAAGAAGTGCATGTAATAAGAATGTAATCTTAGCTTATAAATTCATTAAATACGTCCTTATAAGAGGCTAGCCGGTGATGATGGAGCTCCAACTTCATCGGCCGTCAATGGCAGTAATAGTGAGCTCATTAGTAGAGTGCTCAAGTTGGTCTGTGGTTCCGTGGTGCACGGCGCCGTTCCACTTCTCAGCGAACATCGGACGCTCCGGCACCGGCAGCTCCACTATCTCACGGCTCAGCATTGACAAAACAGTTTGAATCGTCGGCCTATCTTTCGGGTATTCTTGCACGCACAACAACGCGATGTGAATGCATCTCACAATCTCTTCTTTCAGTTCCGGAATAGCTATGCATTCGTCTGCGAATCCCAAACCCTCGCCTTCGCTCCACATTTTCCATGCCTGAACAATTTTGCAAATCAGTAACACGATCAAGTTATTCATTTCTTGATCAAGATATATACTCCTTTCGTCACCCTCTTTATATTCTACTTTCACCAAAATTGTGAGAGCTTTTTGGTCAGAGTAAGACATAAATAGGGAGGCAGAAGGAGTAAATATATATTGAGTTAATTTTGAAGAGGGCTTACGTATCCTATAAGGCTCAAGGACAATTCTTTGTTGAAATAATGTGCATTCTTTTTTCCTTTCAATATCTCTAGCATAAGTACGCCGAAGCTGTATACATCCGATTTTTCGGAAAACCTGCCTTCCATTGCGTATTCTGGTGCCATATATCCACTGCAAAATGAAAACAAGTATGTTATAAGGATACTAAAAATGATGTAGGTTAATTAGGGGTGTTTGAATTTAAGACTAACTACTTACTAAGTTCCTACAACTCTTGCAGTATTGCCATGGTCTTGGTTGCCTCCAAATATTCTAGCCATCCCAAAATCTGAGATTTTGGGGTTCCAATCCTCATCCAGAAGCACATTGCTCGGCTTAAGGTCCCGGTGAATTATCCTCAGTCTCGAGTCACGGTGAAGGTAGAGCAGGCCTCGCCCGATTCCCTCAATGATATTGAAACGCTTCGTCCAATCTAGAACCTTCTGTGATGCATTAGTGGGATCTACATAGAGCAAGAGTACTACTCCATTAGGCTGAAACTATAGCATTATCTAGAAAGAAACAGATTAGGGTTATGATATGGAACGAACCGAAGAGACAAACATCCAAGCTTTTGTTAGGCATATACTCATATATCAACATCTTCTCTTCTTTCTCAACACAGTATCCCAGCAACCGCACCAGATTCCGGTGCTGGAGTTTTGATATCACAATCACTTCGTTCTTGAATTCCTGCCCTCCTTGCCCTGATGCCGCTGACAGCCTCTTCACCGCAATTTCTTCCCCATCACCCAGAATTCCCTTTACATAAATAAAATCATATAAAGATTGCCAGCTCCAACAACAAACAGCACAGAACAGAACTAATGTGTGAAAGAAACAGGGAAAGTTTGTTGTACCTTGTAAACATGACCGAAACCCCCTCTCCCGAGAAGATTGTTTTCGTTAAACTGGTCCGTTGCACTTGCAATCGTGTCGAAACTGAACAATGGTAACTCCTCAATGCTGTCTACCTCTGATTCTTCTTTGAGTACAATTGCAGTTGAGTCTGATGAGAATGCTTGCTCTGCTTGGAATACCCTTTTCTGTTCTGTTCTGTTTCCTGATTCCACAAAGACCAACAATGTCAAAATAAGCCAGTATAATTGTTATTACCCATGAACCAAACTCTGTACCTTTTCTCTTTACAATACAACACCAAGCAATGAAGATCATAGCCAATATGCACACTACACCAACCACCACAGGAATTATAATATACACCTTCTTGTCCTTCTTGCCATCTAAAACCAAAAACAAAACATATGCATTTGATGATTAATGTACTAATCTCAAACCATAACTTGTGCTCACTATGGAGAGATTGTTCAAGGAAAGTACCTAAATCGGAAGATGAGAGACGAATGTAGAGATCAACACCAACGTCAGAGAACTTCTGAATATCTATTAAAGTATTACTCCAGAACATACAACCAATGCTAGTAGCATCATAAGCATAAGCTATGCAAGAACAGTTCCCCATACATATGCTCCTACATTCATCTTCTCTCCTAGCAGATAACTGCTCAGCCAAATCCGGAACCTTCATAAACGGCAATCTCAAGAACTCATCCCCACCACCATTATCACACTGCAACTGATTCACCCTCTTACACCCGCTACTCCAATTCCCCGCACCCCACTCGCCTGCGTTCACGGGCTCGAACCCTCTCAAACAAGAACACATATTTGAATCGCGAATATCGCAGCTCCCAAACTCCCCACAAGTGCCATAAACATCACATTCATTCTGAGGAGCCAACCACGTATCATCCCACCTCTTCTTTTCATCACTCCACAGCCTCTGCACTAAGCTCCCCGAGGAATTCAAGTCGATCTTCATCAAGAAGGAGGCCTCCGGCGCCGTAAAGTAGAACGTACCGTCGTGATTGTTCACCACGCTAAACCCATCGAGGTAGGGAGAGTACATATCTTGAACTCCGATGAGAATTAGGCCGTTCCAGGGGCCGCTCCGCCAGTGGGGGCGGCCGTTCTTCCACGTGAATATTTGTGGGATGTTCAACGCCTCCAGCCCCGCCGTGAAAATCCCCGTCGAAGGGGTCGTGGCGTTCTCCCACGACGACACCACCACCTTCTTCTTCGTGGTGACGCTATCAATTATCCTCATAGTCGGTAAGAAAACATTGGAGGGCTCCGAGAAGGACTCCCAAAGCGTAGCTCCTGTTGCGTTGTCTCGCAGCACGAGGTTTCCGGTGTCGAGAATTTGAAGAGTGGTGTTTTTAGGAGAGGCGGTGGCGTTTGTTGACCAGAGAGTCTCGTTTCTGGCGTTGATGAGGATGAGATCACCGTCTTTGGATATGGTTGCGGCGGCGGAGGAGGAATTGGTGAGGGGCGTGTCTTTGTTGGCAACCCATACTACCGTTTCCTCCGAAACGACGTAGTATACCCCCAAGTAGCGGTTGGTGGTGTTAGGGGGGCTGAAGAATCCGAACTTGAAAACCTTCTTTTGAGATACTATGGTGTCTGGGTCCTTGATCACTGATCTTGATGAAATGGTGTCTGTTTCTAAGCTCCAAGAAAGAAGAGGAAGAGAAAGAAGAAGAGTTACAACTAAGACAGTGAGTTTGTGAAGGAAGCGTTGGGTAATTTTCGAGTTCATCGGAGTTGATTGTTTGCTACCAGAACGTGTAAGATGGGATGAAGATGAACTGCATTAATTACTTAATTATGGAGGTTTTATATTATTTTCAGTGTGAAGGCAACGTGTGTGGAAAATGAAGTCGCCGTTGAATAAATTGGAGAAATTTATAATACTACAAAAAACAATCAAGTTAATGCAACGACTTGTTGACTCTATTTTAATAGGTCTACACACACACTACTACAGCAAGTGTCCACTGACAATGATATTCGTGTTACCTGCAATTTCAGTCGTTTACTTATGCACGTGTGGACCCAAACCCAATAGCATTTTATCACTTCTGCTTTTTTCTAAAGAGAAGTTTCCGAGTATAAATCAATTTCTACCACCAATCCATATAGCTAAGTCTCTCTGTGGTAGTGGATGTATGTGTTTTAGTTGGGAAGAGTTGTTAAACCTTAGTGAATCTACTGTTGGTCTCTACACAAACTTCTTGCTTTGACCACGTATATGAGATACGAATTAACTAACAGTGAGTTTCGGATACAAATTAAATGTATCTGAAATATCCGTCCGGTTTTTAAAAAGTGTCAAATTTTACTAAATTACACATATTAATAAAATGAAAATTTTATTTATATACCCTTTATTGAATAACATAATAAATACATTCATACAAATAATATCAAATTCCAATAATTATTAAATAAGGGTAAAATTGAAAGATTGTCATAAATATACTCTAAAATTTTGAAATAGAACACTTATTTAGAAATAAGAAAAAAAGTGAAATGGGACACTTATTAAAAAACGAAGGGAGTACTTCTTGTTAATAAGATTATATATACTATTGAATCTAAATTTTAATACATATTAATACTCTTCCTGTCATGCTTTAAATATCACATTTTCTATTTAAACACTAAATTAAGTCTAAAAATAGGTGGTCAAACGTTCTCTTATCATAATCTTCATTGCATTAAAACTCATATTAAAAAATTTGTGACTAACTTAAGTAGGACGAATGGAATGTATGATAATGAAAAATTCAGATGCTATACACCAATGAACACACTTGTTTCTTAAACTTTGACAGATTTGATGATTGTTTTCATTTTTGTTGATTAATTTGTATTCCTTTTATATTGTTTCAACAATAGTAATTTATTTTAAAATAGCCAAATTGTTACCCTTTAAAAAATATGACTATAATTTGTTATATTATACACATTTTTTTAATATTTAGCAATGAAATGGATAAATGATTATTATTAGTGATTTTTTCTCTAAAATCAAACTCCCGTAGTAGTCAGTACTGTATACATAGATTTCATACTGGTTGTTAAAATGATAAATCATAACTTAACATTGGATGTTTGTTTCCATTTTGCTTTATGTACGAAATATTATTCGGAGCAAATTATAAAAAATGAAAGATTTATGTTCTGTGAAATTATTACCATTAATTTTCGTATTCTGTAACAATATTAGATCAACGATAACCAAGATGATTACAAAACGTGAAGATGAATTTGAGGAAACTTTTTCCCATTCTAGAAAACTAGGAATTAAGTGAATTAACAAGGACTAATTATTAAAGACGCGTTTTTATCATTTTTTTCACGAAAATATATATGAAACGAAGAAAATAACTTTATTGAAGATGATCTTAATGGAATTTCCACAAAAGATGCCAGATCAAATTGGGGCCCACAAAATTTATCGAGAAAGTGGTATTGTATTTAACGTGTCGAAAATTATCAGAAAATCTTGAAAATAAGATATATCGGAAATTTTGATAAAGTATGATACCGTATTGATTTTTTGGTACGGTAATGTAAAAATTTCCAAATATCGAGCTATACGGTCGTATACCATACACTACAAAAATTTAGTTAATTGCCGAAAGAAAAATCTCTCGGTAAAAATTAAAAATCCGTCGGCAATACAAAATACCGAGGGATTGCCAACAAAATTCATCCGTCGACAATACCTTCGTCGGTATAAAGATTACCGAGGGAATAATCAATCGGCAATAAAAATTAATATTATGTTATATATTTTTAATTATTCAGTCGACAATCCGCCGGTAATATAATGAAATTAATTTAATTATTTTATTTTCCCTCGGTAAAAAAATTAAATTAAATATTAATTAATATATTTTCCCTCGGTAATCCCTCGATAAAAAAATTAAATATTAATTAATAATTATTTCCCTCGGCAATTCCTCGACAAATTAATTATATTTAATTTTTGTCCAAGTTTTACTTTAAATTATCAAAATACGAAAATTCAAATTTATTAATTTAGTACAAATATTAAACTAATAACAAAAAAAATATTACACTTAGATCTTAATCAAAAGACCCAAAATACTACACTTGATCCTAGCCAAAATATTATATCTTTTTATTTATAAAATCTCATTTATGAAAAGTAATTTTTTTCTGACGTGGGACATAAGAGTATTGCCAACGGAAATATCTCTCGCTAATATTAATTTAATAAAATAATAAATTCTTTAATTTTTATATAAATTAAATTTTTATTGTCGACGGATTTTTCTCTCGGTAATATTTAAAGTAAGAAAATAAATATTAAATGAAATTAAATATTATTTTTTTAAATAATAAATTATTCAATTTCTAAATAAATAAATTATTGAATTACCGATTAAATGAATTATTTATTGCCGAAGAAAATATCCCTTGACAATATTAAATTTAATAAAATAATAAATTCCTTTAATTTTTAAATAAATTAATTTTTATTGCCGACTGATTTTTTCCTCGGTAATATTTAAAATAAAAAAACTAAATATTTATTAAAAAACATATGAAATTATTTAATTTTTAAAATAAATAAATTATTTTTTCAGTTAAATCAATTATTTATTGCAGACAGAAATATCCCTCGAAAATATTAATTATAATAAAATAATAAATTCTATTTTTTAAATAAATTAATTTTTTTATTGCCGATGAATTTTTCCCTCGGTAATATAAAGTAAAAAAAGAAATATTTATTAAAATATATATTAGTTATTAAAAAAATAAGAAATAATTTAATTTTTAAATAAATAAATTATTTAATTTTTAATTAAATTAATTATTTATTACCGACGAAATTATCTCTCGACAATATTAATTATAATAAAATAATAAATTACTTAATTTTATAATAAAGTAATTTTTTATTTCTGATGGATTGTTTCCCTCAATTATATTTAAAGTGAAAAATAATTATTTAATAAAATTAAATCCGTCGAAAATAATTAATTGATTTATATAAAAAAATCGTCGGTGATTACCGAGGGATCAAATTCCCTCAGGAATTCCGTCGACCGTTTTACAATTTCTTTTAGTGATACCGCGATATAAACCGTTGTTTTAATATATCAAAATATTTATAATATTATATAGACATGTATATTCAATTTAAATTATAATAAATTATTTATTCATAAATTATGAATTATTATTAATAAAAATTAGAGACAAATTATAAAAAAATTGACATTATTAATATTTAAATATATTGAACAATATATTCTACATAATTTTATGTTACGTAATTAAATCTTTATGAAGAAATTATGTGACCTACTAAATTAATTTTTAAAATTAGCATATAAATTTATATATTAATACAAGTATAAACTACTTATTAATTGTATATAAACATAGATAATATTGTTCAATAACTTACATTTAATGATTGAATTTATATAACTACTTTCAATATGATAAAAATATTTATAATTCTAAAGTGGGATTTAATAAATGAAAGAAGTTTTTTATATTGTTATATGTGTTTTTTTTAATCTAATATAGTTAAAATATATAATTCATGAGAATATACATAATTTGTTATTATATCTATATAATAATATATAATTCATGAGACTATACATAATTTGTTATTATATCTATATAATCCCTTAGTCCACCAAAATATTTTAAATTTTACCATTTTGGGATGTCTACGAATATAGTTTACATTTGAAACTTTTCTTTTATACCAAGTGGACCCACCACATCTACTACACACAACTCAATTTAAAACAATACTTTAATTGTGACTCAAACTCCACTAACTAATCACAACCAAATCAAAACAATATATGAAGTGCGACCCTATATCAACTCACTACATATCCCCACCAAAGTCAAAACATAATATTAAAACTCGTGTCAGGTCGGAGTAATATATTAAATGATTACATATTGAAGCTCTCTCCATTGGCATCACCACAAACCTTCTTTCATATTATATTAATATTTTATATACGGTGATATATAATTGAATGATTTGGAAAGAATTGTTTTAGGTAAGTATATTTATATAATTAATTAGTCATGATTATAGTCATATTTAATTAATTATTCAGTCAAAATTGCAATATATATATTTGAATGTATATATATTATATATATTAATATTTTTTTGCTAATTATAATATATAATATAGATATGATAGTAGGCTCCTACAATAAGCTTTGTTCATTTAAGATACGGAAATATATAGTATTCATCAATCATCATCGTTTACTCTTAAAAATTGGATAATATATATAATTAATTATGAAGATTGATGGACTAGCTAATTAATTAACTATTCATTTGTTTCTTTTTTATTCAGATTAGATGATCTTTTCCCTTTAGAATTTTAAATTAATTTTAATATTTATTAAAATTTACTTAAAAATTCTATCTCTCTCTCTCTCTCTCTCACACACACACACACACATATATATATATATATATATAACTTAAATCTCAAATTTTTTGATTATTAATTCTAATATTTACTATAAATATATATTCCACGTTGATTTAATATAAAATCAAACAATTATTGAAACAATATAAATACTAACAATGTATATATTCTACATCACAATTTAATTGTCCAATTAATTATTTAATCAAATAATAATTATATTCTAATTAAAAGTTTATTTTTTAATATTGAATTTTTAATAATTTAAATTTAAATACATAACTTGATTTTTATTTAAACATTTAATTTAGCAAATTATTAAAATTATTTTTTATATATTAATTTCAGATGAAATACTTTTGTTATTAATTTAAAATTTCATCCAATATTCATCTATAATATATATCTATACAATAATAATTTATACAAATATATTTAAAAATCAGCTTTTTAATTTATTATCCTATGTAACATTACCATAATCAGTCATTTTATTTATCTTAAATCTCAATTTTATTTTATGAATTTTAATATTTATTAAAATTTTGAATAATGTTAAATTGATTAAAACATTAAAAAAATAATATAATTTTTTATTTTTACTGAAAAATTTATTATACTAGATTATTAGATTATCAAATAAATAGGAGTGATTGAAACTTTTCTATAAATATTATATTATAATTTTACTTACAACAATTAGTTGTCAAACTGTAAGTAGAATTTTTCATGTGTAAAGTAAATAAAATCTATAATATTTTTTTTCATATCTTTTTATTTCATAGCATATTAGTTTAATATATATTTTGTAGATATTAAATCAATAGTGTAATTTAAATATCACTAAACTAACAAATTAGTCTATCACAAATTGAAAACTTAGTAAACTTTATTAATATGAAAATTTTATAAAGAAAAAATGTGTGTATAATTGAGTTTAAATAGAGATTGAGATATTGAGTCAATTAAATTACGTTAATATTTCTTAATATTTTATAATATATAATCGTTGGGTTTTTCCTATTGATTTTAGTCAATTTGAACTTATTCTATGTTTCTTTAATTTGTTTATGATAATTTACGGTAAGATTGGTCGAATCGATCAATATTTTATAAATTATGATTTGATTTAAACGATGGGTTGCCAAAACATATATATTAGACTTTTGCGTATAAAATTTAAATGTAAGAGACATTATATATAATTTTAGATATAATTTATACACAAATATAGTTCATATAAAGTAGGTGGATGAATATTTAACGAGAATTTATAATTTATATAAAAATATAGTTAATATAAATGTGTTTCTAACTCACACCTATTAGTGTCGGCTACCGGAAGGTAAAATTTCATCACTACCCTCACGGGTATGGATATGGATAGCCAATGTTCATGTATGTCGTGGCCGATTGTCATCCCTACTTTTGACCCACCAACAATATAATATTTAATACATATAACATTAATTATTTGAATTGATCAAATAATAATCATGATTTTATTTGGTCAAATAATTAATTCTTATCAAACAAAAAAAATAGTCAATTTTTTTTAAATTACAACATAAACTGATTATATACCAATAAATTTTTCACGAGATAAGTCTTCATTTATCACTTATATATTGCAATGATATAATTTTTTAGTAACACAAATTTGCAATCATATTAATAAATCATAACATAACGTGGTTTTTCTTCAACACGACCTACATTAGATAAATTGTTGAGAATAACATTTATTTCTAATAATTTGTCAATTTATACCACCTCTAAATAGGAGAAATATGTCAAAATAGTAATTTTAATTAAAAAAATTTAAATTTTAACCACCTAAAATATTATTGTAAAATAATAGTCATTCTGTATTATATAAGAATTATATAAAAAGAACAAATATGAGTACCCTCATACCCACCACTCATCACCTTTTGGGTATTCATCATCTCGCCACTTGTGGATATTAATCACGTGTGAAACATATAATATTAATATTTAATAGATATTATATACTCCCTCCGTCCCACCAGTAATGACCCATTTGTATTATTTTAATACACCTATCTACTTTACAAATGGGTCATTACCGGTGGGACGGAGGTAGTATAATTTTATGAAATACTTTACATATAATTTTTGGAAAAATATAAAAACATGGTTAATATTAGGTGGGTGGGTGATTATTTAACATGCATTTTGATGGATATTTCATAGGTATATAGCGACTAATTTTTGTGAGTAAAAATAATAACTATCCATATACAAATACAAATGATATTAAAATATACCAATGAAACTATGCGTGGATATCAAATATGTTTCTAACTCACATATATTACCTGTTGGGAACCCCGAAGTACCTTGGTTTTAATGATGATCTTTCGAAACTCACTTAGGTTTTATAGCGTCTATTGGCATTAAACTGTTCTACGTGTTAACAGATCACTATGTATAAAGTGAATTCTGATAGAGAACAGATTAGGAGATGACTTAACATGTAAAAGAATTATTCCTATAGAAGTCATTTCTATAATAGTATAGGATGAAGACCAAGTCATCTCTATCAAAGGAGAAATCGATTTGCTGTGACAGACAACAACCAGATCACCGACCAGATCGATGATCACAGCGAATCACCAGATCGATAGAGTCATCAAACCACTAGATGACATCACCCTACACATCATATCCTCTTGCCACGTCAATAATTGAAGTCCATCCAATAGGGCTTGGAAGAAGAATCTCTGATTGACACGAGGAAGGAAAGTAACCATTAGCGATCTGCTTTCCATACTTAGAGAATTGAGTCAACGTTTTCTACAAGGCAATGACAGATATGATGGATATCATTGATTGGCAATTTACAATCAATCCCACGCCAATCAACAAACGGCTAAGAATTTAAAATTCAAAAGCCTATATATATTTGGAGTTTAGAGTCTGGAGAAGATATATATGCTACATCGATAATATACTCTCAAGAAATCAATCTCTGAACCAGACCAAGAGCTTCAAACAACTTGTGATTCTACATCACACCAACCCAGTCTCGATTCAAGTCTGTCTTATCGAGAGAAAGGAGATCACCCTGCTAGCTAGTAGTTTTCTAGTGGTAACGTAGAGGTAATCTGTTGTAAAGGGACACGACCCTTACTTCGTGCATAAGTATCCTTCTAGCTTTGATTGATACTTGTGACTCGTTCTCCACGAGTATAAAGAAGAAGAGTATCCTAGTAGTGGATAATCTGGTCTAGTTTTGATCAGATCGTGGACGTAGGGATTTCCCGAACCACGTTAAACAACTGTGTTATTTATCTTTCTGCATATTTACTTTCAGTTGTTTATTTTCACTAACTCCCTACACCTCCATATAGACTGCATCTCAATCAATCTGCTTTAACAATCTGGTTAATCATTAAGGTTTTCTATATAAGAGCACCAACTAAATCCACCATATTTCCGCACACACAATACTTAGAAAGTAATAAGATCACTCTTATTAGTGTCTAAGCATCTACTCTAGAGAGCAATCTGTTTGGACTGATCTGGTATCGATCTGTTGATCAATCTGGTCAGTCACCTGCCGAGCAATTTCTTGTTTAAGAATAGCTTGAACTCTCTAATAAATAATCAAGTAAACTGAAAAGTTTGTATTTGGTGTATCCCCCCCCCCCATATTTCCGCACACACAATACTTAGAAAGTAATAATATCACTCTTATTAGCGTCTAAGCATCTACTCTAGAGAGCAATCTGTTTGGACTGATCTGGTATCGATCTGTTGATCAATCTGGTCAGTCACCTGCCAAGCAATTTCTTGTTTAAGAATAGCTTGAACTCTCTAATAAATAACCAAGTAAACTGAAAAATTTGTATTTGGTGTATTGGGGGCCCCCCCCCCCCATACACCAAACCTTACTCTTTCGGGACCAACAAGTGGTATAAGAGCAGTGGTTCAAATGACCATTGTTTCTGTTTCACAGGGTTAATACCTGCGTGGTCAACTTGAATAGATCTAGGAAAACCTACTTTCATTCACGTGCACTCTATCTGCTATGATACAGAGAATGGAGTTTCAGAATCAAAACAGCACTCAAAGCTCATCACTATCTGATGTGGAAATAATAGAAGAAGGTCCACTAGAGATCACTGAAGAAAAGACTGTAACCACTTCAACTGGAGTAACTACACGTTCCTAAAGATCCAAGAAAATACACTTCAGAGGAACGTCGCGAAGCTAATCTGGATGACTTTGCTAAAGGGATCATATCTAGCATAGTCAAAGGCGTACATCTGGCCAAAATCCAAGATCTGGATACTGCCAAAGAGATGTGGGAAGCCTTAAGAGACTTGTGTCTAGGATCAGAAGTCATGATTGAGAACAAGCTGTCACTTGCCTGCAATAAATACGATGAATTCAAAATGAAACCAGGCAAGACCATTGAGCAAATGAAAATGAGATTCACTGGAATCTTACTTGAGATATCAGCATTCAACAAGAACAAATATACTCTAAGAGAAAAAAACATGAAAGTACTCAGAGCACTTCCACCTAGCTGGGAGATATATGCTGCAATGCAACCACTTCGTGCTGACTTCAATGAACTCTCTACAGAAGCTCTATTTGATCATCTTGAACGTCATGAATGTGACATTCAAAGAATTCGTGGATCAGATCATCTGTCCAAAAAGGCAGAAAGCAGCTCGAAGAAGGACAAAGAAGTAGCCTTCAAAGCAAAGAGCAAACCAGATGAACCTTCTGAACCTTCTACACCAGATGAAGAGAAAGGCTATGACAAACTGTTAAAAAAGTTTGCAATGATTGCTAAACGCATGGACAAGATGGAGGTCAAATCGAAGAAATTCAGACGTTTCTACAAAGATAACAAAAACAAATTCTACAAGAAACGTGACAATGATCGATCTGATAGCAAGGATGAACCAAACAGTAGACAGGTAAATCATCAAAGATATCTAACTCAACAGATTATACCTGCTTTGGTTGTGGTAGAACAGGTCACTTCAAAACAGATTGTCCTGATCTGTCCAAAAGCCAAAGAGAAGAGTTGAGAGCAAAAAGAGATCGAAAACTCAAATATGAACGCAAGGCCATGCTAGCTGAAGAAGAATCAAGCAGCTCAAGTCATTTTTCAGATAGCTCATCAGAGAATGATGAAGCATTCTTTGCTAATGACGAAGAAAGCTGAGATGGATGCTATGTGGGATTAGACAACGGTCTGGATGAAGTCGAGGTAAACTCTTGCAATTCAAATTCTTCAAATGATAATGATCTGGAATAGGAAATAGAAGATCAATCAGATTATTCATGGGAAGAAGTTAATGAGATGTTCAAAAGCTATTCGAGCATCAAGAAACTGTTTAGAGAAGTTGTGGAAGAAAATGATAGGTTGAAGAAATCTGAACAGATATTGAGCACAGCTAACACCCAACTCGTTGCCCAAGTAACTGATCTGGAAGAACAAATCAAGGGAAAAGATAGAGAGATTCACTCACTAAACTCAAAGGTCAAAGATCTCGTCAACATGAACAACGTAGCTGAAGAAAGAATAAAGAAAGGCAGAGAAATGATCTACAAAAGTAATGAACGTGCAAAATTGCTAATTAGTCTGCAGCAAAAAAGCACATCTGGATTATGATATCCAGGTCAATCAGGAAAATCTTTGGGAAACATAAGCTTTGTACCAGAGAGAAAGCAAATACCAGATCAAGTAATAGATCTGAAGAACAAGAAAAGCCATCCACAGAAGATGATGATAAAAGAGACTAAGTACAGACAATATCACCAAACAAAGGGGTCAGCAGGAAAATATCAACAGGACATTACCCAACAAAAATATCAACAAGGCAAAGAATGTCAACAGGACAGTACCTATTAAGAAGGGATTGAAGAATGATGGAATAGAGAGACATCATCCATTTGTATTTCATTCTCTGTCTAGAGTTGATATTGATGGGAACATTATTACTTGCTATATATCTATTCCTAACCCAAAAATGTTCTGGATTCGAAAGGGAACATTTGCTAATAACCAAGCACCCAAACGTTGAAGGGTAGCTAAGTTTAACTAATTGCAGGACCAGAAGACTGCAAGAAGAAACAAGATAGCAAGAGGAATAATCTGGATAATAGATAGTGGATGTTCGAAGCACATGACATGTGACAAGAATCTACTATCAGATTACATTGAAAAGCCAGGACCACAGGTCACCTTTGGATGTAACTCAAAAGGATACACTAGAGGATATGGAAATATAAAAGTTGGCAAGACTACCATCTCAAATGTATCGTATGTTGAGGGTCTTAGTCACAATCTGTTTTCAGTAAGTTAATTCTGTGCTAATGGTAATCAGATTGTTTTTGATACTAACAACTATTTTGTGAAGAACAAGGAAGGAGATGAGATACTCCTTACTGGAAAACTGCAGGATAAGCTATATATTGTCCAATGGACAAACCAGATCGAGACCTGCTTAGTCACTAAAATTGTATCAGAAACAAGCTGGTTATGGCACAAGAGATTAAGCCACCTAAATTTCAAGTCAATCAACAGGATTGCCAAAGAAAAATTAGTGGAAGGACTACCAGATCAAGTATATGATAAAGATCATATATGTGATGCGTGTCAAGCTGGAAAGCAAACCAGATCATCCTTTACAAGCAAAACAGCTCACTCAACATCAAGAATACTGGAGCTTTTGCATCTGGGTCTGTTTGGACCAGTTAAACCACTAAGCATAATGGGAGAAAATACACCTTAGTAATCATAGATGACTACTCAAGGTTCACCTGGGTCATCTTTCTGTTAAAGAAGAAAGAAACACTAGTCAAACTGCCTGATTTTCTACACAAGATCACCAAACAGAAAGAGGTGAATATAGCCACCATCAGAACAGATCGAGGAACAGAATTTCTCAACCAAAAGATTGAAGCATACTGCAATAAGATGGGAATCACTCATCAAACCTCAGCTGCCAGAACACCTCAACAAAATGGAGTTGTTGAAAGGCGAAACAGATCACTGAAAGAAGCAGCTCGTACTATGCTAAACGCTGCCAATCTACCCAAGAAATTTTGGGCAGAAGCTATCTACACGGCCTGTTATACTCAGAACAGATCATCAATTATACTCAGACATGGAAAGACACCTTATGAGATCTGGAACAATAGAAAGCCTAAGATCTCTTACTTTCGTACTTTCGGTTGTCTGTGTTACATACATAATAATGGGAAATCTCAATTGAAGACTTTCGATAGCAAAACTGATCCTGGAATATTCTTAGGATATTCTGATATCAGCAAAGCGTATCGAGTCTACAATAAGAACTCTTATATTGTGGAGGTACCACCTCATGTTGTTTTTGATGAGTCTATTGTTGAGTACAAGCCACCAGATGATAAACAGACAGAACACCAGATGACCACAAAAAAGATGAATGAAATGTTACTAGAAGATATTCTTATTTGGAATTCAAAAAGTAATGATGAAGAGAACAATACTCCACCTATTGCTGAAGAGATTATACAGCAAGGGGGAACAATCCAACATGAACTGGATGAAAACAGATCACCAACTGATAGCAATGAAACAGTCATTGCAGATGATAATCAATCTGAAAATCAAAATCTAGAAGCAAGAACAGATGAGAATCCATTTCAAGCTTCATCAACAGCTCACACTGAATTTGAGGAACCAACAGATCAACCTGATCCTGAGATATCTGATGAAGAGATGACCAGGAGAAGAAGATGGATACAAGATCATCCACCAGAACAGATTGTTGGAAACCCATCAGATCATGTGAAAACAAGAAGAATGCATGGAGAAAGTGCCTTGTTAAGCTGCTATCTCTCTCGCATTGAACCATCTGATGCTCATGAAGCATTACAAGATGCAGATTGGATAACAGCAATGCAAGAAGAACTTAATGAGTTCAAAAGAAATGAAGTCTGGTATCTCGTGGACAGACCCAAACACCAAGGAGTTATTGGTGTAAAATGGGTGTTCAAAAATAAACGAGATGAGAATGGTGAAGTAGTCAGAAACAAAGCCAGATTAGTAGCTAAAGGCTATAATCAACAAGAAGGCATTGATTTTGATGAAACGTTTGCACCAGTAGCCAGACTAGAAGCAATAAGGTTGTTCTTAGCATATGCTGCACACAAAAGATTCAAGGTATACCAGATGGATGTCAAAAGTGTCTTTCTAAATGGTATCCTTGAAGAGGAAGTCTATGTGGAACAGCCACCTGGATTCGAAGAAGCAGATCCAAATCAGAAAGTATACAGACTGACAAAAGCAGTCTATGGTCTAAAACAAGCCCCTAGAGCTTGGTATGAGACATTGTCTACATTTCTACTAGAATCTGGATTCAGAAGAGGATCAGTTGATAAGACCTTGTTCATTATCAAAGTCAAAGAGAATATCCTTCTAGTACAGATCTATGTAGATGATATCATATTTGGATCCCAATATACTTATTTGTGTGATAAATTTGCTGAACTTATGAAAAATAAGTATCAAATGTGCATGATGGGCGAAATGAGTTTCTTTCTAGGTTTGCAGGTTAAGCAGTTACCAGATGACATCTTCATTAATCAAGCAAAGTATATTTATGATCTGCTCACTAAGTTTGGAGTCAAAGACAGTAAACCTGTTAAGATCCCAATGCAGACCAACGGAAAAATTGATCCTGATCCAGAGGGAAAACTAGCAAATATCACTCAATACAGAGGGATCATAGGATCATTACTCTACCTAACTGCCAGTCGACCTGACATTACATTTGCAGTAGGAGTATGTACAAGATATCAAGCAAACCCTAAAGAGTCTCACATGGAAGCAGCTAAGAAGATATTAAGATATCTTAAGGGAACAGATCACATTGGATTATGGTATCCTTGTGAAGATAACTTTGAGCTAACTGGATATACAGACTCAGATTATGCTGGATGCAAGTTAGACAGAAAGTCAACATCTGGCACATGTCAGTTTTTGGGAAATAAACTGATCTCATGGTTCTCAAAGAAGCAGACATCTGTTGCCACATCAACTACAGAAGCTGAATATATGGCAGCTGGAAGTTGTTGTGCACAAATACTCTGGTTAAAACAACAGCTCAAAGATTATGAAATCGATGTCAATGAGATACCCATTTTCTGTGATAGTTCAAGTGCTATAGCTATCACACAGAATCCTATTTTGCATACCAGATGCAAACACGTAGATGTGAGACATCACTTTATAAGAGATCATGTTGAAAGAAAACATGTACAGATCGAGAAAATACACACTGAAGTACAGAGAGCCGACATTCTTACTAAAGCATTACCAGAAGAAAGATTTAAGATGCTTTGTGGCAAACTAGGACTGTTAAATCTGGAAGAGAGGACCAGATAGACTTAGAACATATCAAGTAAAATATTCCAATAGGGTATTAGAACCAGATTGATATAGTCCAGATTGATAAAGAACAGATCATGTAAAATTCCAACTGGGAATTAACACCAGATCATCTAAGTGCAAGTTAATGATCAAACAGATCAATTAAATTCCAACCGGGAAGTATTAACAGATCATCACACAAGATTGATGTCCAAGATCAAAAGTCATATAAACAGATCGATAGTGGTGTCAACAGATTGTTAATAAGGAAATTGACTACAACAAATGACTAGCAGCCACGTGGAAATTAATTCCTACCTTTTGGGTTACTTAGTCAAGGGGGAACGTCAGCAGAATAAATCTAAATACGGCGATTAAATCTATATAATTATAACCTATATGTCTAATTTCTGACATTATATATCTAATCCTTTAATTTTGTGATGATTAGTACTTGTGTTTGGGAAGTGTGATCTCAAAGATATTTACCATATCAAGAAAAAGGACGCAATTTGATGGCTCAAACCAACACGCGCCACACAACAACCCTTGGATCTAAAACGCGTGTATCAAACGCAGAATAGAGGCGGTAATAGACTGCCAGTCTATATTTCAGAAAAGCGGGAAAGTAAAAAGGGAAGAATAAATCAAAACCCTCAATCTTATTTTCTTTTAATCTACACCGTTTATCATTTTCCTATATATATACATGTGTTAAACTGTTTGTCTACCACCTACATTCTTCTTCTTCGACAAACACTTAGCAAATTTTTTTTTTCAAACTCTCTCAAAATCTTCAAAAACTTACCTATCAAAATGGCTCCAAAATCAACTCTGTTTCTCGAGCAAGTGAAATTTCTGAACCCATACATTCATCAAGATTCATATGCCGTTCTTGACACCTACGACTTTCACAAACTGGACAAGGCTTTCGCCCTTATTAAACGCTGCAAAGGTTTCCATTTTATGAGTTTTTCTTTTAAGCTGTTTTGTATATCTTGAATGCTCTGAAATCTCTTAAACCCATATTGAAAAACAAGTTTTTATCCATTTGCATGCATATGTGAACATATATTGTAGCGTGGAATTTGATATCCGATATTGCATAAACTGTTGAACACTCATACTTCATTGATGGAAGCATGGTGTTCACCTATATTTCATCTATCTCTGTTGTAGGTTTTCACAACATCATCACCACACACCCTCTTCAATTCCTGCCAAAGGAAGTGGCAACTTTCTATCTCTCATGGCAAGGAGAGAAAGGTGGAAATGAAGCTACTATTCGAGTCAGCAAGGGCAGCACTATCAGCAATACAACATACAACGTGCTGAATATCATAGATGAAGTCTACCAACTGAGGGATGAAGGTCTCACCCTTGGAGATATCACTGACGAGCAACTACAAGAGGCAATAGAGATGGTGATGGTAGTGCCCATCCATTATACGAACAAGATGTTCAATAGGGCACTGCTTGCACCTGAATTCAAGATCGTATTCGAATTCGTCCAGAGAATTTTTATGAATCACAATGGTTCCTACGACCAAGTCACCCCAGAGAAGTTCAAAATTCTTGCTGCTGTTGTGCTGTACCTGCCAGTAAACTGGAGCAGAATTCTCTTTGATCTATTGGCAAAGGAAGCCAAGATGATCACGTTCGTAAAAGGAGCAAGAACAGGCATTGAAGTGAGGAGAAGTAGCCTACGACACTCCACCAAGATCAGCTACATGCTGGAATCCTTCTTCAAACAACACAAGTGGGATACTATGGTTGAGTTCAACGACAGATTGCGCTTCCCAAAGGACCAACATCAAATTGAGATGTCTATGGGAATCTCTGCCAATCTGATAGCCAGGGTGACAGACCCTGTATATGCCAATGCATTGATGGAGATGGGGAGCTCGAATCCAATCTGGATTCCCCCATCTGCCCCTGCAGAAAAATCCACCAAGTCTAGAGTCACAAAAGAAAAGCCAGTGCAAAGAACCCCCTTGTTGGGAACCCTGAGGTTTTAGTGTTGATAATGGTATCTCGAAACACACTTAGCTATTTA
>JAPKLX010000107.1:743110-796594 GCA_026898415.1 Leonotis leonurus | reverse complement strand
ATATAAGGAAAGAGACCGTTAGCAATCTGCTTTCCATAAATCAAAGAAAAAACAAATCTTGAATCAACCCCCAAAGCAGAAACCCAAATTACCATCCAAAGAAGCAACATGCAAAGTCCACAACCTCAAAACAAAAAACAAAGACTCATTCCAAACTAAAAACCATTCGAATCTAATCCAGCCAGTTCCGACACCCAAATTGTTTAAATAAAAGAAAGAAGAACTCGAAACGGGCACATGCAGCCACAAGAGAGAAATCTCCAAAACAGAGAAAATTCAAGAAAGCCCAAAAATCCAATCTTGGAAAAGGAAACCGGAAGAGTGGCATGAAGGTAAGAACTTTCTGCAGAAAATAAACTAAATGTCAGAACCAATAATCAACAAGAAGGTAAGAACTTTCAGCAACAACATCAATCGAACTACGAAAATCACTTACTTCAATCACCAAAACTAACGCATAATATCAAAATCAGCACAAAAATAAATAGGGCTGAGAAAACGCAGATGAGCGAAGGCGCAACTCCACAAACCCAGATGGAGAAATCAGCAAAGATCGCCGCTTCACAACAAAAGGATGAAGAAGTGTGGGACTATATTATGTGGAATGGAACTGTGAGAGATAGCTTGTGTGCACACAAGCTTTCTAAAAAGAAAATTAAAGCGTGGCAGTAATGTTTTTATATAGCAGTCTGAGATACGTACTAAACTAAGTATTTTATGACAAATTGCACGCTACTACCATTACTGAAAAGAAAATTCAGATCAGAAGGAGTCTAAGTTTAAATGTCATAAAAATAGAATAAAAAACATACCTGATTTTGGAGCTACGAGTTTACAAATAACCCAAGGTACAAATAGGTAGTTCTTCACCAATCACCAACTGAATAAGTAATGTGTTGTTACTTGTCCTCCCTCCTTACTCAAGTATCTTTACTGAAACTTTAGTGCCATTCCATTTAGCAACTTGATAAGATCCCTGTCCAGAGACGCAGCACTTAAATGTCAACTAATTGAGGTAACAGATGCAACTATATGTGACAACAAGCAGTCATTTTCTTCTATGATTGCAAATCACTAGGTATCACAGAACAAGTCAATAAACAGTGCTACAATAAAACAATAAAACTTCACAACAATTAAAGCTAATAAGTGCATCTGTCAAAACTGCACAAGATACACTCAACCACAGCCACATCCATGTGCGTGGAAATAAGACATATACTCCCCTTATACCTCTTATACATTCGAAGTCCACCATCATACTACAAAAATACACCAAAAGTTAGTGCAACTGTACTAGTAAGATAAAGGTGATGAGAAGTTGAAAACAGACTAGAATAGGCAAGCATGCATGCTCAACAGTGTACCTAAAGCTATTCCCTTAAAATCACTCCTCGAAAGACCCAAGCTTTCACACCTATATCAAATCAAACATGTACTTAGGCTTTCCAACTCCCACTACATATACGTGAAGAAGCTTGCTCAAAGATACATTTCACTGAAATCAGATTTTAAATACATCAAAACACTTAGAAATTGTAGAGAAAAAGAGAGAAAAAAAAAACAAGGAGGAAGCATTGCCCAAATCATTCGAGTAGGCAACCCCAGAATTTCCACCAGAAGCAGTAGTAAACCATGAGGTAATTAACATTAGTCCTCATTTTTTTTTTTAGTTACATGCTTCTATTATAAGTTCTAGTCACGAAATGAAAAAAAAAAGAGAATTGAAACTTAGAGCAAAATTTGAGAATTTATAAATTAGGACTTTCCCCCACAAAACAAAAACGAGCCAACATTTAATAGAAGTATAAAGCATGCAAAAGATTAAGATAATGAATTTCAAAAATTTTGGATTTACTTTTTACCTTCTGAACGAGATGGGAGTGGGTTTGTGGACACCTAATGAGGCACTACTCAGAGAAATAAAACATAAATGCTAACCACTATCTTCTCCACAGCTTCACATATCTTATCAACTTTAGCCTCAGAAAGTCCTTTGATTCCAGTCAAGTTCTGGTACTCAGAGAAATAACCTTTCAAATGTCTTGCGAATTTATAATAAGAAAATGGTAAGGTGGTGATCATTTATTCACCTTCTTAGTGTGCATCATCAAGCCATTACATGTATAGATCCCAGCATCCTGCAGCTTCTTCACATCTCCAGCATTGATTCCATGAGATGTCACTACAAACAAAAACAGAATAGCTTTCAGAAACTATATCGAGCTTCTAACGCATACCATATTACAACAGACAACAACTTTGTCAGAAAATTCAACTAAATCTACTGATTTTAGAAAGCATTTCTTAACATACTTTAGAAAGGTAACATGATAACTTGATTAGGTGACAAATCTACAATTAATTGTAAAGAGACTGTAGAATGTAGTACACTCAGAAATAGGCATGCATATACGCGCACTTTCAAGCATCCGGAAATAAAAATTATGTTTCATAAAGATAAAAGAGATATATATATATATATATATATATTATTCCAAATAGGACCAGGGAGCAATTCTGCTCAGTAAGAACTGAAACTAGAAAGCCAAATTTGTTACCATAATAACAAAAATATTCCACTTTCTTACACATACAGAGAGCATTTCTGCTTCACTAATATGCCCAACCTAGATTTTACCCAAGGGTTTGGTCTGTTCGGAACAAGACTATGGACTAGATAGGGTGCAGTAAAACATATTCCAACAATTACATTATGATTGCAGTTGAACTCTACGGGTTGACACAATTACAACCAACTCTAGTTTTAACCGTCTTCCAGACCTCATCAATGAATTCGAAAGTGTCAGTTCTTTAAAGCTATACAAACTTGTCAAATTCTCATAAACAAGTTCCCATACTGAGTTTTTTTGGGTTTGCTGAGTACAAATTGGTCGATTTTCAACATGCAAAATAATATAGCATCTGAACAGTTAAAATTAAGAAGCTCCCAACTGATTTGAATCTGAAGCACAACAAATGAAAAGGAGAATAAAAACACCTAAAATGAAAGGAAACTGCACCAGGAAACTGTGACATGAATCAAATTACCTGAACTGGTACTTCAAGTTTTAACCTCAATGTAGACCGACATTTTCCCTCCTCTCCCTCTTCTAGTAGCTATCAGCCAAACAAGAATGAAGGATCAAAGACATAATACACCAGCTTATATAAGAAGCACTGTTAGATAGGTAATAGTAGTTCTCATCTAAGAAGCACTGGAATGAATACGATACGGGGATGAAAATACGTCCATTTCCAAAAACGTAGGATATGAATACGTCAAAAATACGACAAAACACCCCAGATTTCTAGCAAACGAAATCTAGCAAACCGTGCAAAAAATTAAAGCCATTGATGGTGGAAGATGCAACAGATTCAGGAAGCAGTACAATGACTATCGATTATTTGGTATTCGAGAGAGGGAGCAAACTGAGAGGAATTTAGGGAAAAAAAGAAAGAAAGAGAAGCACTGAAGACATACCTTGCTTGGGCGGCGACGGTGGCAGGGTAGGCGGCGGCGGCAAAAGCCCTCGATGGTTGCTGCTCTCTGCTGCCGAGAGAGAGAGTTTCGAGGGAAACTTCTGAGGGCGCGCGAGAGGTGATGGAGCGCCGGCGAATTCGCTGGGGAAGAAATGGCCGAGCTCCGGCTAAGGCTGGGAGTGGCTGGGTTCGCGGAATTGAAGAATTGAGATGGGAGGGCCGGATGGGAGTGGCTGGGTTCGTGGAATTGAAGAATTGAGGTGGGAGGGAAATTGAGGAGGGAGAATAAGGGTTTAGGAAAATAAACACGTTCATATAGATGACATTTTTTATTAATGTGTCATGTATATTAATTATAAACACACCCATAGATCACATTTTGATGATATTGTCATCTAAGTAATAGATACATGACATTTTAGCATGACATTATTTTAAAAAATGTCATGTATATGTTTAATCACACTTCATAGATCACATTATTTTTTCACAATGTCATCTATGCAAAAAAAGACGCTCATACATGACATTTTGTGAAAAAAATGTCATCTATGATGTGTCATGTATGTTTAAATTTCTAGTAGTGGTTGAGAGAAACTTACCCTCAGACTATCTTGGCATTAGCTCAACATGAAGCTCAAACATTATAGATCGATCTGAGATCGATATATGAGAAAGCTGGAATGTTACAGTTTTTTGAAAGTGTGGTAGATGAGGAAGAAGAAACTGATGGAGCACACCAACAGGGTGTGGCAGAACAAAGATCAGAACCAGATCAGCACCAGGCTGATTCTGCAGAACTGATCACACCAGCTGCACAGGCTGAGGGGGAACCAACCACAACTAGCAAAATCCAGATTGAGGTGGTTAACTATCCACAAGAGGAAGAAGAACCAGCTGGACAGAGGGTGGGAGGTAAACTAACAGATGACATTTACACCCCTGCTGTCGCAGCAACCACGGAAGAGTATGTGGAGACTACCAATCTGGAGGATATATTGATGACTCAACATCAATTACTATCCAATGAACAAGTCAAGGACCTTATATCTAAAAAGGTAGACAAGTTCATGTACGGCACCCTCTCAACAGTCCAAGACCAGGCCACCAGAATTCTCACAGAATTCAACAACCATCTGATGTCCCATGTAGACCAGGTAGACTCAGAGTTGAGGAGAGTTTGCAGATTGAAGCTGGACGAGCTAAGTAAGAAAATAGATGATGACCGATCTGCAGCTGAGCAGAGGAAAGAACAGATCGATCAAACTCTGGCAACCATGGAGCTTAAAGTTCAAGAAATGTACAGGATTTTTGCAGAGTTTGCTAAAAAGGAGAAAGACATGGTTCATGCCATAGTCAAGGACCAGACCGACGACATTTCTGAAGAAGTGATCAAAGCAGCTAAGATAGAAATCAGATCACAATTCAGAAAGTTCGAAGATGAAGGGGTCAATTTTGTTGAGAGAAAGCTCAGTGATTTGCGATATCCCACCAAGACCTTGATAGATTCATACTTTGATGAGATTGGGATAATCAAGGAAGAGCAAGAGAACTATGCTGCTAATCTGGCCAAGGCAAAATCTTCAATGGTGAGACAGATTGATGAATCCACATATGAACATTACTTCCCTGCTCACATACAAGATGGATGCTGAAAAAGAAATGAAGGAGATGAAGGAGGAGATCAGATCACCTCCCTTAAGACACTCATCAACATATACATTGATGATGTCGAAAAGGGGGAAGGATCTAGGAAGAAAGGAAGGTCTGGAGGAAAAGAAGCTGAAAAAGGAAAGGATTAATCTGGTGTTGCTGGAGAGAAAACAGAGGCTCAAATTATCCAGCCAGCACACCCAGATCGACCAGATCAACCATCTTCTGGCAAGAAGCTAACGGAATCAAGCAAATCATCAAGTCAATCTCAGATATCAAAGAAGAAAAGGAAGAGATCTGGATCTGGTTGGTTCTCCTCTGCACCTATCAAAACCAAAAAACAAAAAGAAGGAGAAACCAACTGGGTGCCAGATCATTTGAAGGATGGATTGGAAGGGCTGAAATATGGCTTCATCATGTGACGCTACTTCATCAAGGAACCAGCTTATTGCGAGGGCACAGCGAATGAAGCATTCAATATGTATCTGGATATGAATGATGCCAAGGACCTGGTGCAGGCAATTAGAGAAGCAGTTGCTGAATCCAAGATCACCATTACTGCACCAGAGAGAGAATATAGAGAATGCCCTGACATTCCTGGCACAAAGATCCCCGACAAGACTTACTTGCTAAACTTCATCAACCAACTGGCTGAAAACAGAGGATACAAAATAGATGCAGAAGACCCAGATTACATCAGGGTCAGAGAAGGAGTGTATGAAAGCGTGCAAATGATCTCTGATGAGACTAGAGCCAAGATGAAGAAACAACAGGATGAAAGGAGGAAGAGCAGATAGATACCTATTCTCACATCTTTTCACTATCTGTAATCTCTATTTTTTTGATAAACTGCAACTTATTTTGCTTCTTATCTCTAAAGATCACTACTACAAAAACGCTAATAGACAAGGGTTTTTAACCCTTGTCGTAGCTTGTTCTCAACCCTTGTTGAAAGTGGTGTTGTCAAAAATATTCGCTCATAGACAACGGTATTAAAACCGTTGTCATAGGTCTTGTAAAAAATTCACCTATAGACAACGCTTCTTAAGACCCTTGTCGTAGATAGAAAGAAATATTAGCCCATAGACAATAGTTTATAAAACCGTTGTCACTGAGTTATAAGACAACATTATATTTTTGAATCTATTGCTAAAACTAATAAAATAAATATTAAATTGAAATGAAAACATCAAATACTTAAATATTTAAAATTAAATTACTAATATATCCAAAATTAAAGGTTATGAGCCTTGGATACATTCAACAAAACTAAAAATCCAAGAACGTACATAAAATGTACATACCAAAGAGAAAAGGAGTAAGAAAAGAATATATAATATTTAATCGAATATCTGAATTATAAATTATCTCAAGAAATGTTGCAAAACTCAAGAAGAAATGAACGTCTTTATATCATAATCAAGTGCAAAAACCTCATTTATTTTATGTCATTGGATAAAAATAAAATGCTTACTTGAATATTGTTTATCAAAATCTGAGGATCATTAACAGAATTAATAGATTGACCAATCAGCTTCTCATCTTCCGGGGTCAGGCATTCATGATATGGCTTGAGGACTTCAACAAGGCAATGCCAGATCTTAGGAAGCTTGTCAAACAGAGAACCACCAAACTTCATGCATAAATATTTCAATGCAAGTTCAGACCCTCGTCTGCTGATGAAACCTTCAACCTTCAATTGGTCTTCCCCAGCTGAGAACATATTAACTTTTGATCTATGTCTACCACTACTACTCCCAAAGGCTAATAGATCCTGGTCTTCAATTAACTCAACAGAACTTAGAGCTCCTGCCTGGGGCGTTTCACAAGGATCCATGCATGCGAAAGTACATAAATTCTTAATTAGCTTGTCATTTGGACTGGGTTTGCGTCCGATGCAATGATGAATAAGCTCTGCTAATGATTCAGCAGCCTTATTTTGAAGTATTTCCTCCTTCAGGCAAAACATAAAAACATGGTGTTAGAGTGAATAGTAGTGCTGGATAACAAGTACAAATACCTGTTCTCTTTTGATGGAAGACATTATAGGCAGAATGATTGGATTGAGTTCTGCCGGAAGCTCTGACATCCAAACAACTGCAGCTGCTAGTAAAGCCGAGACAGTAAGATGCAAATTATTCTGAAACCACAAGAAAATAGCAATTTGAATGACAGAAATTTTCCAACAGCTCTCCAGGGAGAGTAAATATAACTAACAATTATATATGTTTAAACATATTTAAAATAAATAAAATTTTGATGTATCTTAAAAGAAATAGTACTATACTAAATTAAGGTAAGACATACCGAGAAGAAGGTTATGTATTAATATGTAGAAATGCCATATCAATGCTAAAAATTAGTTAAATGAGTTGGTAGGTATAAAAAATTTAATAATATTAATTACAATAACTAGTTTTTACTTTGATTTAATATATAAGTTGTTTGATTTCGTATAAGTTGTTTATTGGGCAGAGTTCATGACTTTGAGGTCTGCTTAGTGCTTACCAATTACCGTACTTTTGTCTTGGCCCACCCGTGTCATGTTTTGACTTTAGACTATATTATGTGGTAGGTAAAATTTGTTACTACTATTAATTTAAAAGGTTAATTGTCTGTAAATTGATTTTATTTTTGTAATATTGATTTTTTTTTCATGATTTTTTTTATTTTGGTAAATTAATCTACGAACTTAATTCACATTTTAATTTTTCTCCGATATCATTTTCCGGCCAAATTGGAGATTATGTAGACGATGATGTGGCATTTTATATAATTTCATTTGATAAAACTTATGTGGAAGATGATGTGGCACTTTAAATAAGTTTATTTAAGTTGACTCTATTTCTTCTTCCTTTTATTTTAATGCCCTAATTTTCAATTTCCTCCCTCCTAAATTCTCTCCACCATTGCTTCACGATAAACACTCATTTTGCATGATTTTAATGATACAATTGTCCACTTTTATTATCTTGTTTTTGTTTATTTCTTATTTGAGTTCATTGGTTTTGATGTTTTGTATTAGTTTTACGTTTGGTTACTTTTTCATGTTTTTCTATAGGATTTGGCATTGCATAGTCAAATTGGAATTTGATAAGAGTAACCAAGTATGTGTGAAATCTTGGATAGCATATGATTAAAGTACATTTCGATAGGAGTCTGAAGGCACAAACAGATCCAAAATCGCTGTTGAAACGAGGGAGAACGGGTCAAAACAAAAAAATAGCGCGCAGTCAAGAAGCAAGATCGGCGACCCTAGCTGGGGTCGCTGAAATCAAGGCATAACTTCGGCGACTCGGGCTGGGATCGCCGAACCTGCTGGAATATCACGAAGATCCAACTTCGATCGCTGTTTTTCGGTGTTTTTGTTCTTGACTTCGGCGACCGGGACCCCGGGTCGCAGAAGTCGTGCGCGTGGAGGAGTTTTACCATATTTTCTTAGTTTCTTTCCTGTTTTATCATGTTTCACCCTAACACTGTATAAGGGCACTACATTGGAGCCATAGATACAACTTTTGCCTACCTTGAGAAATTTCTATACATTTTTTACATCTTTTATTTTAGCCACCATTGTTCTAGCAATTTTTGGAGTTTTCTTCATACTTCTTGAAGGAGAGTTCGTGATTGAGGATTGACAACCTGACATCGCAAATTCTGCAATAGGGGTTTATGTTATTTTATTTATATTTATATTCAATGTTTAATTTTATTATGAGTGGCTAGACTTTTTGTGATTCTAGGGATTTTGTAATGAACTATTTCTTTTGATGAATTCGTATTATTAATTCCTAATTTTCCTTCCTATGCTTGTTTGTGATTTATGATTTTAATTCTCATGCTTTGATAATTGGCCACTATTATTGCATGCAAGTAATGATTTTGATGTTTTATCTGGAATTGAATTCATAACCGATCCCATAGATCACAATATATGTTTCCCCTTGGGACCTAGCGGAGATAGGAGAACTGTAGGAAGATATTCTTTGTGTGCTTTTTGTAACTGATTTAATTCTCTTTAGACCTAGCGGAGATATGAATTAAATTAGCCCACTACCATAGACTTCCCTATCTGGGAGTATGTGGTTATTTAGCAAACCTTCACATGCATTATGATTAAAATATGGTAATTAGATTTAATTGTTGAATTCATTGATTGAGTTAGTGTCTATACATGATTCCCTGGAATCCATTTTCATTATATTGTTATTCATATCGTTGTTTTCTTATTCTTAGGTTATTTTATATTTATTCATAATTATCCCAAATGTTATTTTCCTAGATAATAATTGGATATTTGTGCGAATTAATCAGTGTGTTTTCGTTTATTAGTCCATGTGGATACGATACTCTGTGTGCTCTATATTACACCTATTTTTGTGTTTAAAATAGTGCGATCAAATTTTGGCGCCGTTGCCGGGGACTGTGTAGATTACTACACTGTTAATTTTTTCTGATATTTGATTATTACTTTAGGCTTTTATTTTATTTTAGTTCAGTTTATTGGTTTCTTTTTTTCTCTTTTCGCAGCTAGTGCATGATCTCGAGATCCAAGCAGGCAAAAATTATCCCGCTCTACTTGGAGATTGAGAGAACGCACAAGAGGGAGATACGAGAAAGTAGAAATCAAGCAATGGTGGATCAAAGTAATATTGTGGTGTGCAATGACGAGAAGACATAGATGCGAGCTCAATTGGAGTTCCTACAACACCAATTGGAGGAGATTACTGCCCGAGCGAATCCACCACCGCAGAGGCCACTCAACTACATGTACCGCCCTCCGATGGAGCAATTCGAAGGAGGAGGACGGGGACCGAGCATCAATGCGAACAACTTTGAACTCAAGCTGGCCCTTATTAGTATGGTGCAGGCCGATCAGTTTGGTGGAGGAGTCACAGAAGATCCGAATGCCCATTTAGAGACTTTTCTCGACATTTGCGATACCATTAAGCAGAATGGGGTGCCTCCGGATACAATCAGGATGCACATGTTTGGATTCTCTCTACGCAATCAGGCGAGAGAATGGTTCAAGAGCCTAGATCGGACGACTATCACTACGTGGGGAGCCTTGTGTGAAAGATTCCTAGCGAAGTATTTTCCACAGGAGAAAGCTCAGAAAATCATCGCCGACATCTCCCACTTCTCACAAATGGGGGATGAGTCACTTTTTGAGGCGTGAGAGAGATTCAGAGGACTCCTACGCAAGTGCCCGCAACACGTATTCACACAGGAGCAGCAGATCAATCCATTTTACTGCGGATTATCTCAAAATACTAAGAGTATCGTGGATGTTGCAGCCGATGGATGTCTATTGAACAGAAGTGTGCACGAGGCAGCAAAGATCATTGAGGAGATGGCCTCAAACAGCTATCAGTGGCCGAAGGAGCGACAACCGATCAGAAAAGTTGCATCTGCCGACGTGAATTCCAATTAAGACAATCTGATGGAGAGTTCACTCTTTTGAAAACAGAATTTGAGAACGAGAGGAAAAAAAGGATGCAGGTTCATTCAGTTGAGGAGCCGGACAAGGTTGAGGATCTCAGTTATGTTCATCAGCAGAATTTTCAGTCTCAGAACTATCAAGCCCACATGCCAAACAGATTTTGACGGAGGGAACCATGCCTATCATCCGAATAACAGGAATCATCCAAACTTCTCCTACAGCAATCTGAATAATGCTATGCAGCCTCCACCGAGATTCATAGTTCACAACAGAGTTATTCAGGAGCCAAAGAAGCTGTCTTTGGAGGACATGATGCAGCCGATGATGGTCCAACAGAATAACTTCATCGGTCAGACAGGAAGTCAGATTTCCACATTGGAGAACACGGTAGCAGCTATGGTGAAGCAACTAAAGATTCTAGAGATACAAGTAGGGAAGATAGCGAACAAAGAGACAGCACAATGCAAAACAGGCCAGTTTCCAAGTAACACAGAGATCAACCCGAAGGAACAATGTCATGTCATTCAGCTCCGAGACGGAAAATCTTATAATGCATATGCCGACAAGAAAATAAATTTCCCTATACCAGAAGAGCACCAGACAGTATCTCCCGACGCGCAGCATTTATCACCTGAAGTGACTGATGCTTTTACTGATGCGCAGTCCCAGTCAGCTAAAGTGACCGAGGAGGTTACCAGATCGACACCACCTACAGCTCCATTCCCATAGCGTCTAGCTAAGGGGAAGTTCAACGACAAGGTAAGTAAGTTTATGGAGTTGTTTCAGAAAGTTAATATTAATATTCCACTTTTGGATGCACTGCGAGATATGTCTGGCTATGCTAAGTTCCTGAAAGAGGCAGTCTCACGCAAGAGGAAGCTAGGGAATTACGAGACAATCAATATATCTGAGGAGTGCAGTGCAGTTCTACAGAGGAAGCTCCCATTGAAGCAGAAGGATCCGGGGAGCTTCACTATTTCTTGTGATATTGGAGGCTAGACATTTAGCCGAACCTTATGTGATCTAGGGGCGAGCATCAATCTGATGCCCCTATCAATCTTCAATCGCATGGGAATCAGATTTATTAAGCTAACCACCATTTCTCTTTAGATGGCTTATCGTCCAGTTACATAACCGAGAGGTATAGTGGAGGATGTGCTAGTCAAGGTGGGGAAGTTCATCTTTCCTATTGATTTTTTGGTACTTGACATGCCGGAAGACAAGCTGACTCCGTTGATCCTGGGCCGACCATTCCTAGCTACAGGCCATGCTTTGATAGATGTGCAGGATGACGGTCTGATGTTCCGAGTGAATGACGAGCAACTTAAGTTTTCCATCTATGATACTATGAGGAGGTCAGACGATTCAGAGCTGGGGGAGAAGGAAGTACAGAAATTTGCAGGGTCCCACCGACCTTACAAGGCGTCTGATTCTCACGTCTCTTGATAATTCGAGGTATCGTCTAGCTTGGACGTTAAACGTAGCACTTGTTGGGAGGTAACCCAATAATTACTTATTTTCGTTATTTTGTTGTTCAGTTTTTTAGTTAGTTTCGTTTTTTCTCTATTATTGTGGTATTTTTTTTTAATCAGAATAAGCGTGTATCATATATCGTATAACTTTGTCTCTCATCCAAACTTAATTTTCACTACGTGTTAAAATAAGTTTGGGGAAGGGGGAGAGGAATAGGATATACAATTCACCCCGCTAGATAGTCCGTTAGAGTATTTATTATTTATTTTTGTGTTTGTTATTTCATTTCGTATCGTATTTTGATTTTGTTTGAGTGTGATTTGTCATTGGATTTGTATAATTCGATCATGCAGTACGATGTTTATTGACTATTTGTACTTGAAGTGAGATGCCGATGATGATAACTCATACTTTCTTTTCCAAAATCTGTTGATTTGAGCACCTTGTAGACTTATCTTTAGCGTGAGATTTCAAAGTGATTTCAGCATTTGAAAATTCTGTAAGTGTTGACCCGTGTGAGGAATTTGAGCCTTTTAAAAAAATTCCACATCGACCATTATATAACTTTCTTTGAGTGTGATTTTGATCTTTTATGTGATCTTTACTTCTATAACTTGCTTTGGTATATGTTTCGAAACTGCTGGTATGTGTAAAGAATTGTGAGATGATCTTAGGCCATCATTGATAAGCCACGTACTTACCTATACAATACCTTGTTCTAATGTTATCCCCTTGAACCTCATTTTGAGCCTTTATAGCTGTTCTATTCTTAGCCTTGGGAGATGAAGAAGATTAAAACACATCTTGTGGTAGTTGATTTGTTGGGTTGATTAGATTCTATGTCACTCTAATAGCGAACCAGTTATCATACTCTCTATGTGAATAGGTCTCCGATATCCCATAAGCTCTTAGAAAAAAAAGAAGAAGAAAAAGGAAAAAAAAAAAGTGATCATGGGAGTATAAGGGACCGGGCATCTACAGTTGAAAAGATTGAGTACCAAATAGAGACTAGTCAAAAGAGGTTCGGGTTGAGAAAAGAAAAATGATGGATAGAGCTAAGTAGAACATGAGTTGACATCATTATGGAGGACCTGTGTAGAATGAGTTAGGAAGTTTTCAGTCACTAAGCCAAATAATTCCTGACCCTAACCAATGTCCCCACAGTATAAGCCGAAGAAAAGACCTATTTGATAGCGATTCTTGCACACTTAAAAGCGGTCGAGAAATTAGACGATCTGCAAGCCTATTGTAAGTTTGATTGCATTGTATTGATTTCGCTGAGCGTTTCACTACATATATTACTCTTTAGCCGAGTATTGAGTGATATAGTTTTCCGTGAGAACTTGTAGGTTTTTGAGTGTTGATATTGCTTTTGTTATTGACCGTTGAGGGTGAGTTACATAGGAGTATCGAATCATCTATCACTATCATTTTATCTGAGGCATTGATGATCTTCATGTACTCTCATTCGTGTTTATTGTCTTTTGTTCTTCTCATTGTTCGAGGACGAACAATAGCTTATGTTTGGGGAAGTTGATAAACACTCATTTTGCATGATTTTAATGTTACAATTGTCCACTTTTATTGTTTTGTTTTTGTTTGTTTCATATTTGAGTTCATTGGTTTTGATGTTTTGTATTAGTTTTATGTTTTGTTATTTTTTCACGTTTTTCTATAGGATTTGGCGTTGCATAGTCTAATTGGAAGCCGAGAAGCGTAACCAAGGATGTGTGATCATCAATCTTGGATAACATAGAATTAAAGTACATCTCAATAGGAGTCCATAGGGACAAATGGATCCAAAATCGGAGTTGAAATGAGAGAGAACGAGCCGAAACAAAATCATTGCGTGCAGTCAAGCAGCAAGATCCAACTTCGATCGCCGTTTTTTTCTTGACTTTGGCGACCGGGGATCCCGAGTCGCCGAAGTCGTGCGCATGGAGGATTTTTACCATATTTTCTTAGTTTCTTTTCATGTTTTATCATGTTTCACCCTAGCACTATATAAGGGCATTACATTGGAGTCCTAGATACAACTTTTACCTACCTTTAAAGATTTCTATACACTTTTTACATCTTTTATTTTAGCCACCATTGTTCTAGTAATTTTTGGAGTTTTCATCATACTTTTTGGAGGAGAGTTCGTGATTGAGGATTGACAACCCGACATCGCAAATTCTGCAACAGGGGTTTATTTTATTTTATTTATATTTATATTCAATGTTTAATTTTATTATGAGTGGCTAGACTTTTTGTGATTTTAGGGGTTTTGTAATGAACTACTCCCTCTGTCCCACTATTCTTGGCCCCTTTGACCAAAAAGCACTCACAGTTTTGGTCAAAGGGGCCAAGAATGGTGGGACGGAGGGAGTATTTCTTTTGATGGATTCGTAATATTAATTCCTAATTTTCCTTCTTATGCTTGTTTGTGATTTATGATTTTAATTCTCATGCTTTGATAATTGGCCACTATTAATGCATGCAAGTTATGATTTTGATGTCTTATCCGGAATTGAATTCATAACCGATCCCATATATCACAATACATGTTTCTTCTTGAGACCTAGCAGAGATATGAGAAATGTAGGAGGATATTCTTTGTGTGCTTTTTGTAACTGATTTATTTCTCTTGATACCCATCGGAGATAAGAATTAAATTAGCCCACTATCATAAACTGCCCTATCCGGGAGTATGTTTATGTGAACCTTCACATGCATTAGGATTAAAATATGGTAATTAGATTTGATTGTTGAATCCATTGATTGATTTAGTGTCTATTCATTACCCCTGTAATTCATTTCTATTATATTGTTATTCATATATTTGCTTTCTTATTCTTAGGTTATTTTATATTTATTCATAATTATCCCAAGTGTTATTTGCCTAGAATAATTGGATATTTGTGCGAATTAATCAGTGTGTTTTCGTTTATCAGTCCATGTGGATACAATACTCTGCTTGCTCTATATTACACCTATTTTTGTGTTTAAAATAGTGCGATCACTTCACCTCTCAAGAATAAAATTTCATCAAAATTGAAATTAGTACTCTCTTACAATTCTATGACGACAACAATAATATCGATGCTCTGGATTTTTATCAGTGTGTGAAATATGGTTCGCATGAAGAATGTTTCTTCTGTGTGAACCCTAATTTGAAGTAAATGGAGAACAAAAGCATAATTTATAAAGTTGGACGTTTTTTTGTACAAAACCACGTCGTTTTACTTTGAAAGACGACAGAACCATGCTGGAATTCAGTCTAACACGTCATTTATAATTTGAGACTAATTCGAGAGCATGGGAAAAATAAAAACGGAACTTGACGTAGATTAATTCGCCAAATAAAAAGTAATGGGAAAAAAATCAGAATTACAAAATGTTTATGAATTTATAAGTAATTAACCCTAATTTAAATAAATATATTAGTACTATGAGGCAAAAATTAAGGATTTCAAAACTTTCGACATTTTAACTAGTGCGGTACTTTTATAGATAGCAATCTTAAGAAAATTGTTATAAATAATATTATTATATAAATATTATTATTAAAATAGTCGTTTAGGTAATTATTTTTAGATATTGGATTAAATCAGATTATATAATGGCTAAACATAGAATATAGGAATTGAACACTTTATTTTGTGCTCTCTGTCCTATTTTGCACAATCCAATAGTAGAATCAAAGAGAAATTGCAATACGTTATGAACACGATCCTCTAACTAAATTAAGTATGATGATTTATTGTATAAAAGAATCCTGTCTTTCGCAAGGGATTATTCTTATACTATGAATTTTAAAGTTGGGATGTAAATAGTTTCTTAGGATAATGTTTTAATTATTATGAATTCAGATGAGCAAGATTATAAACGAGAACAATTTTTTCGTTTTGTGTGATTTTGAGAAGGAAATTTGGGTTATCTGCACTAATTTCGTGATTAAATTATAAAAAATGAATCCAATTATTACAGATAAAATATTGCATAAATCACACAATGGAGAGGAAGGAATAGAGCAACGACATACGTGATTGCACGCACTTTTGAAAATAAAAAATAAACCAAAATTAGATTGGAAAAATTAGAGGAAATTGTTTTCCATCTTCTAGATAAACTCCATTATTCCAATTTTCGTGTCATTTTAGGGGCTGAAAAATTCCTTTTTTTCTTCTGATTATTGAAGTTAATTTGCTAGAAAACTCAAAATTGTTGTGCTATTTTGATGATAATTATTTGTTTGATTCTCGTATAATTTGATCGCAGTACATGAAATATATACCTATTATTTTTTTTATAAAAAATAATATAATGTGCCGTACAAATAAAATATAGCAGAGCGACATATTATCATACAAATAGTTTTATTTAGTTATAATATTGCGTGCTCATCCACTAAAAATTTTCTCCACAATTATATCTAGTAATATGTTTACAATATTGGAATTCTTATACTTAGATTATTTTTACGTTTTATTAATTTTAACACGAATTTTAAAACATTGTTTAAAATACATGAACTTTAATACTTGCTCAATTTTTGACATAACATTGACTTTGCACAAAAATCGAAACTGACAGGGCACAACTTATATGACGTGAACTTATGACGTGAATTATTTCAAATACATGAACTTTTCAGGTTTTATTAATTTTAATACAAATTTTAAAACATTGTTTAAAATACATGAACTTTAATACTTACTCGATTTTTGACGTACAGTTGACTTTACACAAAATCAGGACATATGACATGAATTTTAAATTATTAATATTTTTCGTTCAGTTCAATTCTTAATTATTTAGCATTTAAGAATATATCATATTTACAATTATTAAATACAAAACATTATCTAAATATTCATTTTCCAGAAAATATTTTTTTAATATATATATATATATATATATATTCATTTTCCTGAAAATATTTGTTAAGCCTAAAGTGTGTACTCTAGGTTCTCGCAAATTATAAGAGGTCGATTGCATGTGGCAAGCTAACCCCGATCGGATCATAAGTGTTATTAAAAGAAGAAAAGAGAAATCCTAAACACTCTAACAAAGATAAATGGGAGGAACAAGAAATAAAACGAAAACAATAAACAAAATAAAAATGTGGATTCGGGATTGAAGGGTCTAAAATTTAGAAAACCTACAATTAATTAAATCATGCTCCTCTACTCATGTTATTGTTCGTTCATCAAGGACTTCCTAAACGTTATTCTAATTAGTCACTTACGTATCCATAATTAGACAGAATCACAACTCTCGTATTAGATATCCCTAATAAGAATTCCTCAATTACGGACAACAATGCGAAGTTAATTAATGACTTCCTAAAGTTGCTTAATAACTAAGTTTTGTATTTGACAATTAAGCTGTAATTCTAACCTACGTATTCGAACTACACAATAGGAAAATCAATAACAACCACGAATATGATTCCTACGTTTCCGATTTGGAATCATTGTTTGATTTAACCCTAGGTCTATATTGGAATCATCTCTCGATCTCAACCAATAAATGATAAATCAAAACGGTGATCAAACGTTTCAATTAAACAAGCACGAGTTAAATCAATAAGCATGAATCGAAGAGCAATCAACAAAGAATTAAAAGAGATTCTAAACCTAGGGAGAGGAAGACAATCAATGTAATACCCTCAAATCTTAATTAGTACTTAATTGCTAATTAGAGATCTAATAAGGCTTTGCATCCTTAAGAAATAAAAATAAGGAAATTTTAAGACTAAGATATATAATTGTAATTGGTGAAGATAAATAACCTAAGTGTTACTTAAGTATGATTAGAGAAAATGTTAGCATATTATGGGATAATCATAATATTATAGAATAAAATAAAATATTAAGAAAAAGAATATTCTAGAGAATGGTAGAGATTCTCTAGAGAAAGTGATAAATATCACTTAATTAATTAAATTTAAAGAATATTCTAGAATATGGTAGAAATTTGAATAAAAATCTAGTGGTACTATTCATGATAAATATCAAATTTAATTAATTTTAAATAAATTAATTATTATCTATATAAATACATAATAAGTTACTATTCATGATAGATATCAAACAAATTTTCATCTTCTTCCTTCCTCAAATTTTCGAAAACCCTTTCCCTCCCATACCATAAAATTCTTCTCCTAAGCACAATAGTGTGATTTCAAGTCATATCAAATATAAAGATAGTGAATTGAAGGTAAATAGCTATTCCCTATCATGTTTATATGTTTTATTTTGATAAGGCATGATTCTTGAAGCATGATGATGGAGAGTTTAAATTTGAAGTATTAGTGAAGTTGTTGCTATTTCATGATTAAAGCATGCTTAAAGTGAGAAATATGTAGAAATATGATGACGTAGATGAAGATATGGCTTTAGAGTTGAGTTTAAATTTATGTTAATACTAAGTGATGCTATGCTTAAATTAAGATTTTATTCATGTAATTGAGCATGTTTAAACATAAGATTAGAAAGGAATTTGAGTAAAAATCAAGAGATGAAAATTATGAAATTTTCGAAAATAATAAGAAATAAAAACTATGGGATTTTGATTTTATTTGATTAAATTGATATCATATTTGAGTTCATTGGTATGAATAATGTCTAGAATAATTTATTTAGAATTTTTCAATCATTAGAAATGAACTTTCAAAATTTAGTGAGATGATGGAGTTTCTAAGTTTATATATAGGTTGATATTATTAAGATGGAATGATGATTCATTAGAGTTTATTAAGCCATATTAAGCATGGTTGAATCAAGAGATTAAAGATAGGGTCACTCTTACATTAAGATTTTAAATTTTCAAGGAGAAGGGCATGATTGAAACTTATATATAGAGATTTTATTTGTTTGATTTAATGAAGAATTTAAGATAAAGAATGAATATAGTGGCTAATGTGAATTTATGAGATTTTATTAGCCAAGTATGTAAGAGTTAGAAATTGTTAGTTTAATATGTAAAGAAGTGATGTAATAACATAAATAAGATAAGTGATGAATGTAATGTTAAGATAGAAGGATGCAAAAGCCGAAGAAATTATAGTTATAATAATTGGCAATCAAATAAATTACAAGAAGAAGAATGAGATTATGAATTGATGCTTTCATAGAAAAGAGTATGATTTCTTACTCTTAAATGTTTTAATAATGTAAGGTTCAGCTGAGAAAGAGAAAGAAGCAAAGAAAGAAAGAGACGAAGCCTCGGTTTAAATAGGTTAAACCATTCAGGTGGGCTTTCTAACTAAAGAATGCACGTGCTAAAGAATTATTTATGATGATATGTTTTTATGTTTAAAGAAGTTGACTTGCCTATTTTTGAGCATGTTGCATGTACCTATCTACGCCAGAATTACGATATCGGCCCTATGCTGGTCGAGCTGCCGGTAAGGGTTTGTGTACACATTAGACCGTGAGCCGGTGAGCGGACTGGCCGGTCAGAGTGTTTGAGAGGGAGGCCTACCTCTCAACACAAGAAAGTAGATATGGTATCACAGATTTAAGATATTTGTCTGCAGACATAGAACATGCATATTCAGTTTTTATTGTTCTCAGAAAGAAAAGAGATATGTTTTAAGAAGCATATGCAGTTTATTTCTTAAAAACCATGTATATGCTAAAGTTGGCAAGTCAATTATATAGCTCTAAGAGCAAGTTTTCAATATTTTTGGCATGTGTCCACTGAGTGCTTTATGTACTCACGCCCTGCATGTGTTTTTAAACATGCAGGTTGAGCTGGGAGATGGCGATTAGAACTGAACACTGTAGATTATTCTGACATGTAAACTATTGAGTGGGTTATGGTTATTTTGTTGAAACATACTTGTAAGCCCTGAGTTATATGTCGTCATACATATAACTCAACCACTCTTTCCGTTGTGAAACTCAGTTTCCTTCTTGTTGTTAATCTGAATATTTGGTGCCTTTATGCTTGCTTAGCTTATGAAATCCATGTTGGTAATTTCCTTGGTGAATCATCATGTTTAACCCTTCTTCCTAATTGCTTGAGCTTTGCCTTTGGTAAATTGAAACTTGAGATCATAAATTGTTGAGTTTTGTTTTCATTAGAAACAGGGCAGCAGGTTAAAACCCCTTTTCTGTGCGTTTTGTCTATCCAAATTCGTGTTAGATTGGTACCATTTTAAAGATATTTTCAATACCTTTCTAACGGTTCATTCGGATTTCAATTCGGAGTCCGGATGAGTAAGTTATGAGCCTTTGAATTTAAGGTGTCAAACCTGCCCTGAATTCCTGCGAAAACTTTGATTCAATTTATCCTTGAGATTAAACTTCATTTCCAAGAGTTTCCTAAGTTAACCGAGTCATGGCCTAATTACTTAACTAAGAAAGGGTTAAGAAATTGGGTTGTGACAATCAATCTATAGAACAATCGAAATAAGAATTAAAGATGCTTATAAAGATTGAGTCTCAGATTGAGAGCCGAACTCGCCCTCAATCCTTCATCCCAAGCAAACTACAAAACTACACTAGGAAAGCAAGTAAAACTAGTGTTTGAGAACAGGAATTCAAGTAAAAGAGTTGGATGTTTCAAAAAATGACGCCAAGAAAGCATTTAAAACTCGTGATTAACTGCCAGCCAACGGTCGCTAGCTTGGCCCTTCTGCCGCACGGTCCACGCAGGGATAGCGGTCGCCGGGCCCTGGCCTATGAAAATCTCTGCGAATGCACCCCAGCGGGCGCTGGGGTGCCAGAGACTGCTGGGCCCTCCTTTGCTCCTTCGTCTTGGTTTCTTCTTCACGTGCACTCTTCGATCCTTTCCGCTCCGCTCGGTTTTGCATGGCGACACACAAGGCAATACTTGCAGTTCCATTCTTCTCTCATTTCTTCATCTTACATCTAAAGCACGAAAACACACGACCGGCGTAAAAATGAACTAAAAAGAGTACGAAAATAAACAATTTAATACTCTAGACACGACAACACGAAGACAAAAAACATAACAAAGACGTACTAAACAAAATTCATATCAACTTGCATAGCTAGTCAAACTAGAGTTAAACAATTTTAGTGAGCAAAAATCGTATTCTGTCAATAAGCCCAAACGTAAATCGATAGGCAAGCTCAATCAAGTCAACCTCATTGACAAACCGCCCAATCGGCCTAGTATAACTGAAAAGCCCATAAACATAGTTAGGCAATAAGAGCCCACAAACGGCTCAACTGGCCCAAAATATCAGCCAAAACTCTAACAACCCGATCAACAATAGCTACGGCCGCCAATGACAAGAATCAATTGCACCAAACCGAGGTTTTTTGGCTGACACCCCATCATTCAGTTGTAGGAATCACCCCTCTACAATTTGGCGCCCACTGTGGGACCTAGCAATCAAACAACTCAGCGAGCAACACTACCGGTGTTCAATCAGAGCATCATGTCAGGGCAAGTCGATGGATTCGACTCTGCCGTTCAACCCAATATGGCCAAGAAGATCGCCGCTCTCACTGAACAGATGAACTAAGAGAGTGAGAACAGACATAAGCTAGAGCAAGAGAATGTTGAATTACTTGTTCGTCTAGAGGCGGCAACTCATAATCAGAGAGGATCAACTTTGAGGTTTCGAATCCCGGTTGGTCCAATGCGTTCACTTGAAGAAGGTGCCTTGTCCCCTTCGGATGATGATCTGGAGCCGCACATTACAGATCTTTCATACGCGGGAAGGAATTCTAAAATCGTCTGTAATCATCTGGGTGTGCTACCCTATTTGTAGGTAGAAACAACGTCTCAACATCGGGGATAACATTAACACCCAGAACGGTCAGCATTGATGCATTGGTACAACCATCCCAAACGACCCCGCTTGGTATGACTGATAAGTCCACCACCTCCGGAATTGTGCACTCCACGCCTGGGGCTACCACTAGTGCTACAACCGCCGAAGGCATGATCGGAGTCGGGCCGTTGAATCATCCACCAGGAGGAAGTTCCTAGCCGACGGGACCCATTCTATCATCGAGAACGAACTGTCAGGCGACTATGCCATCCCAGCCAGGTGGAGGCCAGGCCTACCCCCTTACAACTGAACTGCCGTAAGTAGCCGTCAGTGGCTCTTACATAAACCTTGAATTGGAGTTGGCTAGGAAGATCGCGGAGATGGAATCGACAATACAATGAATCCCAGGAGTCCCCGCACCCATCAAGAAGAGTACCATGAGTTGCTACGTTGACTCTCCATTCGTGGACGATATCGCTCTAGTAGAGATGCCCAACAGATTCAGCTTCCCTAACATGAAGACATTTGATGGAACGACTGATCTGCATGATCATATTGCTCAATATCGATAAAGGATGTTTAATATAGCTATCCCTCGCGAGTTGAGGGAGGCGTGCATGTGTAAGGGGTTCGGTTCTAGTCTTGTAGGACAGGCCTTCCAGTGGTATACCAATCTCCCCAATAATTCCATATTTTCTTTTGCTTAACTGACAGATACGTTTGTGTAGCAATATGCTAGTAGCAGGAAGCTAGAGAAGATCTTAGAAGACTTATACATCATAGTTCAACGAAGGGGAGATCCACTTTGAGATTACGTAGGGCGATTCAACAAAACAAAGCCTTTATCCTCTCCATCAGATACACAGTCATCTGGGTCACGTACGAAACAAAGAAAATCTAATAAACACCGAGAAGAGCATAAAGGTTAATAAAAGAAAGGTCAATCGGACACACCTTGAAGGCATTGGCGAAGTAGCTCTCCACCACAGCAATATCTCCTTGATGCTCAAAGTAGGCACGATCTTCAGGAAAGATGAGCTTCTCGGCCTCGCTCAAAGAGTCTGAATGCGTAGCATCATTACCCGAAAAGGAGAAGACCCATCGGTTGGCATACTCGTTGCACTTCTCCAGGTCGACTGGGTCATTCTTCTTCTTGCCCCGATCAACCTTCTGGGTAGGAGGGGGGACGACATCAACCCTATTGGCCTCTCCGGCCGAGGTAGAACCAACCGTCCTCTTCTTCTTCTTATTTGCTCGCCATTGTGCCACCGCGTCCTTACCAAAGAGAGAGGGTATCTTGGATTGTTGAGACATGACACAACCTACAGAATTAATGTAAGTATACAAGTCGACCAAAAATTATGAAATAAAGATAACACACGATGCCTTGAGAAACTTCTGAATGGGACGAAGGATGAGGAAAACTACCAACCGCCTCCAAAGCAAAGTCGAGCTCAAATTTTCTTCGGTCAAGATGATCTTATAGCTACACTCCTCCAGGGGATACCTCAAAAACTTGTTCAACCTTGTCTTGTAACCGTAAGGCTCCCCACAACTAATCGACCCGAATCCACCTGGAAGAAGAACAAATGAAAACAAGTCAATAACACAACATAAACGAGTGAACCAAAGGTCTTAATCGATCCAACTCGACCACTCACTCATCGAACACCAATGGGGCGGGATATTTGAACCCTCAAATGTGCCCAACACACTAAAAAGAACAAAGAAATATCCCTTCTTCCAACCCTTCTTGTCGGCATCCTTCAAACCGAGTATGAGAGGAGGCACGGTTTGACTAACCAAGTTGAATCTACCTTTTCTCATTCAGTGGATGTATATGATATCTTTTAATTACGTCATGAAGAGTGAACTCCAAACCCCTCAACTCGTAAAAAACCTGTATTGACATCAAGATACGCCACGAGTTTGGCATCAACTGGCTCGACGATATGGCGTATCTGCCACAAACTTCCAACACCAATCTAGGAAGTGGAAGTCGTGCTCCATCTATCATCGAGAGCGTATACATGGTCGTCCAACCCGAAATTCTCCAATCGGCCCTCTCCATCAGAAAAGGAGCGACCACATGCATGTGACTCGGATGTTGAAGCAAAGACGCAAATCAGACAACTGCTCCAACTGGATTGAAGAAGCCGAATTTTCTTTTAATAAGAAACTCCCATGCGTTCCCCCCATGATCGGCTCAACTGAGTCCATACCGATATTTACACAATCTACGTCGTCCCCATCTTCCGGAGAACAAATTCGAAGAATCGTAGGGAGATAAACATAATTCTCCTTATCCCCGTCGGTCCTACTCCTCCACCCGGACGACCCAACACGACCAAGCAACTTCTAAGCTATCATGTAAAATAATTTGGGTATAAAGCTCAATCGAACTGATTGAACCAATTGAACCCAACAAACCCATAATGCAAAGCATAAATAAAGCATAAAGATCAACAACATGTTTGCCCAAACCAATAAGTATCGAAGAGAATACAACGGTCCTACACACATTATACTACAAAGTATGGTAAAAAGAATCAAACAGACCAACCTAACCAACCGAGTCAACTTGAAAATGAAGTCATATACTAAGTAAAGTTTAGTACGTGCCAATCATACCAACCGGACAATAATACCAACTAAGTCTAAGGGACCATCATGCTAACAGTTAGAATAGAAATTCACTAAGTTGTTATCTACACATGCTCAAGAAATATTAAAACTATCGACATACGAAATAATTTATCTACAAAACGAAGAACACGAAAAACATGGTAAACAAGTAAGAAAAACCAACCTTTGTGAAATTGGCTTTGACAATAGATCACTCCACTCTCTTCTTTTGCTCCAAAAATTCTTTGAAGTGTTGAGTGGGAAAAAGACTTCACAATGTGATATATAAACCTAACATTAAATGTGAGTGGAGCATAAGAGATGAATCCACTACAAGTGGTACATCGCACCCATGAAGTATAGAAAGATAGGATAGGGAAGGTCACGATTGAGAGAAGCACATGTGCCGCTCATCCAACATGACCAATCGGCCCAATTGGATTCAACCTGCCACAAGCACACACCCATCACCTCTACCTCCATGAATACTCCCAAGGGAAAATCCTACCAAGAACACCTCTATCTCCCAAGAGAATCTTTTTATTCGACAACGCCAACTATACCAATATGACCGTTCGGCCGTTTGGCTAAAACAAAGCCGCATGCAAGCTACAAGGAGAAGTCAGAGGCTGCTGACGTGTCATCGGCCGCTGACAATGCGCCACGCGAGCAACCCGTTCGGCCAAACAAAAATTAGGGATGAGTCAACACCATGTTAGCAGCCACTGACATCGCAGCGGTTGCTGGCCTCATGCCACGTGAGCATCCCGATCGGCCAACCCTTCTCCAAGGCGCGAATATGTGCCATGTCAGCGAGACTCCCGTATTCGTAGCAGGAGATTAAAGACACGTCGACATATGTCATGCGACTACTCTAATTAATCAAATGCACGAAGCTATTAAATGCCCGATATTGATAGTCATTGACTTTTATTAAATTCTTCAACTATAAAAACTCTAGTTAAAGAATGGGGGACAAATTATAGTGGGCGAAAATCGTATTCTATCAATAAGCCCAAACGTAAAACGATAGGCAAGCCCAATCAAGTCAACCTCATTGGCAAACCGCCCAATCGGCCTAGTATAACTGAAAAGCCCATAAACATAGTTAGGCAATATGAGCCTACAAACGGCCCAACTGGCCCAAAATATGAGCCAAAACCCTATCAGTGCAGTCAACAACGGCTACGGCCGCCAATGACGAGAATCAATTGAATCAAACCGAGAATCTCGCAACTAACTACTCTAGGGATGAACGGAGAGATAGGGGTAATCAGGTAATTAGTAAACCCTAAAGCCCCAAGGGTCGCTTCATATAAAATCAACCCTACCTACTCGATGGAGATTACACTCTGACTCACGTACTCACACTTTCGGTTGCTTCGCTCACAACTCTATTGCTCTCATCTTTCATGTCATCCTTTGATCCATCCTGCGCACACCGATCTTGATCGAACCAACTGGCACGACCGGCCGATCAGTATCAACACTCTCCTTACCTATCTTTTTATCATATATTATTGCTTTATATTTTTGCCATATTATCGTTTTAGTATCAATCGTACTGACTTGACCGTCAGAGGTTCTTTGGCTGACACCCCACAGGTGCTCTCCTCGAACTCTTACGGTTGCTTTCTAATTGAGCAGGTTGTTGGCGCCCCGCATACTTCAATTGTAGGAATCACCCTCTACAACAATCAACTTCAACAAGAAACTAAATTTAATCACAAATGAACATCATAATCCCTTCGGAATACATGTTGTTTGCATATTGAGAGGTGAGGAGCTAGCGACACCGTACTCAAGGACGTGCTTGGAGAAGTTGAAGCAGACTGTGGGGCCGCGGGGGTGGACTACGGCGGTGTCACGCCCCGTTCTCCGCCCTTGTGGCGAAGTCCGGACATGCGACTATAAAACAATTAATTAACTAAAGGATAAAAGGAAAACTGTGGACTTAACCGAACGAAAGGATATTTTATAACTGAGTCTTAGTTCATAACAAGAGTTTAACTCTGAATTGACACATTTGTCAAATAAAACAAATAGAACCTCTTGCAGCGGAATAAAGATCGACTTAAGTCTACGTGTATGAAGACACGTAGACACCCAAGACTTTAAATAAAGACCGACAAGCCCGCCATAGCATCTCCCATCATCACTTCTCAACCTGCACATTTATAAATACATGCAGGGCTGAGTACAAAAGTACTCAGTAGACACATGCCAAAATCGCACACATACAAATATAATTGTCATGCCATTGTAAGTGAAACATAGGGATTTTGTCTCTAAAGAACCTATGTTCACTAAAATCCTTTTGTGAAATCTTAAAGTTCGATCATCATCTAAGTTCTTTAGTAATCTACCATATCTGTAACTTCTTCTTCTTCTTTGTGTCGGGAATGTGGCCTCCTTCCACGAACACCTTGACCGGCCAACCCGCTCGATGACTCACGGTCACTTTAACCGGCCAACCCGCTCGATGACTCACGGTTACTTTAACCGGCCAACCCGCTCCATGACTCACGATTACTTTGTGTACACTAGTTCGAGTGGAGACGCTAACCCACTGGAACCCGAATTCGATTCTTTTAACTTAACTGAGCAGATAGGTTTCATACGAAAATCATAAAACATTTTATGGCAGACAATACTTCACATAATTTCAATTCAAAATACTTTTTGAAACGAAATATAACTGATACAACACACATAATTTTAGTTGTATAAGAAAGGCTACACTTGATGTATAGGTTAGAAAGCCTACTTGGATAGCCTCGTTTGGTACTTGCTTTAACTCTGAATTGCAGATACGACCTCTCGTCAAAACCTTTAGATTAATCAAGAGTAAGTCAAAATGCTCTAATGCTTTTGAAGCATTAATTCGTATATTATTCTCGGTTCTTGTTTCGATTTGTAACTCGGGATATTGATACTTATCTATAAGGTATTGAACCCTTAATTCAATTTCTCCGGTAGTTGACTTTAAATGTAATAAGTGTATTACACTTAATGAAATAATTAATTCTCGATAATTAATTATTCAATTAATGTTATGAGTTCTATTTATTTAACTCTTTACATAACCTTAGAATATTATTTCTCAAATAAATCCTTAACCATTATTAATTCTTTAATAATTCTTTGAAGATTTATAATGGGTTGCTCCTTAATTCCTTTTCTAGAGATATCTAATCTCTTAAATAATATCCTCAATATAATTAGAGATATAAATTCTCTTAATTTAAATCCCAATTACTAATAAATTGGATCTTCTTGATTTAATACTTAGGCTTTAATTATCTAAATTAATAGCTCTAAATATTAACACTTAATAAATATATCATCCCTTCTTCCATTATTTAATATTTCTAATTGATGTAGCTCCATCTTATTTAAAATGATAAGCTTAATTTAATTAAGTCTTATCTTATCACAATCTTTAAACTAGTCCATATAAATTAATTAAGTGAACTTACCAATTAATTTAATTGGTTTAAGTATTAATTAACTTAATATTAATACACTGGGCCCATTTGACTAATTAATTTCGGCCCCACCCAATTTAAATAATTCGGCCCAATAGCTTCTATTGATTCAGGCCCGGCAGTCTTAACAAATCTGGCCCAGTTGATTTTCTAACCGGCCCAATAATTTCTATAACCCGGCCCAGTATTTTATTACTTCTTTTTAGCCCAGTGGGATTAAATTTCGGCCCAAAATTTCTATTCAGTTAAGCCCATCAACCAATTAATACCCAGCCCAAAATCTGTTTAGTTTCGGCCCATGACTTGGCCCGTAACCCGGCCCATTTCCTAGAAACCCTAATTTTACTCTCACTTTTGTTCTTTCTTCCTCCAGACACAAACTTACACTCTTTCTTTCTTCTCCACGCTGCTTCTCACTCTCTCTCGCTATTCTCCCTTGCCATCTTCTTTCCCTATCTGTTTCTCCAAACAGATTAACATTCTTCTCCCATCTCTCTCTCCCCCTGCCTCTTCTCTCTCGTTTTCTCTCCTTACACAATACAACACTTCATTCCTTCCCTCTTTCACTCTCTTTCTCGATTCTCTCTGATTACACTTAGCTCTCTACCCTCGAATGTCTCTCGGTGGAAAGCTCACCTGAGCTCCACCGCCGGCGACCTCAAGGTAAGGTTCCTCTTTCTCTTACCCCCTTCTAGCTTCAATTAAGATTTAAATTTCTGAAATCTATACATCTTAAGTTTGATTTTGATTTTGGTTTGGAATCTAACTTTATTTACTTTCCAGTTTCAGATTTCAAATGTTCATCGTCTCTCTCTACTCTCGACCAATTCATATTCTCTCTGGAGCTCTCCCGGTGGAATGGCAGATACAAGAAGATAAGGGTTTTACCCTTCTTTCTATCTTAAATTCTCTATTTTGATTTGTGTTTTAATTTCCAACCTTTAAGTATTACTGCATGTTCTAATTTCCTTTTAGATGTTGGGTTTAACATTTGGCAGAACTATAGTTCTAATGAGTTTCAAAGAAAAACTGATTTTTCTTCTCTTAAATTCTGTTTTGGCCGAAAATCTTGAGGCTTAGGTGGTAAAATTTTCTGATGTGTTATGGTTCTGAGTTGGGTCTCTAAATCTGAGACCTAATTTCTAAAAGCATGTCTAAATTCTGAACACATATATCAATGGTTTGAAATCTGAAAGAAATCTCTATGTTCCGCAGTTTGTGACTCGTTTTTCCAAGTTTGCTAATTCTCTAATCGATCATAACTCTATGCTCTCTTTTATTGTAGGAAGTTGCAGTCTATCTGGATTAAACTACTATAAGTTCTCGGTGGCAAAGTTCAGTAGCTTTCCCTGTGGCAGTAGCTAAGTTTCTATCTAAATTCTTTCTATAGCCTTAAACTCAATATTCTGAGCAATGTTCTTTTATATATATAATCTGTAGCTTTGGTTTGGAGAGGGATTCTATATTCTGGAATTTATACTTGGTTTTTATAGCTGATTAAATTAACAGAACATGTACTCATACTCCATTTCTTGTTTTCTGATGAAGCAATATATATATACGGTTTTCTATGTTCGGTTCATTAGCTTCTCATGGTTTGTTGTTCAAAACTATGGACATGCATTCTAATTCATACTCTGGCCCCCTTAACCGAGATTTTAAAGCATATATATCTATATATACTGGGCTGTAAAATACATGATTTATTCTTATTTTCTAAAATCTGGAACTAGGTCTATGTTCTTAATTATATTTCAGTGTTAACTTCAAGTTTAAAGCATAGGTTTCTGACTTTAAAGGTTATGATTTCTTTGTTAACATAAGAGGTTTAAGGTTGAAGATAGTTACCTTTGACTTTAACTCCTTCTCCTTGATGAATGAAACTAAGATTGCTGCACTGCACTATAGTTGATTTGTTTTTGGGGTGATAACGTTTTCACGAGGCAGCCCTCTACTCATTTATATAGATGTGGTTGTAGTGTATACTTATCTAAATGCTTAAGTTTTTAGAATAGCTATTCTAATAGCTCTTATTGCTCTTATTTGTAGGTAATGGAGGGAAGCATTGATGGAGGCATGGAAGTATCCTCTTTTCTATACTCAACCGAGCTACTGGACTCTTCTACACTCTGCAGTCTACTGCCACTGCCACTGCATTGCTTATTTCCTTCTCTGCAGCAGCATGGCTGCTTAGTTTCTACTGCAGCAGCTGTGCTGCTTTGTTCCTTCTTCCCAATGTTTTCCTTCCTATTTTTATGTTATCATCATCACACTTCTAACACTTATAGCTAGCTTTCTTTCTTTCCTTATTTGCTAACATGCTGCTGCCAGCTAGCTTTAGACTTAATTATTTCATTTTAATGCCATGTATTATAAAGTCTTATGCGTGTGGTTTCTTTTCTACACTGCAGCAGCATGGCTGCTTATATTTCTTTCCTTCTTACTCTAAGTCTCTTATAGGCCAATTGTTGATTCTTGGCAGCTTTATCACTTCTTGAGATACTTCTATGTATTGTCTTTTACATCTTTGGGGATTCAATAAATGATTACATGTATTTAGCTTGTATTAGTTATCCACTTATTTACTTTGTATGACAATCTCAAGTTCTAATATTTGATAAGACATTACTCTATCTTCTTCTCTTCACTTACAAACGTGTAGTAGGCTCTATGGGACCTCATTGCACTTATTTCACTTGTTTATTTACTCCATGTCATCTCCACTTATATATATATATATAAGTATTTATTATACAACATCCTATTTTATACTTTGTTCTCATCATAGTTATCTAATTAATCTAATAATAATAATAATGATAATTATAAGTCCTTTGGGAAGAATTAAATGATAAGCTCTCTTAATACTAAATAATTAAGACCTTGGTTTCATCCTAAACCAAAATTCTTCTTCACTTATAGAAACTCTCCTTAATATACTACAACGATTAATATAATATAATTATCGCGTTCGAATATCATTTATTTTAGAATTTAAAAAGACGGGGTATGACAGGCGGTGTCGTATTCACGCGCTGTTGCGATGTGGGAGGAGTAGTAGCCGAGTCAGATTTTGGAGCGCTTGTTCGCCACCCATTTCCCCCACTCCCTGATTTCAGGAGCCGAGTACTCAATCTTCAATGCCAAATAATTAATAATTGAATTGAAGGAAAATATTAATAATTTAAAATCCATATCATAAGTTACGATTTTGTGTAAAATCAACTTTATGTCAAAAATCTAGTAAGTACTAAAGTTCATTTTTATTTTAAATAATTTTTAAAATTTGTGTTAAATTTAATAAAACGTGAAAAGTTCATGTATTTTAAATAATTTAAAATCTACGTCACAATTCCACGTCAGATAAATTATGCCATGTCAGTTTTGATTTTTGTGTAAGGTCAACGTTATGTCAAAAATCGAGAAAGTACTAAAGTTCATGTATTTTGAACAATATTTTAAAATTCGTGTTAATATTAATAAAACGTAAAAATTTCATGTATTTTAAAATCATTATCTTAAATATAAATTAATAGACATATTAATGAATATTAAAATATATAAATATATTTTAAAATAAATTAATTATATATATTTTTAAATATGTTAAAAATAATAATAAAGTAAAAATAAAATATGGATGTCCGCCCAATCCATTTGGGTCTGAGCTTGGCCTTGAATTACAAGTTCGGTTGGGCCATGGTCCGGGTTTGGGCCTATCCACAAAACTGCATGTCGGGACTAGACATAGGAAAGTCCGGTCCAACCCGACCCATTGTCATCAATAGCCATGTATTTTATGAAAGTCTATGTAACAAATGTATTCTACAATTATATCAAATCTATAAAAATTCATGTAAATTAATAAAAAAAAGTCTATGAAACTCTACACGGAGTATGAATTTCTAAATCTATAAACTTTTTAAAACTTAAAAAAATTCAGTAGAATCTCAATTGAATAAACCCTCTAGTATTTTCATAATCGGATACCCAATATTTCTAGTAGGATACCCGTTTCAACCGAATATAATCCCTTAGTTTCTAAGTTTTTTGAATTAGTTTTTTAAATATAGAAAAAAATTGAGAGATTATATAAAACAATTATTTAAGTGAAGTTAAAGCGTTATTTATGAAAATATACTCCATATAAATACTACACATCATAATAACCAGCATATCCTTTTATATTTTTGGATTCCTACACTCTGCATCATAAACTTGTTTTACCCCCATTTTATAAAATTGTCACTTTTTTATTTGGCAAAAGTTGTTACTATTCTAAAAATTGTTTTATCTTTAAAATGTTAATTATTGTTTCTTCTATTCCGATTAAAATAAGACATTTTTTTTGTCACGGTTATTAAGGAGTTGTTGTTTAGAGTTGAAAATAGTATAAAGTGATGATAAATATATATATATATATATATATTATTTAAAATTGTGTGTAATAAAAATTTCTTAAAATAGAAACGTCTCAACTTAGTTGGGACCCCTCAACTTACTTGGAAGAAATATTATTTTTTAAAATATAATATTTTACTTTTTTAATTTCTGTGTCAAATATTTTGTAATCGTTTCTAATAGGGAACGAAGATTGTATAATATTTTTTGATACACGAAATACAATTTAATGTAAATACAAACAATATAAAATATATTATGATGTTATTCGAATTCATCCGCATACATAATTCATTGAGAATTCGATATATATATATATATATGTGTGTGTGTGTGTGTGTGTGTGTGTAAATACTAGCTAGGGTCCACCAATTATTTAGATTCGGCGAAAGGACACGGGCTAAAAAAAATTAATTTAGCAACAGAATTTTTCGCTATTAATAAAAAATTTCGTTACAAAAAATTAGTAACGGATTTGCAACGAAATTATTCGTAATAATATCGATGGTTGGTAAAAAAAATTTAACAACGCAATATATTCCATTTACTATATAACAATGGAATTGTAACGAAATTTCTGTTTTTAAAATGGTTTCTTCAATTTTAGTAATAGAATTGTAACGAAAAATTTCGTTATTAAATTTTAATAACGGATTATTCCGTCACTAATTCCGTTACTAAATATTGAACAACAATTCTATAATAATTCCGATGTTAATCCGTTAAAATTTAGAAACGGAAAATTTTTTCGTCACTATTCCGTTACTATAAAATGCGTTTTTGTAGTGACGTAATGAAATTATTCAATTATGTTTAATTCGTGAAATTATCAAATCATTTGTGTTTTATTTGAATATTAAACAATGATTGTATTAGATTCATTATGATAAATCAAATATCGATATGAATATTTGATTTGAATTTTCTAATATACTAAATAATATTACATTCGTCTCACTATTAGCGGCTTGTTTCTTTTTTACACGTAGAATAAGGAGTAGTGTAAAAGTTGAAAAAGTAATGGGGATCACACATTTTAAAGAGTAATTTTTTGTCATTTTGGGAAACAAGCTAATATTAGTGGGACAACCCAAAAAGGAAAACAAGCCACTTTAGCGGAACGGAGGGAGTAATATTTAAAAATATTAAATTCAAAATTTGATCTGATTTGGTAAATTCGATTGAAAATATCATTAAAATAAAATTTGAAGGCTAAGTTGAAAATATCGTTTCTCGTGCATATTGAGTCGATAATGTCTTGATTTCTATAACTTCTTGTCTTGGTTGTTCTATTTGATCATTTGGTTGCTGTATTTTCTTATCTCAGGCAAAGAGTCAAACAAACAGAACGATTGAGAATCAAGAAGAGAAACGAGAGCGAAATGGCACAAAAAAGGGACTAACGACGCGCAAGGGTAGCTGTCGCCACACCCTAGCGGCCGCTAGCCCTCCAATCCTTGAAGATTAGGCAGAACACGAGCCCAGCAGCCGCTAGCCCCTAGCAGCCGCTGGCTCATTCAAGTATGGCCAAGACAGAATACGAGGCTAGCGACTGCTAGCCCCTATCGGCCACTAGCTTGCCTCGCTGATTGAAGACAGAACATGGGGCTAGCGACCGCTGGCCCCTACAATCGATCCAAGACATAACTTGGGGGTAGCGGTCACTACCCCCTAGTGAACGCTGACCAGGCGGCCTTCTTCCCATATATAAAGTGCTCGCGTGATTTTTAATACATGTTATCATTTTAGGGTTCTGAACCAAGGGAGAAAACATAGTAGTTAGTTCTAGTATTTAAAATTTTGTACTTCGTTCTTTCTTTTCTCATTGTGGATTCGATCGTGATTCGACACAAAGATTATTTCTAGTGGATTATTTCCCGTTAATTAGTGAGTTCTTATTTCTTCATTGTTTGTTTATTGCTTTTACTTTCTTGTGGCTTCCTTCTTAATTAAGTTTGAATTATTTATTTCTTATTCCATCATCCATGTCATTAATCAATCAATCGAAGCATGTCAAGATTTATTTCCTATAATTCTGCGTTCTTAGAATAAGAATATAATTGCTTTCTTAATCCTCGCCAAGATAATTCATTTTTTCCATTCTTTTAATTTCACTCGCCTAGGTAATTAATTAATTTAGTTAATAATCATTGAAACCCCAATTTCTTTAATTGCTTTTTGTCAACAACGTAGATGAAGCCATGTTTAGCCTTCCTTAAGAATACGACTTGGGTTAACTTATTAATCTATAATGATCTCATTCTCTTGCGAGTAACTTAATTAAAATAAGTTGAAACAAAATTTTGGCGTCATTGTCAGGGAAGGCTTTAGACATTTATTTGCGTTGCATTTTATTTTCTTTTTCTTTATTCCTTTTCTCCCTCAGGTGCGTTTGATCTTGTGTTGGTTTTGTGTATGCTAGGTCGCCGATGCTTGAGATAAGAATTGGTGCCCTTTGTTGACAACATCAATAGAAGAGACGGTGTACTTGAGAAGAGATATAGGGATGTCTTCAACCTTTCCACCTTATTCGAAGAAAAATTGGTGATCATGAACGAGGAAGACGAAGCACCTAGGAAGCTAGGTGATTTTGTCAAGCCCTCTTATGGAATCACAGTCTCTACTATAGTACTCTCTGCTGCCGGGAAGAATTATGAGCTGAAGCACAACCACATCAACCTTCTGCCCTCATTCTACGGGTTGGCTAATGAAGACGCACTCCTCTTCATTAGGGAGTTCTGCACAGCTGTTCAGTCCATCCCACTTCAGACACTCACCGAAGATGAGCTGCTAAGGAAGTGTTTTCCTTATTCACTGAAGGATAGGGCAAGGGCATGGTACCTCTCTCTTCCTGCACGATCTCTACCCACATTGAATGCCGTCAACACTACATTCCTGCTCAAGTACTATCCGAATCACAAGACATAATAGATTCAGTTCCAGATCATGCAATTTGCTCAAGAACCTGACGAACTTTTCCATGAGGCGTTAGACAGATTCAGAGAGCTCCAGCAACAGTGTCCTCACCATTAGATTGTGCCCAAACTCCTCTGTCAGATCTTTTACAATGAGTTGCAGCACAGTTGGAGTTTCCAGCTCGCAGTAGTAATCTGATCTTGCCCAAGACTGCTATTGGCTAGACAACACCGAGGACTTGATCAAGTTGTATATGATTCAGATCCAGAACTTTAGGAACACGCCAATACAACTTTGTGCACAGTTAAGTTTGGACTCAATTCATCTTTCTCAAGTCAAGTCTATAAACCTAGCTACTCATACGAAAAGTAAAGAACAAGGATGAAATAAACAAAAGCATATTTATATTAAAATACCGAAATAAAGTGTTACCAAAAGATCCTCTTGCTAGGACCAACCCTTGGCAAGGCCGAAAGCATAAAGTAGAAATTAAAATATGTGTTTGCCCGTAGAAATTGTTTCTTCCTCCCAATCACTCATAGAAATAAAAGAACTAAAACTAAGCAGTTGAGCGTCGTCCCTCCCCTTGTATGCGTCTGCCTCTGATTCTTTGTGTGGGGTATATATAGATCTTCCATGGGCTTGGGCCTTCATGGTGGTGGTGCCTAGGGTTCCGAAAAACTTTTCTTTCCGATCAGATCTTCCGCGTAGAAGGAAATATTTCCAAACCTCCCCAAATCTTGGGTAGAAGGAAAGTGAGATATGTTTCCTTTTCTGCTGAAGGAAAGAAATCAGCTGCATATACCCGTGTCTTGCCCGTTATCTTCTGCGCTGCCGACTGCTTATTCCGTCCATTTGTCTTGATCAACGTACTACTCTTGCCCCCAGCTGCTGCAGCGTGATCTCGAGCGGTACCTTGCCTTGGGCTTCAGACTGCCCAAACTACTATGTGCATAACCTTGCCTCTTTCTCGAGATGACCTACAACTTGACCTGCATCTTGTCAGCCCTAGACTCGTGTCCTCCCAGACACAAAACACGACACAAACAAAGGAAAATGAATCGATCTAGACCTAAAATAAGATGCATAAAGAGCACGAAAAATGGGCTCATCACACTCACACACTTTAGGCACGATTTTCCTCAAGCGTGTAAATATACTTGCCCAAAAAGAAGACGAAAGTAAAACACTTAAGCAGCTAGCACACCAATATACATGCATCAAAAACAGTCAAGATAGATAAGAGTCAAAGCATAAATCAAGCAATGTTCTTAAGCGGTCAAGATAGCGATCAAGTGAGCATAAAATTGTTTCCTTACCCGCTCAGCACTCTGTGTTTAGGTTAAGTGTTTACGCTCGACAACCTGCTTGATCAGGAAAAGTCCCATAGGCTTGCATGCTTTCTACATGTCTCCACCCAATTAGTTGGGTCAAGGCATCTATCCTCAGGTCTTCATGGGTTGTAACGTGGCTTTGGCAAAAGGTTGGAAAAATTTGGGAATTGGGCTAAGGTCGGTATGAACTATAGTCTTGGGCAACTCCTTGACTAGAGAACACACTTAAACTTTTCCCGGGCCCTAGTACACTTATTTCTGGGGCATATATTTTTGGAATTTTTTCTAATCTTACTACCCCTTTCCTTTTCTAGACTCCCCCCGTGTTTATTTATTTTTTTGGAATTTATTTTTGGATTTTTGGTATTTAGGTTGCCCCGCTGGAAGCCAGGGTAGCCATTCAGGGGGGTGTGTCTTGCCCTTCCTCCTTGCTCCATGGTTTTTCTTTCTGCCCTAGGTTCATCCCGACCAGGGTAGGCCTTTATGGAGTTTTTGAATATGTGCGTGAGGCGAAAGAAATATTAAGGCTCAAAATTGGCTAGTAAGGGAATATGAATGATGGTAGGAAATTTTAGGCTCTGGGCTATGAACAAAAAGTGCCTAAATCCTCTAAAGTCTTGACCAGGATCGCAAGGTTTTGAACAAGAAGACAGACAAGTTCTAGAACCAATCAAGCCAAGCAGTTATATACTCACAGAAAAATAAATCATGCTAAGAAATTATATACATCATTTAAGGCTCAAAAATCTCATAGGGTGTACATGCTCACATGATCGTATTTCCGTCATACCTAACTATCCTAGAACATGCTTGATCTATTCATCAAAACTCCTACGCCTATCATGCTCAAGATACACATACAATCAGCATGCTGGCAAGACTCTAAACAAAACAGACTCTTAGCAAGAAAATAAATAAAACTTACTCTCTAACCTAACAGACGCGTGAACCTTCCCGACTCACACACTTTGCTCAAGGCTGAGCCGTTGTTTCTTCTCTATGGCCCAAAGTACGAAAAGCTCACTTTGGGACACGATGTTGCTGCTGTCCTTCTTGCCAAAGAGGTTGATGACCAAGATGTGGTGACACACCTTGACCGCTGGGTCCAATAAGGCAGAAGTCTTGGACTCGCTTCCCTTGAAGTTTTTGGTCCTGGCAAGACCTTCCCACATCCGGTTCCACTGCTCTCTGGGTGCATTCGGGACTACCTTGATTGTTGTCTTGTACTCCGGGTTGAATTTCTACCTGAAATCTATCATGCCCAGGATTACATCCAGGTCTTCGACGGCTACCTTTAGCTGCTTGCCCGTGAGTGAAAACTTCATTACACTGGGGACTTTTGTCATCTCTACTTCTACCTTGACGCAGCTGAAAAACTCCCTGACCAAGTCATCGTATGTGGCGGTTTCCCAGTCAAGGAACTTTTCCCAGCCTATTACTTTGAACTTTTCAAGAACCAGCTCCTCCACGCCTAGCTGCTTCAAAACTTCGAAATCTATGGTCTTGGGGACCACGATTTTTCTTTCGTCCATCTCGCTTGTCTTGGCCTCGGTTGCTCTAGCCCTCATCCTCCTTACAGGGGTCACATTCTCCTTCTTCAGCACTGTCTTGAATCGGTGCTTCTTTGGGGTCTTCTCTCCCGATAATACTTCCTAGGCCTCTCCCTCTGTGGCTTTGCTCAAGCTTCCCTTTTGGCTGGCTTCCTTTGGCTGGTCGACTTCCATTTCCTCTGCTTTTTCTTGCTCCCCTGCTTCCTCCTCCTCTTCGTCTTCTTTCTCGTCCTCTACTTCTTCCTCCACTGCCTCCTCAATCTCCTTTCGTGGTGGGTCATCTTTCTCCGCCTCTACAGTAGGTGTTTGGGCGGCTTCCATAGCTGGTTTCTCAGGTGATTCCATGGCGGGTGCTTGGGTAATGTTGGTAGGTGGAGGTAAGGTTTCAGTGGCTGTGGATGAGGGTTGGCTCTTAACATCTCCTTTTTTCTTTGCAGGGGCTTTCTTCTTCACCATGGTCGTGGGGTTTTAGTGGTAGATTGTGTGTGGTGGTGATGGAGAATGTGGTTGGAAGTGGTGTGAGGGAGTTGAAGATGATGTTGGTTTTTACGAACTGGAGGAAGTATGGTTGTGATAGGAGTGAGAGTGATAAAGTGAATTATGGTTGTGAGGGAGTTATTGAATAAAAGTGTGTATGAGAAGTTGTAGAGGTGAATATGGGGTGGGTGGTTGTAACGTCTGGAGAGTGGAGAAGTGGGTGTAGGTGGTTATAGGGGAGGTAGGCATGCAAGCGGAGGCACTTGATTGCCTCGACTAACGTGCTGACCTGGGGGAAATTACTTTTCAGCGCAACAGTTCAAACGGCGCTTCACCTTCCTGCTTCTCGATACTTCTCAGCACAAGACAAATCTAGGGTTTCCTTGGGCGGGAAAATTTTTTCCCAGAGTATGGTCAAGAGGAATCTCAAGTCAAGAGCTCTCCACTCACACACTTTGCTTGAGGCAAAGTGCTAGTTTGGGGCAACAGGGCCCCTGGGCTATGATAAAAATAAAACACACCAAAAATAAACCAAAATCAAAACCAAAAATAAGAAAAACAAAAAGTAGTAAAAATACCAGGTTGCATCATAGCCAGTGCCTTGATTTAACGTCGTTGGCATTGACATAGTGCTGCTTCTTGATCAAACTTCCTCAGAGGGACCTTCTGGGGAAGATCGGTGACTTCTTTTTCAGGATGATATCCATAATAGGCTTTGATCCTATTTCCACTGAATTTGAAAATTATCTTGGTCTTGAGATCCTTAATGTCTGCGGAGTCATTAGGATAATGCTCCTAGACCATGTATGGTCCTCTCCACTTGGTAGATAGCTTTCTAGAGACAAATATGAGATGGTTCTCATATAGAAGCACTAGCTCGCCTTTGTTAAATCTCCTTCCTCAAGCTATGTGGTCATGTCACTTCTTCAGCTACTTCTTGTACAAGGCAGCATTGTCATATGCCTCAAGTCGGATATCCTCTTGCAAACTCAGTTTTCTTCCTTCAACAGCTTCATCCCAGTCTTGATTGATCTTGCTCACTGCCCAAAACGCATTGTGCTCCATCTCGACAGGTAAGTGGAAAAGCTTGCCATGTACCATACAGTACAAAGACATTCCAAAGTTGGTCTGCTGTCCTGTATGCCCAAAGTGCATCATCAAGGTGGTCACTCCAGTCCTTCCTTGTCTCGCCAACTGTCTTCCTCAGAATATTCTTCACAATGCGGTTGGAGACTTCAGCTTACCCATTAGCTTGGGGATGGTATGCAGTAGACATATGGTGGGTGACTCCATACTTCTTGAGCAAGCTAGTGATGGTAGAGTGGTAGAAGTGTGAACCTCTGTCACTGACTATCGCCTTGAGCATGCCATATTTGGTGAAGATATTTGCCTCGACAAACCTTGCTACCGTCCTTGCATATGCATTCAGAGTTTCAATTGCTTCTATCCACTTAGAAACATAATCCACTGCTAAGATGATGTACTGGTTGCCTTTGTACTTGGGGAGGGGACCCATGAAATCCATGTCCCATATGTCAAAGATCTCTACTGGCAAGACTAGTATCAAGGGCATCTCATCCTTCTAGGAAAGTTTCCTTCTTTTTGGCATTGGTCGCATGTCCTGTACTATTCAAAACAATCCTTGAAGATTGTGGGCCAGTAGAACCCACTATCTAGGATCTTCCTTGCCGTACGCCTTGGTCCAAAGTGTCCTCCGCATTTCCTCTCGTGGCAATTCTCAAGAATACTTCCTTGCTCTTCCTCGAGTATACACCTTCGGAGGATTAAGTCAGCACCCTTCTTCTATAGATATGGGTCATCCCAGATGAATGACTCGCTCTGCTACTTGATCTTCCCCCTCTGGTATTGGTCAAGCTCCATGGGGAAAGTCTTCGTAATGATGTAGTTGACTATGTCAGCATACCATGGCTCGGCAATGCCTATCTCAGACAGCTCCTCTTCGGGAAATCTCTCGTTGAGGGGTGCTTTGTCATCTTCTCTCAATGTCGAACTCCACTTTTGTCCTTCACTTCAATGTAGAACTCCTAGAGTAGCAAGATCCATCTTATCAGGCGTGGCTTGTTATCCTTCTTGGCCAAGAGGTACTCTAGCGCTGCGTGATCCGTGTAGACCACTGTCTTGCTCCCGAAGACATAGGAGCTAAACTTCTCAAAAGCGAATACCACGACAATGAGCTCTTTCTCTATGGTGGTATAGTTGATGTGGGCTCCGGTAAGTGTCTTCGAAGCATAGTAAATTACATGGCTCTCCTTGCCAATCTTCTGCCCCAGCACTACTCTTATGGCATAGCCGCTTGCGTCGCACATCAGCTCAAAGGGCATCCCCCATTCGGGTGGTCTGATTACTTGTGCCTAGGGGTGAGTATTGGATCGGGTCGGGTCCAATCCGATCCAATAGACTCAAACCAATAAGGATCCAATAAAAAAAAATTCAATCCGATCCAATCCAATAACATTTCAAATCCGATCCAATCCGATCCAATAAAAATATTGGTTTTGGATCGGTTTTCGGGTCAAACCGATCCAATAACTGTTTATCCCTAAAATGTGAATTTCAAACCCGTTTTAAGTTATAACATGCCTAAAACAACGAAAAATTAAGCATTTCGATAATATCCAACAACAATCACTAATCACCAAAATGAAACGATAAAATCCAACATGAAACAAGTCAGTGGGTGCGGGTTTGAGGTTTGAGGTTTGACGCATTGCGGTGTAAGTGTTGAGTAATTAGGTTAGGTTTAGAAATTAGATTTTAAACACAAATTAATAAATATAAAATATATTTTATATATTAGATTTAATTATATAAAATATAATTTAAATTATTAATATTCTTATTGGATCGGGTCGGGTGAAATCCAATCCAATAGAGCAAACCCGAATCCAATCCAATAGTTATTGGATTTCAAATTTCTCAACCGATCCGATCCAAAACATGTTTGTATCCAATCCAATAAGCCCTTATTGGATCGGTTCGGTTCGGTTGGCGTTTTGGATTCGGGTTTGCTCACCCCTACTTGTGCCGAGATTAAATGATTCTTCAAATTTTTGGAATGCCTTTTTTCATTCCTCGTCGAAATCTCATGGCACATAATTAAGGAGCAGCCTGTTCATTGGTTGGGCTATCTTGGCGAAGTCCTTCACAAAGCGGCGATAGAAACCCACGTGGCCAAGGAATCCTCGCAGTTGCTTCTCATTGGTGGGGTATAGCAGTTTGACAATGACCTCCACCTTGGCACGATCCACTTCAATTCTTTTCTCAGATAGGCGAAAGTTCCAAAGCGACAAGTGAATGTAGTGTTCTTTTGGTCCTCGAGCGCTATCCATATTTGCATGTATACTGAGTATCCGTCAAGGAAATAGAATGACTTATTTCCTGCCAGCCGCTCGAGCATCTAGTCAATGAATGGCAGTGGGAAGTGGTCCTTTCTGGTGACCGTGTTCAGCTTCCTGTAGTCGATGCAGACTCTCCATCCTATCTACAGTCTTGTCGAGACTAACTCCTTGTTCTCGTTCTCGATCACCTGTACGCCAGACTTCTTGGGCTGACCCATCGGCTGTCTGAAATGGGATAGATCATCCCCATGTCAAGGAGTTTGACAATCTCCTTCTTGACTACCTCCATCATCACTGGATTCAGCTTCCTTTGTGGATCTCGAACTGGTACCGCATCTTGCTCAAGCAGAATGTGATGTTGGCACACCGTAGGGCTGATTCCTTTGATGTCGGCTAAGGTTCATCCTATAACCTCCTTGTACTTCCACAGCAGATCTCGAATCCTATCTTCCTCTTCTTGGTGTAACTCTGAGCTAATGATCACGGGCAATGTCTCATCCTTTCCCAAGTAAATATACTTGAGATGCTTGGGCAAGTTCTTCAGCTCCAGCTTTGGTGGTTTGAGTATGGATGATTCCATCTGGTTCCTTGGAATCGAGAGTGATTTGGGGACTTGGTACTCCATTGCCTGGGCCGATTCCTCAATGGCTACTTCTTCCTCCTTGTCCTCTTCATTGACTGGTTCGTCCTCCATCTTGTTCAGAATCTGGGGCAAGGCTTCCTCAATGTTTTTGTCAATAGATTCTACGAAATCCACCATCTCCTCATCTGGAGCATGTTGCTCTGCCTTGTAAATATCAAAGGTCACCGTCTCTCCAGCACATTTGCAAGTCAACTTCCCGGTGTTGCAATCGATAAAGGTTCTGGCCGTCTTGAGGAATGGCCTACCTAAAAGCATAAGAGTTTTCTTGGCAGAGGGACTGCCCATTTTAAGTACATAAAAATCAGCAGGAAAAATTAAATCTTGTACCTTTACCAAGACATCCTCCACTATGCCTTCCGGATAAACGCTTGACTTAGGGGCACGACGTTGATCGAAGTCCCCAAGTATAGCATGGCTTGATCAATGTTGGTATTCCCGATCACACAAGGGATATATAACATCCTTGGATCTTCACACTTGACTGGCAAGTCCTTCTTGAGTACTGCGGAGACATTTTCTCCAACTAGAAATCTTGTGTTGTCAGGGTACCGTATCTTCTTTGTACATAGCTCCTTAAAGAATTTTGCACATCTTTGCATAGTCATGAGTGCCTTGACAAGTGGCATGTTGACTTCCACTTTCTGGAACACCTTGAGTAGTTCCTTCATCTCTTCAGCTTCTTTCGTCTTGGCCAACCTTCTGGGAAAAGGTGGCTTGTAGTAGATGTTCTCTTCTAGAGTCTTCTTGGGCGATTTAGCTTTAGGTTTGAGATCCAGTTTCTTTTCTGGTTCAGGCTTCTTGACTGGCTCCTCGGGATTTGGTATCTTGATCTGCTCCTCCTCAGCTTCTAGCTCCTCTAGTTCTACCATCTCCTTGGCAAGTTCCACCACTCGTTCAGGTAAAGCTTTACCATTCCTGAGTGTCACCGCATTCACCTGTGGCTTGGGATACACCTGGACTTGGGAGGGCACTCCTCCTTTCTTGTTGTCCATCTTGACGATTGCCTGGGTCAAGTTGGAGATTTGGTTGGCTAGTGACTGTAGGGCTCCTCGACTTTCTGTCTCAAACTTCTCAAATTCATCACTGAATTTGTGGTGCACCTTGGACAAGTTCTGGACTGTCTCAGAAAGAGATGAGCCTCTTGGATGAATTTGACGCTGAGCCTCAGGTGGAGCTTGGTAGTGATTTCCTCCATACCTTAAGTTCTCGTGGTTTCTCCATCCTGGATTGTAAGATTGTGAGTGGGGGTCAAATCTCTACCTTTGGCCTTGATTGTTGTTTCCTCTATTGTTGGTGTGCCCAAAAACATTGACTTCCTCTTCTCCTAGGTGGGGCAATCATCGGTTAAGTGGGTGGTAGCATAGCACAATTGGCACGCCTTGACATTCTTCTTGATGGTTGGTTTAATCATCTCCATCATTTGCTTCATGGTGGTGCAAAAGTCCGAGAGTTCCGTCTTGGACTGTGATGCGGAAACATCTCCCATGGTCCTGGTCAAGGAGTGTGCATTATCTCAGGATTCTTCTGCCATGTCGTTCAACAGCCTGAAAGCTTCAGAAGGCTGCTTGTTCAAGATAGAACCTCCACATGCGGCATTCAGAAATTGCCACTTGCCAAGATGCATTCCATTGACGTAGTACTGGATCAAATCCTGGTTAGATATGTTGTGCTCCGGGAACTTGGCCAACATGAGCTTGAATTTGTTCCAGTAGTCATAGAGTGACTCTCCGGCTCCCATCTGGATGGTGCTCATCCTTCTCCTTGCATTCTGGATCCTCGAGACAGGATAGTATTTCTCTAGGAACTTCTACTGCATTGCTTGCCTAGTCGTGACACTACTTGCAGGTAAAGTGTAAAGCAATTCTCGAGCAGTATCTTGATGTGAAAAATGAAATGAGACCAGACATATGTACTCCTTTTTTGCTAGTTCGTTGGTCCTGATGGTTCCACATGCCATCTCAAAGTCTTAAAGATGGCTTTGTGGATCCTCTCCTGGCAAGTCACTGAACTTGTGTAAGATCTGTATGAAAGTGTGTCTTAGTTCCTAGTTGTGAGCTATCACGGACAAGGTGATGCCCAAGGGTTTCAGATTGTTGTTGTTAGGGAACATCATCTCCCTGAGCGTCTGCTCCTGAGGTACATTCTCATTGTCATCATTATTGATTTCTCCTTGTTCGTCCGCCATTCTTGCTGCTTGACGGGCCTCTTGCTCAAGTCGTTCTTGTCTCCTTTGTCTGCCTCTTCTTCTCCTGGAGTTTCTCTCGATCTCTGGATAAAACCAAATGTCTCCGAGTTGTCCTTCGGGATTAGGTCGAAGCATACATCGTGGACAAGACATGAGTTAAGGTGAGAGAGAAATTCTGGAAGGCACAACTCCCCGACAACGGTGCCAATCTAACGGAGCTCAATAGTTATCACTCCGGCAAGATAAATTTATAAACTGATACTCTTCACAAGGTTCTTTTAGTGGCAAATACAAGGTCGATCCCACACGGAGTTGGTGAATTCCTCTTCTCGATGTCACAATTTTTAATTTTGAGTCGGGTTTTGCCTTGAGCAAGAAGTGTAACCAAGTAGAAAGTAAATGATGTAAAAGTAAATAACTGAAAAGAAAACACTAGAAGAGTTCAATGAGAAAGTAACTTGACTTAGGTTAGAATCTTTGAGCCTTGACTTATGTCTTGATCATCGGTGCAAAATTGTTCGTTGTATCAACGTGTCATTGGTTAAAAGTGAGCGTAAGAATGAGGTTTTACTCCTAACACCCAAACGCATCACTCAGGTAGCCCCCTTTTTAATCGTCATGTAGCCACCGAAGCCTCGCCCAGCATACCTTTTCAGCCCAAGAGGTAGGGGTTACTCAATCCCCTATCCCCCTTGCCCAAGATTGCACCTAGACCAAGCTTACTCTAGTATACCCAAATAGGCATTCGCGGGGAACACAACAACCGTGGGCACACCATCTCAGACGCCCGTCCCATGGCGTCCGCACCTATATCACCACACTGATCCCTCTGGCTGGCAAGCAGAAAGTTGCTAACACTTCGAGTTTCAAGCTCGCAGTTGTAACCTGATCTTGCTCAAGACTGCTATTGGCCAGACAACATCGAGGACTTGAACAAGTTGTATAGGATTCAGATCCAGCACTTTAGGAACACGCCAATACAACTATGTGCGCAATTAGACCTCTCAAAACGTTATAAGTTTGGACTCAATTCATCTTTCCCAAGTCAACTCTATAAACCTAGCTACTCATACGAAAAGTAAAGAACAAGAATGAAATAAACAAAAGCTTACTTATATTAAAATACCGAAATAAAGTGTTAACAAAAGATCCTCTTGCAAGGACCAACCCTTGGCAAGGCTGAAAGCATAAAGCAGAAATTAAAATATGTGTTTGCCCGTAGAAATTGTTTCTTCCTCCCAATCACTCATAGAAATAAAAGAACTAAAACTAAGCAGTTGGGTGTCGTCCCTCCCCTTGTATGCGTCTGCCTCTGATTCTTTGTGTGGGGTATATATAGATCTTACATGGGCTTGGGCCTTCGTGGTGGTGGTGGCTAGGGTTCCGGAAAACTTTCCTTCCCGATCAGATCTTCCGCGTAGAAGGAAATATTCTCAAACCTCCCCAAATCTTGGGTAGAAAGAAAGGGAGAAATCTGTTGCGTATCCCCGTGTCTTGCCCGTTATCTTCTGAGTTCTCGAGTGCTTAGTCAGTCCCCTTGTCTTGGTCAGCGTACTCCTCTTGCCCCCAGTTGCTGCAGCGTGATCTCGAGCGGTACCTTGCCTTGGGCTTCAGATTGCCCAAGCTACTCTGTGCATAACCTTGCCTCTTTCTCGAGATGACCTGCATCCGGCCAGCCGTAGACTCGTGTCCTCCCAGACACAAAACATGACACAAATAAAGGAAAATGACACGATCTAGACCTAAAATAAGATGCAAAACGAGTACGAAAAATGGGCTCGTCAGCTGCTCAGGGATATCCGCCACGACAGTCATTCGATTAGAACCCAATCAAGTAAACTTTAAGATGGAGAACTCAGAATAGCTCCACATGGAAGGGGCAAAGTCAGGGACAGGGATCGAACTTTCCTCCTCGACGAGCACCTCCACAGCAGTACTACACACCTCAGCATGGGTATAATCCACCACCACAGCCATACTACCCACCTCAACATGAGTACTATCCGCCTCCATCACACTTTCAGTAGCCGCCACCTCAGTTCTAGCCGCATCCACCACATTTCCAACCACCATTCCCACCTGCACCACCACCAGCCGCACCACCTAAACCCTCTCTAGAAGATAGTCTGGAGGCTTTCATGCAAGAAAGCAAGCTGGCAAGGGAGGCTCAAGAGGCTACAATAAAACGCCTCAAGAACCAAGTAGGGCAGATCTCAGGAGCTGTCAACCAAATGCAGCAGCAGCAGACAGGCTGGGCAGGGACACTCAGCACACCAGCTACAGGCCATTACTGTTCTACGTAGTGGCAAGCAAGAGGACAATAAAGTGGAGCACTCGGAAGCTGAGGAGGATAAAGTAGCGGATGAGAAGGAGCTAGAGAAGCCTGTTATTCAGTTGCACAAGATGGCAAACCCGTACAAGCCACCGATTCCCTTTCCGAGTAGGCTGAAAATGAGAAGTACGAGCGACAATTTGTAGATTTCTACAAGATGTTTTCCCAAGTGCACATCAATCTGCCTCTGCTCAATGTCATTCGCAATGTGCCGGCATACCTCAAGTTCTTCAAGGAGCTTGCCTCCAAGAAGAGGAGATTTGCTGATGATGAGTTAGTGATGGTAGCCAGCTCTATTATGCAGCAGCCTCTCTCACAAAAGCTGCGAGATTCAGGTAGTTTCGTCATCACCATCGCTCTAGGAAATGGTAAGGCTGTGACAGGAATGCTTGATTTAGGTGTTGGTATCAATCTCATGCCTTACACAATTTTTAAAGAATTAGAGTTAGGTGAATTGAAACTCACTCGCATGAGCCTGCAGTTAGCTGATAGTTCTGTTAGGTATCCTAGATGTATTGTTGAGAATATCTTTGTTAGTGTTGGTGGTTTGATTGTGCCCATAGATTTCGTTGTGCTAGAGATAGGTGATGTGCATGAGAATAGTCGTGATCATACTTTGTTGGTAGGTAGACCCTTTATGGCCACTACTAACACTTTGATTGATGTGAAGAATGGTAATATTCAGATATCAGTTTTAGGAGAGACTGTTTCATTTTCTGTGCATAAGCACAAATCTATGTCATCTGTTAGTTCTATTGATGATTGTTCTTTCATTGATTCTATTGATGCCTTGGCCGAGATTTATTTTGTGCAGGATTATATTTTAGAGGAAGCTTTCGAGGGATCAACTAACATGGAGGAAAGGCTCAGATTGGAAGCTAAATTAGCGAAGCCACCTCATTTGAAACTGGCGAATCCACCTGCACCCAAGAAGTTAGAGCTGAAGGAGCTCCCTAAGAATCTAAAGTACGTATTTCTCGAGGTGAACGAGCAGAAGCCGGTGATCATCTCAGCTCATCTTACTAACATCAAGCAATTCCAATTGATAACTGTGTTGAAAAAGCACAAGTTAACATTTGGATGGAGTTTGGCGGATATACAAGGCATCAGTCCAGCGATGTGCATGCACAAGATCCAGCTTGCTGATGATGCTCTCCCTAAGAGGGATGGACAGTGACGTCTCAACCCAGTTTTGATGGAGGTCATGAAGAAAGAGATCCTGAAGCTGATGGCCGAAGGGATTATCTATTCGATCGCCAACAGTGAATGGGTTAGTCCAGTCCACGTCGTACCCAAGAAGGAAGGTATCATAGTGACCATGAATGAGAAGAAAGAGCTCGTTCCCACTAGGCTTGTCACCGGATGGAGGATGTGTATCGACTACAGGAAGCTTAACGCGGCCATGAAAAAGGATCACTTCCCTCTTCCCTTTATTGATCAGATGTTGGATAAGCTTGTTGATAATGACTTCTTTTGTTTTATTGATGGCTTATCAGGTTATTATCAGATTGCGATCGACCTGGAGGATCAGGCGAAGACTGCCTTCACTAGCCCTTTTGGGACTTCTGCCTTCCGAAGGATGCCGTTTGGACTGTATAATGCGCCAGGTACCTTTCAAAGGTGTATGATGTCTATCTTTTCTGATATGATTAGTGATTTTTTCGAGGTCTTTATGGATGATTTTTCTGTGTTTGGATCCTCTTTTGATGATTGCCTTGATAAGATAGATCGTGTGTTTGATCATTGTGTTGAGAATTGTCTTACTTTGAGTTGGGAGAAGAGTTATTTTATGGTTCGTAGTGGTATTATTTTGGTGCATATAGTGTCGAGTAAGGGGATAGAGGTTGACAAGGTTAAGGTAGAGGTGATTGAAAAATTGCCTCCGCCGACTGATATTAAGGGAATTAGAAGCTTTTTTGGACATGTTGGTTTTATCGCAGATTTATAAAAGATTTTTCTAAGATCTGTAAACCCCTCTGTCATTTGCTTGCTCAGGATACTCCCTTTGATTTTAATGCTGATTGCCTTGCTGTTTCTACTTTGAAATAAAAATTGTGTAGTGCTCCTGTTATTGTCGGTCCTGATTGGTCTTTCCCTTTGGAAATCATGTGCGATGCGTCGAACTCTGTTATGGGATCTGTTTTGGGTCAACTTGTTGATAATATGTTGCGCGTCATTTATTATGCTACTTTACTTTGAATCCTGCTCAGGTTAACTACACTACTACCGAAAAAGAAATGATAGCTGTAGCTTTTGCTCTTGATAAATTTCGTGCTTATATCATTGGTTCTAGAGTGATTGTGCATATTGGTCATGCTGCATTACGTTATCTGTTGACTAAGCCACAAGCAAAGCCTAGGTTAATTCGTTGGGTTTTGCTCTTGCAAGAGTTTCACATAGAGATCCGTGATAGGAAAGGGTGTGAGAACTATGTTGACGATCATCTATCTCGTTTAGAGAACATTCCTTATCACTGTCCTCATGGAATCGTAACCGAGTCTTTTCCTTATGAGAATGCTTATAGTGTTTTTCATGTGCCTTGCTTTGCTGACATTGTTAATTATTTAGCTTGTGGTGAATTAAGGCGTGACCTCACTTCCCAAGAAAGGAAGCGTTTTCTACATGTGTGCAGGCAATACTTTTGGGAAGACCCCTTTCTATTCAAGCTCGGGAAGGATGATGTGATTCAGAGATGTGTTGTGGAGGAAGAGCAATCTAAAGTGTTGGAGATGTGTCACCAAGAACATTGTGGTGGCCATTTTGGAGGCCAAAAGATGGCACACAAGGTTCTCTAGTCAGGTTTATTTTGGCCCTCGTTATTTAAGGATGCGCATGTTTTTTATCTCTCTTGTGATAGATGCTAAAGAGTCGGCTCTATAGGTCGTAGGAATGAGATACCCCTTAATAATGTGCTTGCAATTGAGATTTTTGATGTGTGGGGTATTGATTTTATGGGTCCTTTTTCGAAGTCTCATGGATGGGTATGAATATATTTTACTTGCCGTTGATTACGTGTCCAAGTGGGTTGAGGCTATCTCCACTAAGACGTGTGATTTTCACGTTGTGCTTAAGTTCGTGCAGGAAAGTATTTTATGCAGGTTTGGATTTCCATGTGCAATCATTAGCGATGGTGGAAAGCATTTTTGTAATAGGCTGTTCGAGAGGCCCATGAAGAAAAATGGGATCACCCATAAGATTGATACTCCATATATCCTGAGACGTCGGGCCAAGCCGAGACGAGCAACAAACAAATCAAGAACATATCGGAGAAGATTATTCAACCATCTAGGAAGGATTGATCGATCAAGTTGAATGATGCTCTTTGGGTGTACCGAACGGCCTACAAGAGTGTGTTTGGGATGAGCCCATATCACCTTGTGTATGGAAAGACGTGACACTCGCCGGTAGAAGTAGAGAACAAGGCCTATTGGGAGATTAAGGCCTCCAACTTCGACTTACACAAAGCTGCGACACCGTTCACTTCAAATGTCAGAGCTCGATGAGTTGCACAATGAGGCATATGGCAATGCCCGAATTTACAAGGAGGAGGTGAAGGCACTTCACGATAGGAGGATATTGCATAAGGATCTCAAGCCCGACATGAAGGTGCTACTATTCAATTCCCGATTGAAACTGTTTCCCAGGAAGTTGAAGTCGAGATGGAGTGGTTCGTTTGTGGTGAAGGATGTGAAGCCGTACGGGTCAGTTGAGCTTGCTAAAGAAGGTTCTGATGATTCTTTCGTCGTGAATGGACATCGTGTGAAGCCGTATATAGAAGGATTACCAACCAACTTCACGGTGGAGTCGACATCAGTTGAAGATCCACCACCTAATTGAGCAAATTTTTTTCCATCGAGCTAATGACGTTAAACAAGAATTTCATTTATTTCCTTTGTTCTTTTATTTTATTTTATGCTTCGTGTATTTCTTTCCCTTATTTCGTATACTGTTGGAGGAAAATTAATTCATGTTTTGCTCTTGTGATTTAGGAGAATTCGGAAGGAACAAATCAAAAATTGTGAGATGATGGACAAGAGGAGGGGTAGCGAGCGCTAGGTGCCCCCGTTTGATTAGCGTTTACGAGAGCAAGACTAGAGACCGCTACCCCCTAGCGGCCGCCTAGCCCCCTTTGATCCACCCAATACAGATTGCAGGGCTAGCGCCCGCTACCCCCCCCCCCCCCACCAGCGAGCGCTAGCTCAGCGTTCTGTTTCACTCCAGGAAGGGAGGGCTAGCGACTGCTACTCTTCCAGCGGCCGCTAGCCTCCCACTTTGTTTCCCCTTTTTTGCACTCTAGGGTAGCGACCACTACACCCCTAGCAGCTGCTACCCTGGCGGAAACCCTAACCCCTCCTTTTATTTTCACACGCCTCCTTTATCTTCTATCACATTCCTCCCTTTTCCTCCACACAATTCATACCATATCTTCTACATTCACTCCAAATTCGCTTCCCCTTCTTCCTCCTCCCACACCTGACGCCTCGCCCCTCCTTTCTTCACAATTTCCCCAAATTTCCCCATCACATTCTTCCCATCTACAGCTTCAATCATCAGCATCTTCAATTCTCCCATCCCCTTCACTCAATCCTCTCATTTTCACCTTCTTAATTTCTCTTCCCCCATCTTCTTCACCCACCAACACCAACAACACTATCACACTTCTACACCATCACCGCCACAGCCGCCGGAGACCACCACAGTCGCCACCTGCCTGTCGTCGATGTTCGCCATCGTCAGCCGCCACCTCCTGCTCTGGTCAATTTTTTCGGCGACCTCCTCTTCCGTCCATTCTCATCCTATGGCTCACACCAAACATCGTGTCGGCAAACAAGCGACAAGCAGCTCACAACCGCCACCGGAGGGACCTGAAGATCTCCGGAAAGAGTTTAATTGCCCGTTCCTTATCTAAACTAACTTGGAGGGCCGATTCTACGAATGGTGGACTCGGCATGAGGTTTCAAAACTGTTTCTGATCAAGCACCATCACCACCGCATAATCCCCTTCTCGGGTAGTCCCTTTCCCTCTCGTGTTCTTATTTAGCAATGAGGACATTACTTATCTTTTCGTTGGGGGGGGTGTGCATGAATTTAGCATGCGGCGTATTTTTGATACTTGTGTCTCCTTATATGCATGTTTGTTCCGATTGCTATTTCTTAGCTCGTGATGATTAGTGATTGATTTTGACATAAACTTGTTTATTATGCATCGATATGACTTGCAGTTGTGTGTTCTTTGATTGGGTGATGAGCTATGCATTTGATCATTGTTGTTTGTGGGGCGCTCTATTGTGATTGATTGATGTGATAACTTCGAGCATGGTTGATTTGATATAAAATTGCTTGAATTGCTAGACTTGTTTTAATTGTGCGTAATTGTGAAGATTGAGTTGGGAGGCTTATGCTCGTCTGGATTCCATGAGCATGGGAAACCACACGAGAACACTTTAGATAACCTTTAAATGTTTTCATCTCGTGATTATTGGCCATATAACCCACTCATTCTAAATTTGGTCGAATGACTTTAATTGAATCGCTTGAGTTTTGGTTTGAAGGTGATAAGAACTCTACCCCTCTTCCTCTCAGAAATCGGAAGAAATTATGTTGTAGGAATGGGTATGGGAAACCACACTATGATACTCGTTTTATGCCAAAGATCACACCTAGTGACAATCGTTCTATCTATCACCATCTTAGCACGATTTGATTTAAAAAAATGAATGAATGATGAAATAAAAGTCTAGCTTTGAGTAATTGAAAAACATATCTTCACATGTCTTTGAGTTTGATCGGATCGATGTTGCATTACAAGGGAAACACGAAATTATGATTTGTGTGATAGTCTTGTGATCCCTTTTGATGCATTCATAGTGAATATGATGTTGTTGCATAGTTGAACTCGTTTCTTGTTTTGAAATCTCCATATCATTTTGAGCCTAGACTTGCTTGAGTACAAGCAAGGCATTGTGTTTGGGGGGGGGGGGGGGTTGTTTTACCCATTTTTGGTCTCGTTTCCCATGCATATTGAGTGGATAATGTCTTGATTTCTATCATTTCTTGTCTTGGTTGTTATATTTTGTTAGGTATTTTACGCTGTTGAGTCTTATGTTGAACCTAACATACATGTTTTTGTGTTCTTCACAGATAACGGTTGATCTCGTTGTTATGCTCAACACAACAAGCTAATGTTGAGTATGCAACTGAATTGCCACGTGGACGTTGACTTGGTGAGATGTGCAATTGAAATACACGAAGGAACTGTCAAGACCGAGTCTTGAGGAGAAAAGTAAATAATGGAAGGCGGTTGAGAGTTTGACGCTGAATGGAAGTTTGTTACCGTGAATGTCGGAGTCTACACCAACTGCCCAGCGAGTCTTGCGGAGCAC
>JAPKLX010000107.1:580122-743100 GCA_026898415.1 Leonotis leonurus | reverse complement strand
CATTTTAGCTTCCGCAACAACTATTTAGAGTAGGTGATACACTTACATATTTGATACTTTGGTTGCTATATTTTCTTATCTTAGGCAAAGAGTCAAACAAATGGAATGATTGAGGATCAAGAAGAGAAACGAGAGCGAAACGACACGAAAAGAGGACTAACAACGCGCAAGGGTAGCGGTCGCTACACTCTAGCAGCCGCTAGCCCTCCAATCCTCGAAGATTAGGAAGAACACGAGGCCAGCGGCCACTGGCTCATTCAAGTATGGCCAGGACAGAATGCGAGGATAGCGACCGCTAGCTCGTCTCGCTAATTGAAGACAGAACATGGGGCTAGCGACCGCTAGCCCCTAGTGCCGATGGCCCCTGCAATCGATCCAAGACAGAACTTGGGGGTAGCGGTCGCGTGATTTTTAATATATGTTATCATTATAGGGTTTTGAACCAAGGGAGAAAACACAGTAGTTAGTTCTAGTATTTCAAATTTCGTACTTCGTTCTTTATTTTCTCATTGTGGATTCAATCGTGATTCAACCCGGAGATTATTTTTAGTACATTATTTCCCGTTTAATTCGTGAATTCTTATTGCTTCCTTATTTGTTTATCGCTTTTACTTTTTTATGGCTTCCTTCTTGATTAAATTTGAATTATTGATTTCTTATTCCAACATCCATGGTAATCAATCAATCGAAGCATGTCAAGATTTATTTCTTTTAATTCTGCATTTTTAGAATTAGAATTTAATTGCTTTCTTAATCCTCGCCTAGATAATTTGTTTTTCTATTCTTTTAATTTCACTCTCCTAGTAATTAATTAATTTAGTTAATAATCATTCAAACCCCAATTTCCTTAATTACTTTTTGTCAACAACGTAGATGAAGCCTTATTTAGCCTTTCTTGAGAATATGACTTGGGTTAACTTATTAATCTTGTTGTAATTCTTTTTCTCATTTCTCCTATTGAATTGTGCATATACGAAGAAAAGATAAAAATAGAAAAGGAAAAGGAGAGACGGCGCAGAGAAAAGAAACGATAGAGTCAATAAACCCTAAACTTTATTCTCATATATATAGTTGGTCCACTTTACAAAACATATACATAAATAAATAAATAACTATTCTAAATAGTAATGTCCATAAAATAATATTATTTATAACACTCCCCTTGGACATTATTTTATGATGTACATACCTCACTAAAAACCTCACTGAATAACCCTAAAGGATAAAAAAAAAAAGGTCGAGGAAAAGAGTATATGTCATACACATATGTATAGTCATTATTTGTTGTCTTAGTATAAACCTTCATCAAGAAAACCCAATGGGAAAAAACTTGATAAGGGAAAAAGAGTACAAGATGATGTAGCCTTCGAGGCATAAGGTAGACATTCAGGTCTAACTTTTAAACTTCTTTCGGAATATTTGCTCCCCCTGAAGAGTACAATCTTCCAAATATACAGATTCAATTATCATGAATATATTCTGATATAGAAAATGGAGTGTTGACATACAATATATGTGTATTGCACAAATTGCCTCATTAAAAACCTTAACTAAAAAAAACCTTATGGGAAAAACTTAGCAAGGGAAAAAGAGTACAACTAATTAGTCTTCGTGACATATAATCTTCGGGATTATTTATTTGGTCTTCATGACTTGATCTTCTGGATTATGTACAAATTATCTCTCCCCCTTAATTGAACAATATAGACATAAGATTTTCAATATATTTTTAAATATAATTGTGGGGAGAAAATTGAGTAGACATATATGTTGTTGCTCTACTAGAGCTCATTTGTGCAACACATCATATTATTCCTTATAAGAAAATAGTGGGGATATATTTCATATCGTTATACTAGTACAAGATCAAATTATATGAGGATCAAATAATTAATCATCATCCAGGTAGCACACCAATGTCAATTTCAATCTTTGTACCAATATAGACACACAACTCGTGTATCTTAAAAATAACCAATTATATGCTTAATATATCATTTAAATATCTCTTTCAAGGAGTAAATAATATATTTTGCTAGAAAATCAAATTTTCTTGAATCAGGCCTGGTGTATTAATTAGTGCTTCTAGCACTTCGAACAATGAACTTCTGGGCCAACATTATTTGGTTATCTTCTTTTGGTCTAATTGAGATCATTCACTTCAAGTGACAGACAATCATTGGGGCAAGGTGAATGTTATTTATCAAAAGTATATTCTCTAGAACCTTATTCGAATATATTTTCTATAGAACCTTATTCGAGTAGATCGACTGATAAAAACAAACTCCTTCATGGAGATTCTCAATCTGCAGGTCAAGATAATGTTTAGACTTACTCAAGTCTTTCAATTCAAAAACTCTGTCATTAGGCATGAATTTAGCATTCTCAAATATTTTGTGTGTTCTAATAATAAAAAATCTCACACAAAAATAATTATTGGTAAGCACAAAGATACACTTTATTATTATTATACATCTTCTTTGGGAAGAATTAACTTAGTTTAATTTTCAACTATGCTAAAACACATAGTGATCTTATTTAAGGAAATATGTTGCGAATTTATTTTTCCTAATTATAGGAACTATCAAGTCCATCAGGGACTCTCATCAGATATTTGTCAAGTGTATTTTTGCAAAATTATAGTCACGACTTACACTAAATGGATATTTATATCCATGATTACTGCCACAAATGTTTGATAACGGAACATTTTCGTTTAAATAGGAGAGTATATGTAATTAATTTAGGATATCTGCTAAAATCATTGAGTCAGTCTCGTTTTATTCATCACCAATTTACTCATTTCATTTATCATTTTGTACAAGCACTCAATTGTACTCAATTGTGTCCTACCCGGACCATGTTATTTATTTCTAATTATACAATCATATGTGTCCTCATGAGACCACATTCCTTTGTGCATGTACTATAAAAGACTTTAGTCTATTTAGCGAGTTAACTCTGTCTCAATTGTTCTTCTAACTTTATTTACTGCTTCTGGCACTCATCTTTCAAGTTTAGCTTTTGGATCCAAATAATCAATTCGAAAGCAATTCTTGAGGAATAATTTGTTGTCGACAACTATAATATATTTATTTTACTCTCCTTATATTGACAATTTTCAAGTTAATATCAATATAAATTTAAACCAGATTTATTTCATTTCCCATAATATTTGAATCTGGTCGTTCCATAATCACAATATTATGATTATTTAATGCACGTGCAAGTGTACTGTGATTCTTGTCTTCAAGACGATCCTCTTCGGGAGGTTTTTGGAGTGAAGTGATTTATTAATTTTGTATTCCGTGGATAGCACCAATACATATCTTATGTTTCTAGTATTATGTTTCTAGCATGTAGGAGATGATCTCATTCAGAGATACGCATATCTTACGCTTCTATTGTTATGCTTATAGCATAAAGGGATTGATCTTATTCAGAGATCTCACGCTTATAGTGTTATGCTTCTAGCATAGATGAATTGATCTCTCATCCACAGATTTCTTAATGGTGCATAAGTATCATAAGATATTTAATCACTCTTTTGGCAGTTAAAAATATATTGAACTTCTAATTCATATTGATTAGTGTGTGTATTTTAATCAATTAAATCCAACAATATTTTCACGTCATTCTTTTATCATATTATATGCTCCCCTAATGCCGGAAATATATATTTTTAGTTGGATTACAGAATAAACGTACCATTTAGAAATTAATCCTCAATTATTGACTCTAAATAATTCTTTCGACGGAGTATGAATTTATTTTTCTAGAATTTCTTCGGTACGTTTTGGTGATGATAAAATAAGCAGCAGATGGGAAATGATTATTTTATATCACACACTATTTACATAAGGGGTGACCCAAGCATTCATGCCTTTAGAATGTGAGAATACTTTGGGTCTTTAATTTTTCGCAACATGATATTATATAGCTTTTATAGCTAATATGAAAATATTTGCAGAAGGATAATTTTTAATAGTTAAGATTAATGAGCTCTTCTAGAGCCAGACTCTAGTGGCAGATACTCACGAAGACATGTGCTGTCAGGTGTTTCCAGTTCGGAAGTTTTCCAGAGGACCAACGTTGTGAGTGATACTCACATGGCATCACCTGAAAGCTTAAATGACCTCAAAGAACAAATTGGGGAAATGAAGCTGTTAAAGAACAAGTGAATTTCATTTCTCAAGGCATCGAAAAAGTTACTGCTCTTGATGTTATAGCTTTGGTTATATGTATATATAAATTATATAGGAATGATCTATTAATGGAGCTCTTCAGGAGCAGAAAATCTAAATATCATTATTGATATTATAAAAGGTGGTAATGTCACTCATTTTATTAATCTTCAATATTAGCAATCATTTAATATTTATATATTTTAAAAATATTTATTGTGTTACTCAAGCACAAATTGTCCAGTAGCTTTTCGTTGTTGGTCTATAAAATAGAAGCAATATCTCAGGCACCAGAGAGGACGACATTTTCATAAATGAGTGTCAAATGTATGAAAATTTGAATAAAATCACGAAGACAATTTTTTTTTACCAACATTAATGATGTCATATTCAGTTCTACTTTAGACCTAACTTAGGGAATCAAGAATGGTCATGTAATTGTCTCAAAAAAAAAGAAATGAGAGAAGCAATTTATAAATATTACAATACTATAGCATAAAATTGCAATTCTCACATAATGGCAATGAAGGCAGTATGCTCTGAAAGTGTATCAACTACTCTAAGTAAATATTTGCGGAAGCTAAAGTAGAAGACACGAGATATTTTTGCGTAGGTTATATAAATTAATAACCTACACGGAAGCCTTACGGCCAAAAAGAATAATCAAAACAAGTGTTGAGCTATTACAATGTTGAGCACAACAATAACCACAACACTATTACTAAAATACTAAATGTATGTTCTTATGAGTAAGAAACATACAGAATTAAAACTACGAATTTAATCTGCAAAAGCGTCTATCTAGCGTCTCTCTATTGAATGAATGACTCTAGTATTTATAGATAGACTACATGGGCTTGGATCCATGAATATAGCAACTGTTGGCCCATGTATTCCATAATTCTCGCAGTCAGTTGTTACACGTCGCATATCTGCCTGGAATTGTGGAACTACTTCAGTTTGTTGTTGACTCCTGGTTTTGTGGAACAGAATTCCACTTAGCACGAAACTCTCAACTGCCTATCACGACTTGGTCTTCGCTCTAGTCTTCATGAGTCCTCTCAACGTTGCCGAGTCAGTCTTCCATTTGACTGTTGAGTTGGACGCCAAATCAACACTAGTTGTTATGTTAAGTCAGGAGCTAAGTCAACATTCCTGTGAAGAACACAAAAACACAAATGTTAGGTCAACACACTGGATAACAATCGACTTAAAAATACCTAACAAACTCCCCCTATTTTTGTGCCTTCTTCACAAAACCTTTAACTTCACGAGAACTCCCCCTATGTTTATGCCTGCAAAAACAATTTCAACAATAGCAACAACATAGATAGAAAACAACATAGAGATAGTCAAAAACATTCAACAGCCTCAACATTTCAAGCAGCAAACACTCATTTATCCCATTCAAAACAAAATATGGTCAGTGCTGCAACAATATTGTTCTCCCCCTTTTTGGGAAGATAGGCACGCTTGAAGAATCGGTGTTAGGGCAGCAAGAGCTTTCAAAAGAAGAGGCGGTTTTTCTATGGTTTCATGTGGTGAGTGACAACTGTGGCAAACAAAAATCATGATGAGGGTAGGGAAACAGACTGGCGACAGTTCAAATATAGGGAAAGTATGTTGTTTCACGTCCTCCCTGACACAATCAAGAACACGCTACTTGACAGTTATAACCCACTATCAAAGGAGATGAAGTGGTGTTTAAGGGATACGGCATCATACAGGACTTCAAACACAAGTTGCTGACAAAGATGTTGAAAGAACATTTTGAGAAAGACAACATTTGGAGTAAACAGTCTAACTTGCTCTGTTGTGCCAACATCTCTGCAACATCCACCCGGTTTATATAGATAAAATAGGTGCAGAACTACAAGAATCCAAGGGTTAGTGAGCGTAGAGTACATCGTCGTAGCGAACGCCGTGCCCCTAGCCTTTCGCCCTCGAAAGCAGTCGCAGTTGCAATCCTTTGGTATGGTAGCATCGTCGCAGCGAACGATGTGCCCCCCAAAATACTTGGATTGTTTACCACACAGTTACTTAAAACATATATAGAAGAACACTAGGGGTCTGTACAGAGAATATGTTAGCTAAGATGTTATACCTGTAATGACCCGTAAAAATTTTCCACTTTATCATGTATCAGAAATCTCGAAAATAAAATTTCGTCGTATTATTAAAATGTCGATTTACTAATTGATTTTAGTAGCATTTTTTGTATGTACCTTATAGTCTTTGCGTAATAATAATCATTATGCTAGCTTGTTAGATGATGTGATTAATTAGAGAGGCATACTAAATATATAGTTTCAGTGCAAAAATCGATAGTTGGAGTTCTATAAGATAATTAAATTCTTAGAAGAGGCTTAAACAATTTAGTGGTGTAGTTATATACTATAGAAGAATATATGTTTACCCCCTTAATTAAATAACGGATGTGTGAAGAGGATTATGGGTTGTATTACCATGAATCATTGATTAATCGTTGCTAGTGAATTAGTGTATTTACTAGATAGACGTATTAATGTTTCGGATAGAATAATATGCATCTAGTTTTATGATTGGGGAATAGCTTTTGATAAATGGTATTATATAGAAAAATATGAAATTGCAATAATGAACCAAGGTATATATTATGAAATGCAATTTATTTCATTCGCCATCTGCATGTATATTACATAATTACAGCATAGATATGTTTGTTCCAAAGTCTAAGCTATCGTGCATAAGAGAAAATAACATAGTAAAGACATAGCTATAGAACTATTAAGTTAAGGAAAGAAAGAGTTATAAAATCTGCTCGGCAGATTTGTTTCCTAGGTAGTTATGGAGAAAACAACTGTGATGCACTATAGAGGGTCACAACTCTGTACATCAGCCGCTGATTTGAGTAAGGAGAGCAGATAAATTGAAGGCAAATGCACTGGGAACAGCCGGCTGCAGGTTGAAGAGAGATGACATTACATTCTTCCTACTCTCCACCAAATCCATCTCTGCACCACAGTAGATAACAACACGTTTAGATACACAACAGAAGTCAACAAATTCAGAACATATAATCAAAGCAACCACTTGAGTTTAGTCTATACTTAGATGACTAGAGTGAGTAATGTAAGGGGAACAAAGGATGTAATAGCAGTCTGTCTACATAAACACTTAGAGACTCTTAAGAGAAACCCTTCCCACTATTCTCAACATACTCAGTTCTCCCAACCACCAAAACCTAACGAAGGAGCCCTGTCCACCCCAAGAAGCCACCAAGACATTCCCATTCAGCAATTTCTTTCCATCAAGAAGTTTCCATTCAGAATCCTATCCATTTAAGAGTATTTTTCCATTCAGAACCAGCGGAGTTAGTAAGGTAATATAGACATTAAGTTTCAGTTCTACCCTCCTTATAGAAATGGGAGAAGAATTTAAAAAGGATGTTAAGCATTCAGATTTTTACAAGTTTTAGCATTAGTTTTAATCATTGAACTCTCCTTTTCTTCTCAGAAGACAACTTGGAGGTTTCATAGTCGAATCCTAGGGTAAGAGTAAGTTCTCTTACTTATATCTAATTGTGGGAATGAAAGATAAACTTATGCATGACCTGTTTGTTTTTTTTTTAAAACCACTGGGGAAATTAAGACTTAGACTTTGAGGCCTTAAACTGTTTCTTAAAGGTTAGCACACTGTCCCTTTAAGTAGAATACTTGCTAAAAGAATTGATTTAGTTTTAAGTTCAGTGACTTAAGTTAGCAAACTGAGAAGCTTTTAGATCTTTAGAGTTTAGAAAACAGCTCATAAACGCCAGAATATATATGCCTGCAGATTTGAGACTAGACCACATAATACTTATGCATGTAGTTGCTGAATTGAGAACTAAACCTTATGTTTATCAAAATCTATTTCCAGAACATAAATAGTACTACTTACCTCCATAATATGATAAACAAAGTCAAGTTAAATAAATCTCCAAAATTTAGCATTATGTTTTTTTTTCCAGAACAGAACCACCAACTCAAAATTTTAAAAGTACAGAGATTAAAAATAAGGGCTACCTCTCATGAAAATCCATCTCCAGAAACCTCTTGTAATGAGCAATCCAAGCTAAAATCAACCACCAATGTGCCCTCAGCCAAGAATAAGAACGAAAGCAGGGTCAGAGCTCAATTAAACCTCTAAATCGAATCAGAAATTTAAAATCCAAACTAAACTGAAACTTATCCCATTCTTCCCCAACTCGTGAGAAAAGAAAGAAGCCAGGCCCAGAAGCTGAATGAAACTATAATTTTTGACCAACTAAATTAAAGTAGAAGCTACAGAGATTCAGATGTTGAAGCCAAATTCGAAACAAAACCTTGTAATAACTCTAAAAATAACAGTTAGAAGAAGAATTTGACATGCAGTAAGGAATTATAAAAAGGGAGGAAATGGCCTAGGAAAAGCCAAAGCTTACAGCCAGAAGCAGCTCCGACCACCCCACCATCCAAATTCCCTACCAATTCGAGAGAGCAGAGAATAAGAGATTGAGAAGTTAAGAAAATTTCAGAAGAGAAACTAAATCCAATCATACAGATTTCGATTTTGAAATTAAGAACACATAGAAACAGAAAATTTGTAAAAGAGGGGGGGTACCTGGAAAAGAAGCAACGCCTCTGCGGGTTCCATGGTGAACAACGGCGAGCTTCTTGCTGAGGAAGGAATTAAAGCAGGAACGGGAGAGGCATAGGGAGAACGGCAGAAGCAGATGAAGAACGATCGGGTGTCTGTGATTAGAGAGAGACGGAGGCGAAAAAGGAGAAGGAGGAAGGAAACGGCTGGTGTGAAGGAATATCTAGGGTTAAGGAAATGGGAGGGACTGTCGAAGAAGATGGAGGAGTTCAGAGTGAACCGATCGAATAGAGCCAGCAAGGGATAGTCAATTGGGCTGGAAGTAATAAAATGAATAGACTAAAAGTGATAAATCGATTGGGCTAAAATAAATAACACCAATGGGCCAGCAAATAAATCATAATGGGCTGAATAGCATGATGTTGAATTGGACTTGATTTTTATAAAAATGGGCCTCTTAAATATGTGGAGTGGGCCCAGATTGGATATTTAATAATGGATTAAGTTATCCCTTAGTAATGATTTAATAAAATTAATCTATGGTTTAAGATAGTAATTAAAAGGATTAGTTATAAATAGTTAGATTTAATCCAATAATTTAGATCCAATTATTATGAATGTTGTAATAGTATTCTCAATGACTTAGAATATATATTAGGGAGATTCAATAATTAGATAATTATTAGAATTCTTTAATGTTGATAGTTGCATTAACTATTAAGGACTCGATTTTAAATCGAGTAGTAATTAGAATAATTCATGAAATAATAGCATATTATTTCATTTTAATTAGATACGTCAATTAATACTCACAATGAGTATTTTCCCTCTTAATTACGATTAATGTGAGACGAAAGGAAATTCCAGCCAATTTGCACCAGATTTTCGTTAGACGAAGAAGCATATCAGGTAGGCTTTCTTTTACCAATCAAAATCGTATGCGTTGTACCAAATTATGATTTTCGCTTTAGAATGCTTAGAATTTTCAAATGTTATGAAGTATTGCATTGTCGAAAATATTTATATTTTGGTATGATGTGTATCTGTTGAGCAATTAATCGATTTCGGGCTTTTAAAGATTTTTTTTATCTTTTAAGGCTAGTGTACACCAGAACCGTGAGTCATCTTAGCGGGTTGGCCGGTTCAGTGTTCGCGGAAAGTGGCCACTTTCCCGACACACAGAATTACAGATATGTATGATTACTCCAGAACTTAGACAGCGCTGTCGAACTTTTAAGATCACAAGAATTTTAGTGAACGTAGGTTCTTTAGTGACAAAAATCCCTATGTTGCACTGTATTACGGCAATTGCAAATATATTAGTACGAATGTGATTTCGGCATGTGTTTACTGAGTACTTTCGTACTCAGCCCTGCATATATTTATAGATGTGCAGGTTAAGTCGTGATGACGAAGTGGAAGGCTCAGCGGTGGGTTTTGTCAAACTCTTGTTGGTTTACTCTCGGTGGTTTATATGTCTTCATACATGTAAATCTAGATATAGATCCAGTTTCCGCTGCCAGACTTTCGTTTTAGATCCAATAACTTTTTAGCTATCTATCTTGCTTTCAAACTATGTAGTTCAGACTTGTACTGGTTTCTGTATTTTCTTGACGTTGTTTTAATTCCCTGATGACTTCAAACGTTAAGTTTTCGTTGATGTATGGGACTTCTGTCTCACAACTCTATCAGAATCCTCCTCTTTGATGTACGTTTCACGTATTATCCGTTTATCAATGCTTTCGTTTCATTTTTCTTATCCGTATTTCCTATTTGTTCACGTTTTCCTCGATTTTACTTAGAGAAGTGAAATGGGGACGTGACAATACCAGCAAGTTAAACAACACAACAAGCTACACTCTTTGTTATAGATAGTAATGATATGGATATGGGTGTAGCACAACACACATTTTTAATGATAAAAACAAAGACCAAGAGACTTTCGTAAGTATACGAATCTCTCATGATCCAAAGGTTTTGTGAAAATGTCAGCAACTTGGTTTTCCGTTTTCACATACTCAAGCTTGATCACCTCTTGTTCCACTAAATCTCTAATGAAATGGTGTCTTATGTCAATGTGCTTTGTTTTTTAGTGTTGAATAGGATTTTTGGAAATGTTTATAGCACTCATATTGTCACAGTACACAACTAGGTCATTGTTTTCTAGGCCATAATCACTAAGCATTTGTTTAAGCCATAGCAGTTGTGTGCAACAGCTGCCTGCTGCAACATACTCGGATTCAGCAGTGGATAGGGAAACACAGTTTTGCTTACGACTGTGCCATGACACAATGTTGTTACATAGATAAAAACATCCACCACTTGTACTCTTCTTATCATCCACATCTCCAGCCCAATCAGAATCACTAAACCCTATCAAGCTCATATTCATATGTTTAGAAAAAAAGATTCCTAAATCTAATGTTCCAGCAACATACCTAATGATTCTTTTAACAGCTTTAATATGGGATACCTTGGGTTTAGCTTGATACCTGGAACATACACATACACTAAACATGAGATATGGGCGAGTGGATGTTAGGTACAGCAGACTCCCTATCATTGATCTGTAGAGTGTTGGGTCAACATCCTCTCCAACATCATCTTTCGTCAACTTTTCCGTAGAACCCATGGGGGTTTTCATGTGTTTGGCTCCTTCAAGGTTAAAATATTTTATCATCTCTTTGGCATACTTGCTTTGAGAGATGAAGATGTCATCTCGTCCTTATTTTACTTGAAGTCCAAGGAAGTATGTGAGTTCTCCCACCATGCCATCTCGAATTTTGTGGACATTGCACCTGAAAAATCATTAAGCATGTTACGTGAAGTGGAACCAACAATCATGTCATCAACATAGATTTGAGTAATAATAATTTGTTGATCTTCCCTTTTGATAAACAATGTTCGGTCAGCCGCACCTCTCACAAACCCGTATTTGAGAAGAAAGTTTGTGAGATGTTCATACCAAGCTCGTGGTGCTTGTTTGAGACCGTATAGTGCTTTCTTCAGTCAAAAGACATAGTTAGGCTTGTGAGGGTCCTCAAATCCTTTGGGTTGTTCAACATAGACTTCCTCTTTGAGTTCACCGTTGAGAAATGCTGCCTTCACATTCTTCTGGTATAGATTGATGTTGAGATGGCATGCAACAGCAAGCAACAACCGAATGGACTCAAGTCTTGCTACTGGGGCAAATGTGTCATCAAATTCAACCCATTCGACTTGAGTATACCCTTGAGCCACCAATTGTGCTTTGTTTCGTACAATTGTTCCCTTCTCATCAGATTTATTCTTGAAAATCCACTTTTTGCCGATAACATTTCTATTGGCTGGTCTGGGAACAAGGTACCAAACATCACTACGAACAAACTGATTTAGTTCTTCATGCATGGCATTTATCTAGAATTCATCAGTCAATGCTTCCTTGACATTTTCTGGTTCAAACTTGGAGACGAAGCATGTTACACCACAAATTATGGAGCACACAGAGTACAAGCATGCCATGTCTCTATAGTTAATCAACTGTTTACGTCTGGTCTGAACACCATCCTCAACATTTCCTATAACTTGAGACAATGGATGGTTTTCTCTAACTCTTCCCAGAGGTTCTCTGCAGTGAGTAACCTCTTGAACCTCATCTTGTTCGTCTTCTAGTTCTTGTTGTGTAGCATTGTTTTCCTCATCACTGCTGGATGCTGTGTTAGGTGGAGCAGTTTGGGCTTCAACAGGAGGTAGGGCAACTCCCCCTTGATATACGTCGTCTTCTGCTTCCATCTCCTTGTTCATATCACCTGCGTCATCAAAGACAACATTGACAGATTCTTGTATTGTCTTAATGTGAAGGTTAAATACCATATAAGCTACGCTGTTTGTTGAGTACCCAACAAATACACCTTTGTCGCTCTTGTCATCAAACTTTGTTAGATACTCACGATCATTTAAGATAAAACATACACACTCGAAAATACGAAAATATTTTAGGTTAGGTTTTCTTCCCTTAAGTAGCTCATACGGCGTTTTGAATGTGCCTGGTCGAATGTTGACTTGATTGTTGATGTAACATGCGGTGTTTACTGCCTCAGCCCAAAAATGTTTTGCCATTTGTTTTGAGCTCAGCATAACCCTAGACATCTCAATCAAGGTCCTATTCTTGCGTTCGACCACTACATTCTGCTGTGGAGTTTTTGGTGCCGCAAACTCCTGACATAATCCCTTTTCATTGTAGAAACTTGTAAATTGTGAGTTCTCAAACTCACGGCCATGATCAGATCTTATACGAGATATTCTAGCATCAAATACATTAGCAACACGAGCAAACATATTTCTAAACATCTCAAATGTTTCAGATTTTTCACGTAAGAAATAGGTCCATGTGAATCTGGAAAAATCATCTACCACAACTAATACATACCTTTTACCACCAATGCTTTCAACTTTCATGGGTCCTACAAGATCCATATGCAGAATTTCAAAGCATCGGTTTGTTCCAAAATGTTTCTCATGGTGCTGTAGAGCAGGGTGTGACGCATGCAATTGTTTTCCTCTTTGACAGTCTCCACAGATAATCTGGTCTGCCTTCCCAAGTTTGGGTAGACCTCTAACTGCATCCATCTTGATTAACCTGCCAAAATTTCGAAAGTTAGTATGACCTAATCGTTTATGCCAGAGTATAGCATCATCAACTTGAGCCTTGTTGCATTTTAGGTTATTAGTCATGTAACAATTATCTGATAACCTTTGACCTGTCATGATACACAAGTTTCTGTTATTCTAAACTTCACATGCATCTTTAGTGAATTTTACAAGCATGTTACCATCACACAATTGACTTATGCTAATCAAGTTTGCCATAAGTCCTTGCACATGATACACATTTGTTAAAGCAGGCAAGCCAGGAACATTAAGTGTACCTCTCCCTATGATTTTACCTTTTGAACCTCCACCGAAGGAAACATTTCCTCCATCATAAGTCTCATAGTTGGAAAGAAATGTTTTGTTACCTGTCATGTGACGTGAACATCCGCTGTCAAAGTACCAAGAACCTGAGATGTTAGTTTTCAATGCTGTGTACACAATATTACATGTTAGATCAGCTTTCTTTACCCATATCATTTTGGGTTGTTGTGGAAGCGCAGAGTATGACTTGTCATCCCTTTTCTTTTGATAACAAAAAGGTTTTATGTGGCCTGGTTTGAGACAGTAATGACATATATATTTCCTTCTACGTCTCTTACCTTTTCTCTTACCTTTCTTACAGTTTCCTGCTTGAGAGGTGTTTTGCTTTGTCTGTGTTGGTGGGTCTGTGAGCACAACATCTGCTTTGGTATTGAATGTTTCTGCTGTCGATGTGGACCCACAACAGAACACAGTTGGTGCAGCATATCCAAGGCCCCTTTTGCTTGGGTTTGCGTTGTCCATAATCTCTTGAAGCGAATAAGTCCCAGTATTCCACTTGCGAATGGTCAGTTGTGCCTCTTCAAGTTGGGATTTTACTTTGGTGAGCTCTATGTCACGTTGTGTGATCAATACCTCCTGTTTTGCTTGGACTTCCTTGAGTCGTGCTATCTCAGCTGTTGAGGTCACCAGATCTCGTGCTTGTTGTTTCCATTTTCCTAACAGCTCATCATACAACCTCTTTAATCCTTGTATTATAGTGAAAGTATTGTCATCACATTCTTCACTATATGTAGGGTCTATGTCATCCTCAACACTTCCTGCATCATCAACAGAGGCATTTAAACAAAACAGTGTAGAGTAATAGTTAGAATCATACCTTTCAGAGAAAGTTTCAGCATCAGCGTTTTGCCCTGATTTGTCCTGAGGTGTCATTGTCACAAGCAGTGCTATGTTCTCGAACAATCTCTCATCAACGTCTTCAAAGAACTCGTGCTCATCATCATTCCAGGACACCCAATAGGACTTACCCCTTTTTCGAAGTGTGTTGGCGCACTGATTTGCAAAGTGTCCGAAACCTCTACATTCATGGCATTGTACGCTGTCGAGTTTAGAGGAACTGAATTTGAACACTTCGTTGTGAGGAGTTTTCCTAACAGGAGGTCTTCTCTGATTGTTATCGTTCTTTGGGAGTTGATAGTACTCCAGACGTGGTACATCTCTCTCCTTGGGTCTTTCTTTGTTCTTGTCTCGATTGAATCCTCTCACCATTCGATTAAACTTCCTGGTGATCATGGCAACATCGTCTCCTTCATGGATTTCTTCCACTTCTTCAGATTCACTGGACTCCATTATGTCAGTTAACTTACTGCACGAAGGTGACGAGATTGTGTCTGCTGTGAGGGCCACCGTTTTCTTCTTCATCAATGTCCCTCTTGCCTCTAGATTCATCTCATAGGTCTTGAAGGAGTTCATGAGGTCCGTGAACTCAATTGTATTTACAGCTTGTGATGTTTCAATAGTTGTTACCTTCATATCGAACCTAGGTGGTAAAGTGCGAAGTGCTTTGGAGACAAGAACTTTGTTACTCAACGTATCTCCCAGATCTTGACACTCATTTGAAATGTCAAGAATCTTCTTTGTGTAGCTGGAAATGTCTTCATCTTCCTCCATCTTCATATTCTCAAATTGCGAAGCGAGAATACGTAGACGTGACTGTTTAACGCTGGTGTCACCTTCACAGTGCCTTTGCAAGATGTCCCAAGCATCCTTAGCACAGGTACAGTTCTTGACCTGCTTGAACATGTTAATGTCAACTGCCGAGAGAATTGCATTGAGTGCGCGATCATCGAGCGTAGCAGCCTCAACTTGATCACGTGACCATGCGCTTTGTGGTATTGGAACCACATCACCTTCTTCATCAGTTTGTTTTGGTGGTGACCAGCTGAAACACCCTAATTCTAATAATAAATAAATAAACTAAATCTTTTGTTAAAACTTTTGAAAAAATGGAAAATTCTTCATTAAATATTTTTCTTTATAATAATAATAATAATATGAGAAATTAATCTCAATTAAAACATTTGAAACTAAACCAAACATAGGAACACTTTCATTATACATATATATCATGATACGAAATCCATGATCTAAAAGTTATAAAATACAAGCCAAACAAAAACCATGATTCAAAGTTTTAAAACATATCCAAAATAAGTAGTACTCCCTCCGTCCCACGAATGTAGTCCCATTTCATTATAATAATACACTCATTTTAATATAATTGGGGACTACATTCGTGGGACGGAGGGAGTACTTAGTATGCATGCGGAAACATAATATATAATAACTGGTACGTCATTCGACACGCCACGCATCTCCGAACTCAAGTACCTGAAAATGTTAATGTGGGGTATGAGCATACATAAAGTATACTCAGTGTGGGATTTTATGCTAACATTGTCCAAGTTAATAAAACGGTAAGCACATATGGTACCATGGCATAACATAACTGATTCGCACTGTGTATAATCAAGGACTGTGACGTCCTGAACCCTATTTACGGGCTCCTGGCGACATAACATAAATATTGCGCAATAACTGAAGTGAGAGCAAAATGAGACAGTTTTAAAACAGCTCTTACTCATCACCAACTGATTTCATAATCACACATACAGCTAAACACATCATATTAAAATGGACAATAATAATCAACTGCATAACTGAATTAGATCACCACACCTTAACCTTGAACTGAAAATCGAGCACTTAAAATCTCAACAATGTCTTAGTCGCGCCGCACCTAGTCGTCACATGATATTAAAGTACATTAATGAAAATCCATAATTTTATTAGAACCTATAAATTAAAGAAATTATTAAATTTTAATATGTATTCATTTTTTTTTATTATTATTTTTTTTAATCTTAAGTCTTGAGTTAATGGATTAAACTTAGAATTCAAACATTACATTATGAAGTTATTATTTATTAATTCATATTATTACTTAATCAATGGCTAGTAGTAAAACGAATGATAAAAGCCCAAATAAAAAAATTAAAATGAAATGTTGTTGACCCATTCTAAAATTAATAACCACAACCCATCAACTAACCATTTATAAATTTTATTAGCTAAGTCCACCTTTAGATCCAAGCCCATCTATCTATTATTATTCAATATACTCTTTCCCTACCAACACCCCAATGTCTAGCAAAGAAACCCAACAAAAATACTATCTCTCTCTATAAACATATATACGTACACACTCAATTTCTCTCCATATCTCATAAAACTAAATCATAATTTACACTCTTTCTTACTCTCTTCCCTCAATTCTCTCCCATCCTCATAGAGACACAATCTCATTTCCAAAATTCTCTAACTTCTCTTCTCTTATTTCCAGCAGCAACCATGTCTCCCCTATATCCTCACCTCTCTCTCTTGGCCAACCGGCCAGCAGCTCGGAACCGCTGTCGCCGTTGCCTTCTCCTCCCTTCACATGTTGACTACCACAACATCAACAATCCCATTTGACTCGAGCTAACCTATTTCAGACATGGCCAACTCAATGAGTCGATGTAACTCATCTCCAACTAACTGAGCATAGTAAAGACTCGATTTTTATACTATAGAGGGAAAATTTTCAGTTTATTTCTTATCTCTCTACCTCTTCAAATCATTCAGTTTTATTTTAAAATTTCATATTATACATATCCCTACATATTGAGAATTGAAAGAATTTCTAAAAAAATAAAGAGGGATACTTACTGTGAGTTAAGTATTGGGATAAGTATTGGGATGTGTTTTCTTTGTTTGGCTTTTGAATGGATTTATCTTTGGATAGAAGCAAAGTGTTAGTTATGGGCAGAACTTAATTTGAGAACGAGAAACGAATTGTGATTATGATTCTATTTATAGCTTGATATATTTGTTAAGAGAGGCGTTGTGATTGCAGATATTTATCTAGCAGAGGCGGTGTAATTGCAGATATTTATCTAGCAGAGGCGGTGTAATTGCAGATATTTATCTAGCAGAGGCGGGTAATTGTCGATAGCTTCCTATAGAATGTAAAACATATTTTATAACTTTTGCTAAATATATTATTTCTAATGAGAATGTTATCTATTTGGGCTCTATCTTAAATTGGACTTGTTAACTAGTACTTTTAAACTTTTTCATAAAACTAAATGGGGAATTATATCTAATCCAACTATATCTAATTTAGACCCAATAATATGGATAAAGAAATACTTAGCTCAAGAAATGTTTCGTAAAAAAAAATAAAATCTTCAAATTCTAACTCTATATCAAGAGGTTAATACTAAAGTCCTTAATTAAATTTGATTCATATATCTTAGACTAGGGGCGCATCCTCGACTAAAATAAAATAAGCTTGACCTCAAATAAATAAATATCATATGAAAATTTCATATAAAATCGTAAATAATTTATTGGATTCAGGTTGTTACACCACCCATTTTCCATAGAGATCCACGCTCTTCTGTCTAACGACTTGATGTATGAGCGGGTACATGTCTTCCAGTACGAGTAATTCGAGCCATCCAAGACCGGAGGCCGAAATACTCCTAGATTGTTTGGATCCATTGATGTGTTAGAGTCGTGATACTGTCAGGACCACACTCAGTGTGTCGAGTGATGGCTCTGATACCACTTGAAAGTGTATCAACTACTCTAAGTAAAGTTTTGCGGAAGCTAAAGTAGAAGACACGAGATATTTTTGCGTAGGTTATATAAATTAATAACCTACACGGAAGCCTTACGGCCAAAAAGAATAATCAAAACAAGTGTTGAGCTATTACAATGTTGAGCACAACAATAACCACAACACTATTACTAAAATACTAAATGTATGTTCTTATGAGCTAAGAAACATACAGAATTAAAACTACGAATTTAATCTGCAAAAGCGTCTATCTAGCGTCTCTCTACTGAATGAATGACTCTAGTATTTATAGATAGACTACATGGGCTTCGATCCATGAATATAGCAATTGTTGGCCCATGTCTTCCACAATTCTCGCAGTCAGTTGTTACACGTCGCATATCTGTCTGGAATTGTGGAACTGCTTCAGTTTGTTGTTGACTCCTGGTTTTGTGGAACAGAATTCCACTTAGCACGAAACTATCAACTGCCTATCACGACTTGGTCTTCGCTCCAGTCTTCATGAGTCCTCTCAACGTTGCCGAGTCAGTATTCCACGTGACTGTTGAGTTGGACGTCAAGTCAACACTAGTTGTTATGTTAAGTTAGGAGCTAAGTCAACATTCCTGTGAAGAACACAAAAACACAAATGTTAAGTCAACACACTGGATAACAATCGACTTAAAAATACCTAACATGTTCTCTTTTCTTTCTTTGTACGCAATGAGCAATATTATTGGATGTTCACGTAATTATAATGATTCACCAAATAATCAAGCCACGGACCAATAAATAATAAATGAGATAAGTAAGATAAGGAAAGATCTAACCAATGTAAAGTAGGTAGGTAGTAGAACTCGGAACAACTCCTCGTCGTAGTTTTCACGGGTATTCGGTTTTCATTGTGTATGCGCTATCCTTTGTTGTAGAGCTCCAGTCTGTACGGCTGCTGGCCGCCGACGCGCTTTCAAATTATGTTTAAGCTATAGCTGACTCGCAGAGAGGTAAGTTAACCTTCTCCGTTGAATATTTAGCCCCCGAAGTAATCTTCTTTGTGTCGCTTCCGTGGGTAATCTGTTATCCCAAATGAGGCATCAATTAATGAGTTATACGTGAACAAACAACAAAGCTAGTCTATATAAATTTATAAGTAAAGCTTCTCAGAGGTGGGCTGAGGCGAAGACAACGGTCTTCTTGAGAATGTTTCTCATCTGCAGACGACCTCGGCGAGGCTGAGAAGGGCGTCATGCTCTACCGCAGATGTTCGGTTCATCTCCTCTTCAAAGCGGCCGAATTCCTCCATGGCGCTCTCCATCACAGATTCGAGATGCTCCTCGGTTTCTTCCACGCAGTCAGTTGAAGCCCATATATTTAGTGAATTTATCCAACCCATTAGCTGATTTAAACTCAGTTTTTCTACCCATAAGAGAGGAAGCAAAGCAGAGTATAAAATAGTAGAAAAAGATCTACATATGTAACACCACTGACACCCAAGATTAGTGCAGATAATCACCAAATTGAATACATCAAGAAGGATCAGAATCAGACCAAACTTTAAGATTGATAAGCAATAATGAAGCATTATGAATATGTAAAGGTGCCTAGAAATAATTGCAAAATAATCACATATTATTAACCAATGCAGCAATAGGAATTTTGTTTGGTTACTACAGAGTGGATTGAATAGATATTATGCCGCTTTTGTATGAGTGACAACTAAAATTTTATAGATTCATGTAGATAACCAGCAAGCACAAATATTTCTATACAAATATCTCAAACTCGAATTATTGAACATTGAGATGGTAGCAAACATACACCATAGAAAATATATATTACGAAAAACCAATATTAGTGGGCAAATAATCATAGACATCACCGACATTTTTAGATGAGAGCAAATAATCATACTTGCGAAGTAAAGTAAAGCATGCAACACTTGCAGAGTACGTGAATGAGCCCAGAGACAAGTGTAAATAAATACATGATAGAGACACACCCACAAATTCAGAATAAGGATGTAGAATATTAATTAGAGAATGTTGGATGACTTATGCGTATTGTCGCTCCCAGAAGAATTCCAATTCAGAGTCTTGAAACGGCGACCAAATCAGAGAACCCGGAGCATTCTCAATCAACAGCCTCGATGAGGTGTCAGCACGTTCGATTGTGGCGATTGGTCAAAACCAATGAAAATCTCTTAAGAATAGCAAGATGATTTTTCTTGCAAGAAACTAACAATTTTCAAAAACAAATCATGGTTAGAAAAGATAAAAGTAGAAAAGGAGAGACGGCGCATAGAAAAAAAACGATAGGATCAATAAACCCTGAACTTTATTCTCATATATATAGTTGGTTCACTTTACAAAAGATATACATAAATAAATAAATAAATAACTATAGTAATATCCATAAAACAATATTATTTATAACAAATTATTAATTGTTTGTGCATACAGCAATAATCCTTGATGCATTATGTGAAATTAAAAATGCATTTTATAAATAAATTAATTTACAATACATAAACTTGGTTCGGTTCATTAATACATACTACTAAAATTATACTCCCTCCGTCTCATTTAAGATGACCCTATTTGATCAAAACTGTGAGTATTTTATTGACTTTTGGGGCCAACTTAAATGAGACAGAGGGAGTAATTATTTTTTATTTACATCAATATTTTTAGTATTTATTAATTTTTCAAATATTTATTATATTATTTTGTTATTTTGTGACACATTTACGTATAAATATATAAGATACTATAAAAAGAGTTAATGTATCAAAATAGCCCTTTTTGTTTGTAAAAGATAAATAATAGCCTTCCGGATAAAAAAGATAAAATATAGCCCTTTTTATTTATTTTGGACAAAAATGCCCTTTTCGCTAAACACACGAATCCCGCGACCTCGAGGTCGCGGGATTCGTGTGTTTTACGTGAATTGGTAAAACACACGAAACCCGCGACCTCGAGGTCGTGGGATTCGTGTGTTTTACGTGAATTATATACAAACACACGAAACCCGCGACCTTGAGGTCACGGGATTCGTGTGTTTTACGTGAATTATATACAAACACACGAAACTCGCGACCTCGAGGTCGCGGGATTCGTGTGTTTTACGTGAATTGTTAAAACACACGAAACCTGTGACCTCGAGGTTGCGAGATTCGTGTGTTATAACAATTTAAAATTAAGCGGCCGAAGGTGAACGGCGAGCAACCGGAGAAGGAGAAGGCGGGCGACGTTGATTTGCCTACACCGACGACGAGCGACTGGAAAAGAAGAACGACGGACGACAATGATTTTTCAATATTTTATGGAAGAAGATGAATTTTCAAAATATAAAAATATGCAAAATAAAAGCAAAAGGTTAATTTTGTCTAATATTTTCAAAAAAGGCTATTATTTATCTTTTTTATATTTAAGGTTATTATTTATGATTCTTATTAAAAAAGGGCTATTTTGATTTTTCCCCCCTATAAAAATGTAAATATATAAGATGTGGAGTAATATATTTCTACATCATGTACGGAAAATTAAGCATTACATTTTTTATTAATGAATTGTATTAGAAATTTGTATTGAGTTTCTTCATATTATAAACACACTGAATGAAAATTAAAATTTTCGTGTAAGAGTTCATTAGGTTATATTATTCATTTAATTTAGTTTTTTTTTTCTTTTTTATTATCATTATAAAATGCATCAACTTAGTTTATATAATGCATCACAAGTCGAAGCATAAGATTATGTTAACAAATATACAAACTTAGTACATGGTATGCATTACAAACTTTAATATTAAATTAATATTTATATATATTTTATATGCATCATAAAATACTATCTAATATATTAAATTTGTACATACAAATTTCTAATTTGCATTAATACATCAAAAAGATATTACATCGATCATAAAAAATTAGGAAAATAAAATAAATCCCTAATTATCGAGCTTAAAATATTTAGTTATAAATTCCTCTTCCGGAGATTTTTATTTTTATACATTTGCGTATTATTGCTTAACTTCACGATTAAAATTTTTATACGTCATTACAATAAATATTTAATTGCATTACATTAGCATTCATAAATTTTCAAAATTTGCATGATTTGATTGTATTAAATAATTATGTTCTTAATTTTATTTAGGTGAAATTATCATGTCAATTTATTCCAACTTGTAATGCTTAGAAAATTTGATTATAAATGTGGATCTTAATAATCTATCATATGTGTAAATATTTACATAGATGGCTTGCATGTACAAGTGATATATATATATATAGGTGTATATATATGTGTGTGTGAATGTGTGTAGTGAGCATGTATTGAGGTATTACATAATATGTATATATGTAGGGGAATTATAATGTATCTATTATATGTGAAATTATCCAATAAATAACATATAATACACTTACACTATAATTGTAATACTTAGTGTGTAGTTAGAAAACATATGCCAAGTGTTAGAAAATAATAGGAAAATGAAGACACACCCAACTCTTCATCCGCAACCTCTTCTCCTCATGCAAGAAAACCCAAAATCACACTCTTCTCCTATCTTCTTCATTCTCCAAGACACTAATTCACTCTTACAACTCTCACCCTACATCTCTCTCTCCCCACAACCTCCATTGACGCTCTCAAGCTCAAGAACGCATTCCTCCATTGTTGCATGCACGCCAATGCCATGCTTCCATCACCCACACCTAAGAGCTTCACCCCCATCCAAGCTACTGAGATAGGAAGAGGAAGAGCAATCCATCATCCATTATTCCAAGCTAGAGGAGGAGAGTGATAGAACTTGAGGTATATCATGTTTACCAACTTGTATTCTTGAGTTTGAGTTATAAAACCCGTAAACCTCTTCCCCATTGACTTAGGATGGGTTTTTTATGTTTTCTAAACATTTTTATATAATAAAGTTCAAATTTTAAAGTTTTTGAGGAGAAATACGAATGAGAAGAAATAGAAGTTTAGAATCTGCCGATGAATTTTCGATATAAGTTTCTGCATGTTTCGTGTTGTTTTACTTCCCCATTTGTTCTGAAACTTTTTATATAGAAACCTTGCTATATTAACTATATGTATACAGAATGTCAGCTTATTCTAAGTTCGTTTGGTATTTTAAAAAAATATGTGAAGTAGGCCTCTCAACTGTGAAAACCTGAAATTTTTGCATGTGCCCTTGTTTTTAGATAAATTACTGAGCTTGCTTCGACATGATTTACTTCTCCGTTTATGATGAAACTTTATATGTAGATACCTTACTATGTGAATTATAATACTGTAAAGTTTCGTCCATTTTTATAATTTTGTGATTTTTAAAAAATACTTGAAGTTGACTGTTTGAAGTAAAAATCCTTGTAAATGGTGACACTTTGTATCCTCGGTTCATGTGGTTTTATAAGGTGTAATTTATGTTTAAAATTTTCTGGAAATATTAGGTTATATGTAGAGTAACCGTACCAAGTTTTAGGGAAAAATATGTTGTTTTGATATGTTTAATAAATCCTACAAAAATGTTGCACGAATCTGAAATGCTTTCTAACATAGCTGAACTAATTGTCTCCGTTCATAGGATTTTATTAATCGCCTTTGATTGAAATTTTTACAGAACGTTCTTTACTATGTATTTATAATATTTGTAAGTTTTTAACACTTTTAAACAAGTATAAGTATTTTTAAAGTATTTTACAAAATGACAGCCCGTAAGATAATTGTTTTTGGCAGACATTAGTATACCTTGAATAACTTCTGCCTCACTTAATATTTTTTACTCTTGTTTTTTTGAAATGAAAGAATACTTCAGTAGCTTTCTATATTGATAAATTAGAGCTTCTAGTTATTTGTAAGGTGATAGTTATGACCTTTCAAAATATACTGATTTACATGCACAATCTGCCATAGACTTGTTCATGAGAGTATTGTACTTTCTTTACTTTAAATTATGTTATGTGTTTATTTTGCATCATATTGTGATATGTTAGGTGTATATGATATATGTGACATAAATTCCTTGTATAATTATTTGATATAATTTTATTTTATGGGTTTTATATATTAAAATTGTTAGGAGTTATCCCTTTAAGCATTTGAAATTAAATTATATGCTCATATGTACTAAAGTTGTTAATGATCTTAAACTTGATTGTATATGTTTATATGATTTATATGTCCACGAGCATTATTTACAAAATTTATGAAAAATATAGTTATATAATTAATGACATAACTTATAAATATTTCTTATCAAAAACTCGGGAGTAGGAATAGAACATAGGGACGACTTGTACGATTAGCCTCCTAAGTTGAGACTTGTATTGTAGGTCCCGTTCAGGCCGATAAGTGACTCGTGCATTTTCCCGTTCAACTAATCCACAAGATTGAGGTGGGTTTCCTATTTACAGTACGGTATTTTCGAGCGAGCTCGATAAAATGTTATAATGTATGTTTTCATATGCGTAGGGTGGGATTTTGTTTTTAAACGCCTTGCGACATATGGTTGGGCATGTAGTATTCTTTTATAAATGTTATGCTAGTTTTTCAATGATAAAGGAGCAAGAAACCCACGGGGTACATTAGTACTCAGCCCAAAATTTCTTTCAAATATTTTTCACATGTTGAGAGGCGGGCGTAGGCGAGCTGGCGTTGGAGGTTGGTGTTGGTGAGGTTGTTCCCTCCTTTGAGCTAGTATTACTTTTGATTCAATTAAACAAACCCCAAACTGTGCTAAGTTGAATTTTCGTTGTTTTTAGTAAACTTTGTTGTGCCTTATATAGCTTGGACCTTACCTTATTTTGAACTTTGAAAATGCTTCGATCTTGTAAACTCTTAGTCTTTCTCAAGAGTTACTTTACTTAAATAGGTCATTTTCAATGTCCTCATACATTGGAAATGTGGTACTCAGAGTGTTCTCGATCCTTATTGATAATATTTGCTTGACCCATTTCATCATAATTTTCCTTATTTATTTAAGTTAATAGATTCGTCTCAACCCCGTCTTGGGGTTGTGACATTAAATGCCCTCAATTAGGGTTATTGACATAATATTGTATAATTTTTTCTATAATTTTTTTATTATCGTTTGAAAATATTTTTGATGCATTAACACAAATTTAAAATTCGTGTGAACAACATTTAATGCATTGTATAATATTTTTTTATTCTTAAGAAACACGGTATATAGATTTTAAATTCAAGTTAGTGATACATTCCATGTACTAAGTTTATGCATGTCTTTCTAAACATAATCTTATGCATTAACTTTATGATAGCATTCAATGAACCAAATTCATGCATTTGATAATGATAATAATAAAAATATATAGGTGAATAATTGAACTATATTAGATGCATGAATTATGTCCTAGCTAATTGATGAGGAATGAACCTTTATGTGAAAATTCTAAACCCTACTTAGTATGTTAATAAATTGAATAAAGTTAGAAAATTTTAAGACACATATAATACAATTCATGCATGAAAAATGTATGACTAAATATTAATTCATATTGCAGAGCAATTTTTATAATTTATGATGCATTATATTATGTTATACTATGCATTAATGTTACTAATTAATATATAATTTCACAAAATTTGCATTTCAACGCTATCAATGTGATAATATCTCATTATGTCATGCATGATCGAATAAACTATAAATGCATGATATACTACAAATAAATGCATAATAAATTAATGCAAAGTAATATTATAAACGATATTAATCTGTAGACTTTACTTTAGAATTAAAATTCCTATTTTAAAAAAATCAATTTAACATGGAAAAAATTGAATTATTGATTTAAGCTTTTGCTATATAAAATGAAAAATTAAGATTTTTTTTAGTTTGGCCGGAATATTTAGATAACATGTTTTTTAAATAAAAATATAAAATATTTCATTTACGTTTGTTCATATGTAAATTTAATGGTTAACCTTTTAATATATTAAATTGATTTGTTCCTAATATAGTGAGATTAAGCGGTTATAATTATATCACAAAAGACAATATTAACCTTTGGTTAATTATTATTGAATCTATGCTGAAAATTTAAAGCATATTTAAAAATCAATCTTAACCATACAATTCATTAAAATAGTGGTTTAGATTTATTCCTATTTTTTTATCTTAAGAGGTATTTTCATGGGAACCACCCCTATATATATACATAATAGAGGTGGAAGTGCGCTGAAGTGAGTCTCGGCAACTCACAGCAAGCTTCCACATGGCCGAGACTTCTGAGCTTAGATTTGCATATAGGAGACTGGCTCCTGAACCCGTCCGCCACCCAAAGCTATACTCGCGCAGCAGCTCTGGCTCCCAAGCAGCATGCTCTTGCATGGGCTCGTGCCCTAGATACTCTTAGCCCTTTCATTTTTAATTTGATTTATTTTAGTATTTTTTTATTAAGAATAAATGAGTCAATGTACATGAAAAATGTATGGCTATAATTTATATATTTCTTAAATTGTGATTATAATTAATCTTTTATTAAAAATAATTACTATTTTCTTTAACAAAGTAAGTATGTAAAGATAGAATATTCGATTTGACACAAAATTAGCATAATTAATTACTTAAATACATTACATTAAAATTTGATATAATTAGGAAGATTTATTTTATGAGCAACATACGCATAAACCACATAAATGTAACGATATATTATAGAGAGAAAAAATGAGGGGTAGAGAGTGAGGAATTATTGGATATGGAAAGTTATTTGCAGTATGTTTGATCACAAGTTAATCCATAACAAATAGATGAATGAAAGTACGAAGACTCCAAGAAATTTGAAGTTTATATCTTAAGTTCAACGAATGAATGTTGTCACGTGTGTGGCTGGATCTTGTACTCAAAGTTAGGACCTGCAAGACAAGATCGGAGAAGGGATCAGGTTTCTCCGGAAAGAGACTCTGACACTCAAGTCAATCTATGAAACTTGTAATGTATGAACTTGCTAGAACAATATGAAAATAGTTGAAGAAGTTGGTTGTGAAATGAAATGATGCGGTATATATATAGGTATATAAGGGGTAGAACAGTCATACCGTATTGATAGCAACTCTAGACAGGAGGTACAATTAGCCAAATCTTCTCCAACAACATAGAGCCATGTCATTTGTGGTCCTACAAGGTTGTTATCACCTTTTCACATGGCCCCATATTATCCCGAAACATGGGTGACATGTGGCATTGCTTTACGCCGTAGGAAACGTATTACGTTAGACCTTAGATAAGACAAAAATGTCTCCTTGGGCCTAAACCCAACTAACAAGAAGGCCTTTTACTAAGCCAAGACAATCTTGTATAGCAAAGCTTTTGAGGGTCTTCTACCCCAGAGTATTTGATCATGTAGAGTCTTAATATGGCAGATCCCTCATATCGATAAATATAACCTTCGTAACAACAGGATATATATATATATATATATAATATTATTTAATTAACGCATTTATAAGTAAAAATAACTTGGGAGATAAGCTATGCTGATATTCGTCTATATCAGCTTCTACCCCCGAAAAATCTCAGAAGTTATTTCTATCATCTTGTGAGGCAGACCTTGTTAATGAGCTCTGGCGAAATCCCGCTTTTTTGAGAACTTCTTTGGCAATTTCGAAAACTATATCCTAGGATACCGCGCTTTGACTTAACGTATTACCTAACATAGCATGTATGAATTTACAACCACCTTTTATTGTTGAGTATTGTATCTATCTTTTCATTATCTTGTTGGGGACTTCATCCATCGTTCTATATCAATCGCTAGATTAAAATTTTTCTTTTCATCCTAACGCTACACGTGTAGATTTTACTCAATATTTCTTATATGAACCTGTCTCGTGTTGATTTTACTCAATCTTTCTTATATGAACATGCCTATAAATCAATACCTTAACACTTTGCTTCGAACATTTACTAGCACCCTTCCGTTATTTCTTCCTACTTTCTCTACTTCCGATTCTTTTGATCCACAGAGGTATACCTCTTCTTGTTCTTATCTATATCTTGTTGTATAACTCTCTTGGTTTGATTATCTTCACAATATCTAGCTAAACTGTTAGCAGATTTTATGTTCTCTATCCTTTTATTTTGACATGCAACTTGTGAAATTTTTATGCAATGTATTGTGTGTTTTTTTGTTCATGTAATATAAGGATGTTTGCTTTTCTAATGCATTTTACCCTTTGTATTCCTTTCTTTGAGCAAAATGAAAACGATGAACCTAGTCCAACTTTGTATTTCGGGTTGTACGATTTTTAATTTTTAATCTTACTGTTCGTTCTTCCACAAGATTCTCTTTTTGCTGGTTTTAAAATAAGCATTTTCTATATGATTTTTCTTTTGTGACGTAGACATGGCTTTACTTGAAAAGCTTAAAAAGACTGGAAGAGAAAGAGCTACTAAAATCAAGGCCGAAAGAGCCCTCGCTGCTGCCGAGCAAGAACGCAGAGAAAAGGAGTTGAACTCTTTGCGTCAAGAAGTTAAACATCTTTCTGGTCTTCTAGATGACCTTGTAGAGGAAGTACAAATTCAGGGGAAATTTTACGAGAAAAGTATGCAGACATTAGCAGATAAGCGTGTCAAGTACATGGAAAATATTCTGCACACGGCCTCTAAGTCCTACAGGAGGGGTTTTGAATCAGACAAAGCCTAGTCCGATCCGACAACACTGCTGACACTAGTGGGGAAAAAACTGGGGCAGAGCTCTGCCGCAACGCCATTATCCTCTCCCCCCTGGCTAGAGACTATTTCATCCATTGTCTCTGATTTGCCAGAGGCCTATCATTATTCCCACCAGTACAAAGCTCGTCTTGCGGAGCCCTTGGCTCATTGGGCCATTGATATTATCATGGCCACCTATGAGCAGTTCGGTATGTCTGACCGCTGGAACGAGGTGATTGTTGATAAAGTTCTGCTAAACCTTCTGAAGGATCCCCTACTCTCCCCAAGGATCCTAAACATGAGGAAACTTATCTCTGGTACATGGACGTACTGAAACATGGGGCCTAGGACTTCCTCCAGGCGGATCCTGCCTCCTCAGAAACTAACCATCTTTGGTGCTCCGTCCCCTATCCTGTGCTTCCATGGGCCTCGAATCGGGTCCACAAGCTATCCCGACTTCTGCACTCAGGGGAGATCCAAAAAAGCGTCCCTGGATCTGAAGAGAGTAGATGTTGAAACGATCTCCCCCGTCTCCCTAATCTCACTATGTCGTATGTGGGTCGGCTCCGTATTGTAAATCAAAGATGTTTGGAGGTTTTAAGATCAAACTTTTTTGTCGAACTATTTTATTTTGTCATCTTGAATGATGATATCTTTCCCATGCTTGGTCCGTGGTATTTTACGAAGATCCTCCTTCTACTTTATTAATATCGTACATAAATATTTCTTGTCTTTCATTTTCTTTATCATTCTGTGATTTAAATGTTTGTGTGCGAGTATAAGTTTATCGATTTATAGTTTCAAAAAGTGAATAGTTTTCAAAAAACAATTTGAGTGCCTCCGCAAATTTTTTATTTAAATCTTGAATTGTTTTATGCTTAAAGGATGTTTTACAGATAGGAATAAACATGAGTAGACCTAAACAAACTTTAGACATAAAATCTTTTTAATGTTGCCACATCTAGGAAACTCCTTTCCTTCATGGTCTACTAAATGATCCACGCCTCCACGCTGCACCTCCTTTACAATATATGGTCTCTCCCAATTAGGCTCAAGTTTTCCAGTGGGTTTAAGAGCATTTGCTCTTCGTAGAACCAGATCCCCATCGTTGAATTTCCTTTCTTGTACTCTTTTGTTGTAAATTTTTTGGATCTGTTTCTTATAAAGTTATGTTTTCACCCTAGCTCTCTCCCTCATTTCCTCAATAAGGTCGAGCTCCTCCCTTAATCTTCCTTGATTTTCCAACTCCCAATAATTTAGGATTCTTGGTGAGTCCATACCCACCTCTGCGGTACTACGACTGCAGATCCGTAGACCAGATTGAAAGGTGCTTCTCCTGTTGAGGTTTTAGGGCTGGTTCTGTAAGACCATAGAACCGATCTACCTCATCCACCCATTTTCCTCTGGCCCCCTCCAGCCTTGCCCTTATTCCATCTAACAAAGTTCTATTGGCTATTTCGACTTGTTTGTTCGCTTGTGGGTGGGCTACAGAGATGAATCTTTGTTCAATCTTCATTTCCCTGCACCAATTTCAGATCATGTTAACTGCGAATTGTGTTACATTATCTGAAATTAACACCCTAGGGATGCCAAACCTACAACATATATTCTTCCAAATGAACATTCGAATTTCTTTTTCGTCAGTCTTAGCGACGGCCTCTGCCTCTTCCCATTTAGTAAAGTAATCTACCGCTACAATGAGGAATACCGTGCCTCCCAAGGTAATCGGAAATTTTCCTACAGTATCTAATGGGCAGGGTGAGAAAATGCTTCCAAGCTCTTCTTCTGGCACGTGTATCAGCTTGACATGTTTTTGACAATTTGCACATTTTTTAACTCTCTCCTTAGCGTCCTTCTCAATGCTAAGCCAAAAGAATCCTGCTCTGAGCACCTTTCGTATTAGATCCTTGTACCTTGTGTGACTCCATGTATATCCTTCATGGATTTCTCAAAGGATATACTCGCCCTCTTGTTCTGAAACGCATCTTAGCAAAGGATGTGGGAAAAATATCTTATAGAGATAATCTCATATGAGATAAAAACGCGCCAAGGCTGATTAGCCGAGCGTTTCAGAGTCTTCCATCCTTTGTCATGTCCGCAGATAGTTCACAATTGAGATTCTCCAATCAGGACCGCCTGTTACCGGAGCCACCTCCAAAGCCAAAGTTCTTTGTTCTGCACACAAGAGTATTATGTCTCCCTGCCAGGAATGATCGGTCGAGCTAGCTATTCTCGCAAGATGGTCAGCTTCTGTGTTGTCCTGTCGAGGAATTTGTCTTATCTCAAATTTTGTAAAGTTCTTTTTCAAACTTCCAATTTGATTTTCATATCATACCATTTTTTCTTCTTTTCTCTCATATGTACCCAACATTTGTTACGCTACCAGCTGGGAATCTGAATATGATATTACTTCTCTGGCAGACAATTCCCTTAATATCCTCATGACTTTGAACAACTCCTCGTATTCCGCCTCATTGTTTGTGATTTTAAAATCAAATTTCACAGCAAAACGTAAGTATTCCTTTTCTAGCGTAATGATGAATATGTCAACACCCGCACCATCCTTGGTTACCGAGCCATCCACATAGACCTCCCAGACCCTCTCTTATTGAGGTCTTGTAGTCTCCTAGATGAAGTCTGCTAAAGCTTGGGCTTTAATTTCCGATCTAGTTTCGAACTACACATCGTATTCACTAAGCTCTACAGCCCATTTGACCATTCTTCTGAAAGGTCTGGCCTTCCCAGGATCTGTTTAAGAGGTAGATTGGTTCTTTCGACTACCTTATGTGAAACAAAATAAGGTCTGAGCCACCTCGCAGCGATCATAATGGCCTGGGCAGCTTTGTCGATATTAGAATATTGCAGCTTCGGGCCTTGGATCACCTTACTCACATAATAAATAGGCTTCTAATGACCTTCCTCTTCGCGCAAGAGGAGTGCTGACCGAAATTTCTCCCACAACAAAATATAAGAAAAGTTCATACCCTGGCTCCGGCTTTGTGAGTAAATGGAGGTTTTCCAGATGCTCTTTTAATTCCTAGAATGCCTTCTAACATTCCTCTGACCACTTGAAATTTGCCCCTTTACGTAAGACTTTGAAGAAAGGTAAACTTCGCTCAACTGATCTAGAAATGAATCTACTCAAAGTTGTTATTCTTCCACTAAGCTTTTGTGCGATTTCATTTCCAGAACTGTCTGCACTTTTGGACTTATTAACCTCAGTCCCTTTAGGGGTTACCATGTAACTAGAAATTTTCCCAATCTTACTCCGAAAGTGCACTTGGTCGGTTTCATTTTTAAGCCATATTTTTCACACTTTTAACTAGCATGTCATCAACAGAGACTTTCATGTTTCTTCCAATTTGATTTTGAAAAATTGTGTTCATCATCCTTTGATAAGTGGCACCTGCGTTTTTCAATCCAAATGGCATGCTTGTATATCAAAAAGTTCCTGCACATACCCCAAAAGCACATTTTGGAATATCAGTCGGGTTCATCTAAATTTGGTAATATCCTTGATAGACATCCATCATGGATAAAAGTTGACACCCCAAAGTAGAATCGACTAGCTGATCAATTCTGGGTAACAAGTAGTGGTCTTTTGGGCATGCTTTAATCAAATCCATGAAATCGTTGCACATGCTCCATTTTCCGTTGCTTTTCTTCACCATCACGGCATTAGAGTGCCAGATGGGGAACTGCACCTCCCGGATGTGTCTTGCATCAAGTAATTTCTTTACTTATTCTCTAATGCCTTGGTCCTTCTCTGGACCAAATAGTCGTAGCTTCTGTTTAATAGGCTTTACAGTAGGGTCTACATTTAGAAAATGTAAAGCTATTTTCGTGTTGACCCCTGTGAGGTCTGATGATCTGAAAGCAAAAAACATGTGCGTTCCTTTTAAGGTAGTCTATTACGGTCTTAGCTTCTGAGTCCCTCATTTGGGTGCCCACATATGTTACAAAACCTGTGGTGTGAGGATAGAGCTCCGCACTCATGAGCTCTTCTGATGGCGTCATTTGTTGGGTTGAGTCCTCTTCTTCGCCAGTTTCTTTTTTCTTTCTTTTCTTCTCCCGCCCATCTGCTCTTTGACATACCTCATGAAAGGGTGCAACCTTTCTTTTTGCTTCTCTTTCTTTTACAGATTGAAGGTAGCATTTTCTTGACATGTCTTGGGAGCCTGTAACTTGACCCATCATGTCTCCTACCGGAAATTTCATTTTCATATAGTATGTTGAGACTACTATTTGAAAATCATTAAGTGTTGGTCTACCAATTATTTCATTGTAAGAAGACGGTGTATCTACGATGAGGAAATTGACCGGCTTTTTCATTCTTATCACATCTTCTCCTAGAGATAACATCAACGTGATAAACCCCAATGGTGTTACCATTTTTCAAGCAAAGCCATGCAAACCAGTGAATACGGGTTTAAAATAGTCAATGAACATTATGTTAACTGAACTCGCTGTGTCAACAAAGACTCGTTTATAATAATCCTCAATACATGCCACAATTACTAATGCATCATCATTTGGTCTAACCAACGGTCTAGAATCCTCCGCACCAAAAGAGATGTTGGGACAAAATGGCGCTTCAAGAATGTTCACAACTGTTAGTTCCTCCCTGAACTTACTTCTTCTAACATACATTTTTCTAGTCATATTAGAGTCTCCTGTTGTAGCTCTCAGGGTAGCAACACTCTCCCGAATGGTTATCTAATTATGTAGGACAAGTTCAAGGTCAGAATACAGCTTTACTCACTCATATATGTCCAAGAACTCCACCTACTTTTCCCTACATTACATCCCCATGTTTATCTTCTGGATACACATCATTTCTCATTCATATTACTAACCTCAATGAACTTCACTCTTATAAAGAAGCTAGAAAATACCATGAATGGAAAGCTGCTATGGATAATAAGTTGCAAGCGATGGAAGACAATCATACTTGGGAGTTGGCTCATCTTCCATTGGGTAAGAAACTCATTCGTTCAAAGTGGGTTTACAAGGTCAAACTTTATGCCAACGGGACTGTAGAATGCTTTAAAGCTCTCTTGGTTGCAAAGGACTACAACCAAGAGTATGGAGTGCACTATACAGATGTTTTCTCACCCGTAGCCAAGTTGGTTACCGTGCATTTCCTCATTGCACTTTCTACTAAGAATAAATGACTTATACATCAAATTAATGTTAATAATGCGTTTTTGCATGGTTTCCTTCATGACGATATATACATGATCCTCCATAGGGTTACACAGAGGCTAAATCGAGGGAAGTTTGCAGGATGGTAAAGAGCTTGTATGGATTTGAACAAGCTTCTCGTGAGTAGAATGCTTAGTTTTGTAAGAATCTCTTTCATTATGGATTTGTTCAATCTCCAAGTGACCACTGCTTATTCTTAAAAGGGTCAGGACCTGAATATATTGGGTTTTTCCTTTATGTAGATGATGTATTGATTATAAGTCTAATGAGACTCTTATCTCTGATCTAAAGATGTTCTTACACAAGGAATTCACCATTAATAGCTTTTGACTTCATCAACAAGATCATTAAAGAATTTTGGCTTCATCGCCGAGATTATTGAAGAATTTTGGCTTCATTACCAAGATTATTAAAGAATTTTGACTTCATCGTCAAGATTATTATGAGATTTTAGCTTCATCACCATGATTATCAGGGATATTAGCTTCATTGCCAATATTATTAAGTGTTGCAGGCTTCTTTGCCGTTATTTTCAGGATCTGGCTTCATCACCATGATTTTTCAAGTTTTCGTGGGCTTCATCGCCATTTATTCATTTCCAAATATAAGACATCAAGAAGAGGGTATTCACATCCTCTTCTTCGCCCGAATTCCCACATACAGCGCCAGTTGTTGGATCACAAGTTAATGCACAACAAGTAAATGAATGAAAGTATGAAGACTCCAAGAAGTTTGGAGTTCATATCTTAAGTTCAATGAATGAATATTGTCACGTGTGTGGCTGGATCTTGTACTCGAGGTTAGGACCTGCAAGACAAGATCGGAGAAGGGGTCAGGTTTCTTTGGGAAGAGACTCTGACACTCAAGTCAATCTATGAAACTTGTAATGTAATGAACTTGCTAGAACAATATGAAAATAGTTGAAGAAGTTGGTTGTTAAATGAAATGATGGGGTATATATAGTTAGGTATACGAGGGGTAGAAAGGTCATACCGTATTGATAATAACTCTAGACAGGAGGTACAATTAACCAAATCATCTCCAATAACATAGAGTCATGTCATATGTGGTTCCGCAATGTTGTTATCACCTTTCCACGTGATCCCCTATTATCCTGAAACATGTCTGACATGTTGTGCTTTGTGCCGTAGGAGACGTATTACGTTAGATCTTAGATAAGACAAAAATGTCTCATTGGGCCTAAGCCCATTTAACAAGAAGGTATTTTACTAAGCCAAGACAACCTTGTCTTGTGGAGCTTTTGAGGGTCTACTACCCCAGAGCCTTTGATCATGTAGAGTCTTAATATAGTTGACTCCTCACATCGATAAACGTAACTTTCATAACAACAGTACGTCTATATAACATTATTTAATTAACGTGTTTATAAGTAAAAATAGCTTGAGAAATAAGCTATGTTGATTTCCGTCTATATCATTGTAGTTGGTCTCTTCATGGTTCATGGAAAAGGAATTGTTTGTATCCAAGAATGAGGTTTAAGCATAATGCTCCGAAAAAAATTCTCATTGTGTTAACGTAAATTGCCGTGAAATATATATAATTTTTTTATTCTCGTTTTTTACTATTTTCTTTTAAATTTTCATATTGTTATTACTTATCGTATTTATTTTTTAAGTTATAAATTATTCAAACTACAAGATATTTTCTTTCACATCAACTAATTTTAAATTATCGATTTTCTAATTCTACTAATGTTTCAAACATTTAACATGTATTGCTTATTTATATATATTTAATATTCCTTATGTCGTTTCCACTTTGGGATGTTCCACCGGTCTCCTTTCCTTTTTTTTAGCTAAAATTACATACTAATGAATCTACCTAATTATTCATTATACCCACTAATTTTCACTAACCCTAATTCATTTGTATCTACTCTTCCTCTCTCTCTACCCAACACTCTCCCAGTCTCTCTGCAACAAACTAGAAGCTAGAGTTCAATCTTCTTTTTTCTCGTGTCTTTCGCCGAAAATTGCTTCGATTCGTCACCTAGAATAGCTAAAACTCCTTCGATATGGGATCAGCTATAAAGGGAAAATACTAATTAGGCGAAAGCCCCGAATGTAATTGAAATTGAAATGTCTCGGCCTCTCCGTTCGCATTCTCCTTCACCTGCTAAGTCAAGAGAGTCGTCATTGTTGTATAGCTACTTCTCATCATCTCCTCCATAGCGCTAGATCCGGCGACAAAACGTCACCAATTTATTCAAAATTCACGTAAAAAAAGTTCACTAATTTGGTAAAGTGGAAATTCAGCAAAATCTGTTGCATTTTTTCACGAAAATGACGGTGACGCCGTGGGTTGTCGGCATTAGATAAGGTTTCTTGGTGAGAGATTGAGGGTATGGGAAATTGGTGTTGCTACTGAAGATGGAGTCTCCTGTAATGGTGGATTTAGGGGGTAAATGGTGATTCTTTTGCTACTTCTATTGATTCTTATTGTTAATTAGTTAGACTGACTCCAAACGACGGCGAGGATGGTAGATTGATATGAAAATTCTGATGAAGGTGAAGGTGTTTTAGGTGTGAGGGAGAAATGCGGAAGAGACGTGGGGGTAAATTTTAGAGAGAAAGATTTGCCCACTTTTTAAATTTGCACATTTGAAAATTTGTTTAAATGTTCAATAAAATAAAAGCATAAAAATTTGATAATATGTTCATGATTTTTTACAAAATTGAACCTACATCACTTAAAATAGAAATATTTTTAAAAGAACAATATGAAAAAATTGATGTAATTTTTTTTAATTGTAAAAAGAAGAGAAGAAGAAGATTAGTGATAAAGTGATTAAGAATAAAAAAGATTGGTGAAATGTACTTGAATATAAGTATGAGAGTAATAAAGTGTGTATTGATATGAGATCCAAAAGTATTTGAGACAATTTAGATGAGACGGATGGAGTATTAACTAATTAGTATTAGATACATATATTAATACTTTTATATGTAGATTTACTATCTAGAAGATGTTTGAAGTTTTTTGTACTAGAAATTACAAACAGTAAAAAATATAATTATTTTATTATGGTTAGTCGGTGAAAATTTGGTCAACCAACCACATTTTTAGGTTAACCGCTAATGCAGTTTTTAATTTTTATTTATAAGAGATTAACCGAATCTAGAAAAAATTGAACAGTCGTTATTTGTATCGTAAATGAGCGGTTAACCAACCAATTCTCACTTCTAATTTTGGAGGGAAAACAAAAGAAAATTTCTAGTAAGAGCATGCACCAAAGTAGGTAAAAGATTGAAAGTTTTTGCCTTGAAGCATCAGTTCGCAAACACGAAATGCAAATATTAATATGACATTATAAGAAAATACACTCATTTTAAAAAATTCAAAATATGTATATGTTCAAAACAAAATTTTATTTATTTATAAAAAAATTAACTCTTGAAATTGGATCACAAATTTCAACCATACAAATACTAGCTCAAATGAAAATAAATAAATAAAACATTACTAGACTAAATCAGCCTACGCATCACAAAATCCATTTGTGTCCACACTTCCAGTTCCAACAAATGAAAAATAAATTATTGGGAATTCCGAGTAATAATTTTGATGATGGATATCGAAACACACATTTAGAATTTACTTAAATATTTTACCTATACAGAACGTAGTATGTTCTGTACATGTACGAAGTTGATCAATTATATAAAGATATTAAGATTAAGATCTGTCTATAAAAGATCAACTTAGACTTAGGTTTTAATTCTTAGTTAGTGTACAGATCACAATATAAAGCAACAGAACGTGAGTCACGTTCTGGTTCTATCAAAATTTGTACTAGATTTGAAATAGTTAAGATGTTGAATTGTAAGAAGCATAACATAAGTCATGTTCTACATCTATAGAACATCATACATAGACTAGTACCGGAGGACTTTCAAGACAGAAAGAAGGAGTCATTATGTATATGACACAGAATGTAGGAAACGTTCTGTCCAGACTGTCTATCAGACATATCCAAATCACATAAGGTGATTTTACAGATCACAGAATGATCTGTTCAGTACACAGAATTTGAGGCGTTCTATGAGATGCTTAAGAACAGATAGTCTACTTAAATGGGTCATCTGTCTCTTAGTACACTTTGGTACCACGTAAGTTTCGTTCTCATATACTTATTTTGGTAAAGGAATTTGAATACAGGGAACTGCAGTCATACCATATATGGTATCAAAGGACGCTAGCGGATAAATAGTACAATTCCAACAACTAGTTCGTGGATTCAAACACTATAAATACTCCTCAAGGGATTCTACAACAACTACGAATTCACAAGCGATTAAACTCTGCAGAATTTCAAGCTCTCAAGTATTCAAAGCATTCAACGCCATCATTCACTCACTTAGCTATTTTTTGCAATCTAGAATCTCATATCTTAGCAACACTTAGATTTATCTAAAGCTAGATCTCACACCTCACTTAGAACTAAACTGTGTCTAAGATACAAGCATTGTAATTTTTAGTTCTATCTTCTTATATGCTTCAAGCTTAAGGAAGAATTCTCAACTTTGTAAACCCAGTAAGCGATATGTTACAACTTTCTTCGTGCACTACACAAGTCAAGTTTGGATTTTGTTGTAGTGACTGGTTCTCTGCTAGTCTAAATAAGTGATGAGCTATTATGCACAATATTTACATTTTGTTATCTTTCCATACCATATTAACTGCGATACTGCATCTGCTCTAAACTGACTCTTTAAAGAACACTTCGATTAAACAAAAGGTTTTCATTAAACTGAGCAACAGACTTAACTACCACATTCCGCACATTATGTCTCTCACTTTTGAGAACAGAACATGATTCTCTACGTCATCTTCTGTGTTTCCAAAACATAGAATCTGAAATACAGATCGCCAGTCATTCTGTGTTGTGCTGGGTGATCGATTTTCGGGCTTAAAAAGTTCGTTCATTATAAATAATATACATAATTTATATATTATTTTTTAATTAAAATATAATAAAATACATCCTTAAATAAATTAAATTCAAACATTTTAGTTTCAAAATTTTCTATAAGTAAAAGTATTTATTATATAAAGAATTATTTAATTATTTAATTTATTAAATTAAAAAATATTATGTTACATGGACGTGTAAAAATCCTCGCGCCTAGCAGCTCATATAGATTTGGATTGAGTTTTATATTATAAACACGAAAATTTTCAGGCGAGCTTTGACAAATTTCAAAATTTTAGAAAATTCAATTGGACAATTTTTACCGTTCCAATCGTGTTAGAACATGTGTAATGCACTAATAAATAACACCCTAAACCAAATGTTAAAACATCACAACGATCAAAGAAGTTCAAAATTACATTTGCATATTAAGCTCAAAGATCAAAGAAACTCGAATGCTAAAAATTTCAATATTATTTTCTTATATAAAGATAAATTTAAAATTTATTTTATAAAATTTTAAAAATTACATTAAAATTAAGAAATAAACATTACTTATCCAATATGTTTCGTATTAACTTATTATATTTTATATTGAAACAAATTTATTTCAATTGTATAAGTTAGATTTAGAGAGTGTTTGGCTAAGCTTATAAGCTCTTCCAAAAATAATCTCTTAGAACTTATAAGCTCTTCCAAAAATAAATAGTTCATTTCTAACTTATTTTCTCAACTTATAAACTCTTGCAATAGCTTATAAGTTCTTTAAAATAAACTTAGCTAAACACTATTTTATTATGTTTCTCGTGTATCACAACCAAACATATTAATTCGTTGGGAAAAACATCAACATTTTGCGTTCACAATAAGACAAAGTTTAACAACATATTAATTCACAACTTTATATTATTAAATTAATTTTTTATATATTATTATTTAATTAATTTTTTATAATAATTTAATTATGTGAAATAAATATATAATAAAATAAGAAATTTAATATTTTTTAAAAAGCACAAACTAATATTAAATTGAGAATTCTCAAATCAACATAGAAATTAGAAACACGAAATCAAAATAAACAACCGGTCACCGAATAATTATACGAAAATTACACATTTATTTATCATCACCAAACTTTTGTCATATGTGCTCGATCAGATCGTTTTGAAGAGTATTGTAAGCTTCTCTATCACGAAGTTGTGTCCTATTTGTCATATATTTCTTCAAACTTGTAATCCTTTCTGTAGAAAATACAAAAATATCATCCTTAATTTCTTCAACTTCTTCACTTTGTCCTGCAGTTTGAGTAGCTCATTGATCTTTCATAAATTATGTGGGATCACGACAATTTAGGTAAGTATTTTTTTTCACTTATCTTTTCACGTGTGATCCTCATTGCTCACAGTTCTGAAGTGAACTCATCAGAAACACCATAAAATTATGATATTGTATCTTCCCCTTATCTTTTTGTCTTAGCTTTAGTTTTATCGCTGCCAACTGGACGACAGATTGTTGCTGCATCATCGAGAGGAGTTTCTAGAGTGAAGCCAGTTGGATCATCTCCATCAGTTCTTGATTTTTTTTGAGTTGCCACGATCTTTTCAATGCTATCTTCATCTTCCATACAAGACCGTGTACGATCTTCCCTCAAATTCATCTCCCAATTGAGATGGTGACACATCACTTTATCAAAAACATCTTGATGTGTAAATTTAGACCTCCCATAAAATATTCATGCATGATCTTCAATATCATCATTTGATCAACCGCTCTTTTGCATGTGATAAGTTTCCTTGTAGCATCTAATCCACTTTGTTACATTTTGATTAAGCCATTTATAACGAGCTATTAGCGACTCCGCAGTTCTTATATCGAACTTCGATATCTTGTTTTCTCTTCTGCACTTTTTTTACAGCTCCCAAATGCTATTCCAAAACATGAGGCTCTTTTGATCGGTTCCAATAGCTAGATTCTCACTAATGATACACCATGAAGACATACGCATAATGTTTTCTTGATTTGTACAGACTTTTGGAGTGTTTGAAGTGTTTGTTTATGAAAGCTGAGAATTTTGAAAAAAAAAATTGAGAGATATTTGCAGTGGCTTGGTGATATTCAAAGATAGGAGATTGAGTGTAATTTTGTGAAAATTGTGAATTCAAACCAGTATTGAAATTTTGAAAATTTTCAAAGTTTTGGATATTGTCAAGGTTAGGATAATAACATTGAGAGGAAATGAAATCTTGGTAATTTGAGTAGAGATTATTGGGATCCATTGAAAAGATTAACACAAAAAATAGATATGAAATGTTAAGGAAAGGAGAATAAGAAGTGATTTTTAAATTGTGAATAATTATGTCAAAATTGATCTCTATTTAAAGGAGAAAAACATGAATTTTGATATAATTTATATATTTTTTTAATATATGATATAAAAGTTAATTTAATTTTATGATAATATCATGATAAATGATATGTTGATATTTGTAATATAAATAAATACTCCCTCCGTCCCACTTCATTAGTCCCAAATTATATTCAATTGAGTGTATTAAAATAATCAAATGGGACTAATGAAGTGGGACGGAGGTAGTAATAAATAGCTGGACGGTGGAGGGGTACAACTCTTTTAAATCCACCCCATTTTCTTCCCAATTATTTTTCCTTACTCTTGTCCCACCCACTAGGCCGCTAATAAACATGGTCTAAGACCATATCATAATCCATTATTAATTGATGATAATTAATTAGATTAGAGACCCTCTTAAATCTTACTCCCTCCGTCCACGAATTTCCTTCCTAATTTGCCATTTTAGTCCGTCCACGAAAAAGCTTCTTAATTCAACTTTCCATTTATGGAAAGTGGACCCACCATACTCTCTACACACAACTCAATTTAATATAATACATTAAGTGGGACCCAACATCCACTAACTACACACAACACAATTTAAAACACTATATTAAGTGGGACCCAAACTCCACTCACTACATATCATCACACAAAGTTAAAGCACTACATAAAAATCCGCACCGGGTCAAAATAGGAAGGAAATTCGTGGACGGAGGGAGTATTTTGTAACCTGCAAAAGCATTAAGGCATGCGACAGTCCTTCAATGAAGCAACCAAAACAGAGAAGGGAAAAAGACAAAAAAGCACTACACCAATTTATGAAAGTTTTTCTTTTCAAACACTGTGGGGCAACTCTCTGTCTCAAAACAACAAATCCCCACACACTCTCACACGCACACACAAAAAACAACTTTGATCTCAACTTGCTATTAGCTACACTTCACTTCATATAAGTAAGTATGCCTCATCATCATTCTGCAACTTGCACCACTTTCTTCCCCTGTTTTCCCAATCCCAATTCCATCCACTGTTTCACCATAACTACCAGGGAACCACTGTTATAAAACATGGCCTAAGTTACCAAACCTAGCTACTGCATATACATTTTGGTTGCAATAGGAGAAAAATCCCATCATTTACGAGAGAATAGAAAATAAATGAAGAAATGTGAGCTTTGCAACAAGGTTGCAAGAACGTACTGTGAATCAGATGAAGCAAGTTTGTGTTGGGGTTGTGATTTGAGGGTTCACACGGCAAACTTCATTGTGGCTAAACACACAAGAACTCTTCTCTGCCACTCCTGCCAGTGCCCGACTCCATGGACCGGGTCAGGGACGGAGCTCGGCCCGAGTGTCTCGGTGTGTGAAGCATGCACTAGAAGTGATCGTGGGCCACCCCAAGATGGTGATGAAGAGGATGAGGAAAATGGTGATCTTGCTCAAGAAGATGAAGATGAAGATGATGATGATGATGATGATGATGAAAATCAAGTTGTGCCTTTGTCTTTAGCACCATCAACTTCTACTTGTACCAGCAGTGGTGACTCTTCTACCTCGACTTTCGCCTCATCAAGACCTACAATGCCAGCAGTTGGAAATGCAAGTTCTTCCTATGATCTATAATGGCCCCTCTCTCTTCCTCTTTTCAATCATTTTCTTGATCAAATTCTATGATTTCTGATGTGATTTTGCACTTTTAACTGCTTAGGTAACTGAAAGGGAGGACGAGAAGAATGGTGCTAGAAAGATGAGGTCGTGGATGTGGCGATAGCAGAAGATGATGATGATGCGAGATCACAGCTTCAAGGGTTTTACCACAGTGGACTCATATCATATATATATATTGAAACTTTAATTAGTTATATTAACTTGTAATGCTTTAGAGAATTTGCAGATTGTACTTAACTATATATGTTTAAGTTGCATTAACATTGTTCAAACATCACACTTTGTACTTTTGTTCAATAATTAGAGCGAAAGAGCTCTACAGTGACAAGAGAAGGCAGCTACAATCTCAAGGCAAGTTTCACCCCATTCTTGATTTGTGCCCAAGAATCAATCAACCTATAAAGGGACCCTATATTTGATGAAGTTGACTTAAATAGTGGTCATGAGAGGTCGTGTCAGAACACTTGTGGATGGAAAACATTTGTGAAAATTCATTGATATATAAATCTATGTATTTGAGTAGTTAAGATTACTTGCAATAAAATCTTAGTTTATTCACGTCCTTAATTAGTTGTTTGAAGTAGTGATGAAATGGCATCAGATAAGAATCTCCGCTCATATTTTCAGACCAGTACAAATTCCTCACATCCTGACACTCGGATTCATACCGGACGCTAACAATCGCTATCTAATGTCTTTTTTTCCCTCTCTTTTCTTTAACAAAAGACAAAAATAATGACATAAAGAAAATAAAATGCCACGTCGATAGGGAAACATTTGAACGATCCAAAATTGATGAATGCTTAAAAACTCAGCATCAAGCATGTCATGCCAATTGCAATGGGAAACGTGCATGAACCTTGCCTGCACTTGATTTCAACTTTCTAGCCGTTTTGAACCTCAATTTCTCATCCTTCATACATGTGTCCATACTAGTTCGAGCTCATCTACAAAGATAAAATTTCCAAGAAAGATAATGGTTCGAATGCATATGAAATAGTACTCCATTTGTCCTCTTAAATGCGACTACAATAGATTAGGTATAGAGGCTAAAAAAATAAAATGTTAGTATCTTAAATAAATAAGATTGATATATTTTATAGGCATAATTATGATAAATGCCCTATTTTGTAACTCTTACATGGGAAATCTTCCTAAAATTCATTGGAAATATGCCCAAAAAGACCATTTTGCCCATGCTTAAATCTTCTAAATGTTTAACGTTTCTCTATTACATATATGGTTAATGAATAATTAATATTTCAAAATAACTTCAATTAATAAGATGCTCAAATATTTGAAGATAGTAATAAAAAATTAAAAGAAGGAAGATTTTCATATTAAAATCAAAATCGGGTTGATGAATAGTGACCGGGTTTTGAGACCAAGACCGACGGGTTTTGAATATGTACCGACTGGATTTTTGTTTTTCACGACCGGGTTTTTATGAAAATTTTTGAGCATATTATTCATTGAATTTAGAACATGTTGATATTTTATTTGCCTGTTCTGAGATAAATCTTAGCATTATACAGCGCTTCGAAAATGGTATCAGAGCCCTAGGTTTATTAAGGAATTATATTTATTTATTGCATGTAATTATTTCCTAACGGAGGAGACACCAAGAAAATATGGATCCGGACAATTGTCCGAGATGCTTCTGTTACAGGTATTTTCTCCAAAAATTGAAGATTACTACAAGAAAGCACCAAGAAAAATTCTTTTTTTGGGCTGACAAATTAGATGAAAGGACTCATGGTCCTGTATCTGTAGAAGAAAGTCTACGGATCATCGTCATGATGAGTAGATACCAAGATCTACTCCGAGTAGGCCATTCACTTCAACAAGAGGTGAACCAGCAAATGGAAATGGGACATTCGACCCATTTCTAATGAGTCAAGAAAGATGGGAGTTTACTCCAGTCTTCTAAGAAATCAACCCGGATAATTCAAAATTCTCGGTTGATTTAAGAGAGATCCAGAAGACGGTGCAAAATTATGGCAACCGCCTGAACAGATTACCCCAGGAGATAAACAGAATATCCACACAACAAGATGAAATTCTAACCATCTTGCGACATATTCAGAGTCGAGTAGGCCAATTGGAGAATAGATCTCGTTCAGAAAGAAGAAACAAGATGCTATTCACCGAAGGACCAAAATATCCTTTACCAGTAAAGGATAAAGGCAAAGATCCTCAAGTGGAAAGATATGTACAATTATTTCAAGGTGAAAAATCATGAATAACCTTGAAAGAATCGGACTTGAAGATCTACAAGAGTTAGCAGAATCTTTTGCTAACATGAAGGTGGTTGATCTCAAGATGAATCAACATCAAATGGTGGAAGGAAATGCTGCACATGGAGTCTTACCTTTAAATCAACAAGCACCACCGCCACCTGAAGAAGTCATGAGGGAAGCTCGTGATTTCCATGCCGGACCATCGTATACCGCGACGGTACCCGATGAAGCCATACTGATGGAAAGAACCAGAAGAAGGCGACAACCTAGAATCCAAGATTCACCGGTTGGAAAAGCCACCCTGGATCCTATCCATCCATATGGAGTGATGCTTGATCTTGATGAAGTTAGCTTCAAAGATCGAGAATCAGTGATCAATGAGTGGGGAGGAGCGATGCGGATTGCAGCAGCTACTCTCGACGTTAACAAAGAAGGATTGGTTAAAATTCTCGAAACCAGTCTTGCAGGCGTGGTAAAAATCACCTGGGAGGGATTCCACATAGAAGTAAAAAATCAATGCTTCGCAGAGGAATCCTACTCAGAAATTATCCGAAGGATGAGTGTCCTCTTCAAAGACCATTTCATTGGGGAATGATACTATGAGGGATTCGATAGAGAGAAAAGAAGAAAGTATTTATTGGCGTTATATAATCTAAGACTTACAGTCTTGGATCAAAAGGCGCTCAATAAATTTCTTCAGCTCTTTACAATATACCAACATCAGTCAAAAGCTGATGAGACGATCGCGAAGGAGATTTTCTTCTTAAAATTTCTGAGCCCATGGAAGGAGATGTTGATAAGGGATTATATCCCTAAGGGCAGTGACAGCATCGCCAAAAGGATGTCATATGTACATCAAAAGCTTTCAGAGTGGTGTTAACAAGCCACTGCTCAGAAAAACCTGAAGAAGCTGCGAAGAATCAACAAAGCAGCTCATCTGAACTGTGAGGATAATGATCTTCCAGTTGTTATTGGAGGCAAGCCATCAATAACAAAAAGACGAAAGAATAGGTACCAACCCTATTCCAAAGAAAGAAATCCAAGAGGAAGATCTTGGAAGCCAAGAACGATGTGGTCTAGACAGAAGGCTAGATCATACAAAACTGGACAAAGAAGCGGACCAGCCAGAAGCAGGGGTTCGTCCCAAGGATCCAGTTCAAGTTCAAGGACTCCAGCAAGAAAAACTTTCAGAAAAGCTCACACTAGAGCTAATGAAAGTTTTAAGGATTGCAATTGCTGGACCTGCAGGGCAAAGGGACATATTTCCACAAATTGTCCTGACAACGAGCAAAGAGGCATGCGAAGGTTCGAGTCTACTCCAGACATCGAAGATGCCATATATTACCAGGAATTGGTACAAGTGTACCAGTTTGAAGATATACCCTCAGACGAGAGTATATACGAGCAAGAAGAGATTCTTAGCAAGGATGAATATTCTGATGGATCTACAGAATCTTCAGACTGAAGCTGAGTCTTGTCATCAGGAGAGAGAAGATCGGACGGGATTCTCCAGTCGGATGATGATCTCGCCGAACCTGATCGACAAAATCTTGAAGAAAACCTTGAACATTCAGGAGTATCAAGGTTTTAATGCCAGCAACCTAGACGAAGTGCTGAGAAATTTCAGTTTGGGAAGGAGGAAACATCATATTGTCTACGGAATTACTAGACGAGAAATGTCTCTTCCAATCGAGTTTACTGGGAATCAAGTAGAGATGCAATTGATTCCAGTAAGCGACATCCGTGAGGATTTGGAAAAACTAAAACCAGAGATTGCTGAAAACATGAGATGGATTCATATCGGGGCAATACAACTAGTTCTCAAATCCACGATGTTCACAAGAATTGATGCTCCAATCGACATAGCTATATGTGATAGGAGGATCAGAAACCTACAAGATTCGGTGATGGGAACCATCACGGGGAATCTTTGTGCAGGCCAAGTCGTGGGAATTGTCTATCCCAAAATTGCTTACAATCTCAACGACTCAGGTTTCAGTAAAGCCCTGACCCTTTATCAGGACTTTAAAAGGAAGGAGTTATTAGATGAGGGAAATACACCTTATTCAATAACATATCAGATATCTTATGCGCTTTCCAACTCTCATCATACAGAGTTATTTTTGGAAAAGCCGTTCATCGAGATACCAGATATCTTCAAGAAAGTGACCACAGCTATTGGTCTTGACAGGATGGAGATTTCACAAAAAAGGGAGGTCAACATTCGAATACAAGAGAGACCTGTCATAAGACATGATGAAAGTCTTAAGATAAGCTCAGGGAGATTATCCTTCCAAGGAGATAGAATCATATCTCAACCATTTGGGAGGAAAATCATCCAAGTAGGTCAACCCCAATTCCCAGGGAAAGCTCAAGTTTTAGTCAATCTGAAATGTCCAGAAGGATGGAGAGGGATGACGACAAGATTTGATACTATAAGATGGGAAAATAACTTTCCATGTAGTGTCTTGTACTATCTCCAGCAACCGGAGGTTAAATGGTAGAGGTTAAAGGTAGGGCAGGACGAGAAGATGTTCTGATTCTAGGGCGAGATTTTTTGGAAAGATTCAAGCCCTGGAAACAGATGGACCAAGGGATGATGATTACGATAGAGGAAAGACGACTCCTAATCATATGACAAGTCCATTCTCGATATACATTCCAGTGGGAGTGTTATATGAAAAATAAAAGGCAGAATACTTCTCGGCCTATATTGATTCAGGTGCAGGAATATGCACAGCAAGAAGGGGAATTTTCCCAGCAGAGGTTGAGGATACTTTACCTCAAATTGCTGGCAGAGATTTCTCTAAAAGAAATTTACTCTTATCCAAAGGAGTAAAAGAAGTGGAAATACTAATTGGAGGAGCGGGACAAACACCTTGGTATAAGGTTAAAACTCCACCAATTTATTTTCATGATATGGGAGCTGATGTTCTGTTAGGAAATAATTTCCTACAGATGTTCAAAAGATACACGCAGGACAATGAGTGACAAAGATTAGTGTTCACAACTAATTGTGAGCATAAAATCATTATCCAGAGACTGAGGAAAGCATTTAATCGCCAGATTCCAGTAACTTTTCGCAGCAAGCGTGGTGATATGAATGATGAAGGCAAACTTCGTCAACCAAAGATGAAGGATCAAAGGAGGTTCAGCGAAGCAGTGCTTAGCTGCATCCGTGAGAATAATCTTCAAGTGGAGGAAATCCATATCCTTAAGGCAGCTTTGATTTCTAACAAAGAAATTAAGGTTGAAATGCAGGTGTCCCTTGCAGATGTCAAAAGGAAGATGTCGAGATGCTACAATGAGAATCTTTTGGCCTGGTGGGAAAGGAACCAACTCAAAGCAACCTTAAAGGTAAAGCCGGAAAAGGTGCACGAGTTTATAAGGTTCAGACCAATCCTGATGAACTTGATAGATCAGAAGGATATGAGAATTATTATCAAGGAACATCTTGATATGAAGTTGATCGAGCCAGTTAATTCGCCTTACAGTAGCCCAGGGTTTCTGGTAAGGAATCATGGTGAGATCAAGCAAGGTAAACCTAGACTTGTCATTAATTACAAAGGGATTAACGATATTCTAAAGTTTGATGGATATTTTATCCCAAGTAGAGATCACCTTATTAACTGCATAAGGAATGCTAAGGTCTTCTCAAAGTTTGATTCCAAATCAGGGTTTTACCAGATTCGCATGGAAGAAGGAAGTAAAAAGCTCACAGCCTTCTCAACACCACAAGGGCATTTTGTTTGGAACGTAATGCCAATGGGGTTAGCTAATGCTCCCCAGATTTTCCAAAGGAAGATGGATAATCTTTTTAAAGATTATTTTTCTTTTATGTTTGTTTATATTGATGATATACTGATAACATCAAAAGATATGGATGAACATATCAAACATCTGGAATTATTCGCAGATACTTGTTACAAGGAGGGATTAGTGCTGTCTGAAAAGAAAGCAGTAATTGCTACCCAAAAAATGGAATTTTTGGGAATAGAGATTGATGAGTCTGGAATAACTTTGCAGGATCATATTGTGCAAAAGGTCCAGGATTTTTCAGAAACATTGAAAGAGAAGAAACAACTTCAGAGTTTTCTGGGAGTTGTTAATTTCGCTGGAATGTTTATTAAAGATCTTGCGAAACACAGGAAGGTCTTTAGTAATCTACTAAAGAAAGATGTTCCGTTTATATGGACGGAAGAGCATCGACAGGGAATGAAAAAGCTAAAGGAGAAATGTAAAAATCTCCCAAAGCTTTCAATTCCACAGGACGAGGATGATCTGGTCCTCTATACAGATGCGAGTGATCATTGGTGGGCAGCGGTCCTAATAAAAATCACTCTATATGGAGAAGAACCATGCAGATATTGTAGTGGTTTGTTCGCAGAAAATAAGGCCATCAGATGGCATATCAACGAGAAGGAATTCTTTGCAGTTGTGAAGGCTTTTAAGAAATGGTCTTTCTTCTTATTAGCAAAGAAATTTACTTTAAAAGTTGATAATACCCAAGTTAAAGCTTTCCTAAGAAATAACATAGAATCAAAGCCTGAAAAGGCTAGATTACTTAGATGGAAAGCTTTATGTCAATATTATGTTTATGATATTGTTGTAGTAAAATCTCATGAAAATGTTCTTGCAGATTTTTTAACAAGAGATGGAGCCTGCTGAGATTGGATCCATCATGCTAGCACAAAGGCATCTCCGAGAAAACTTGGAAATGCTTTTGGATGAATGGGACGAGTGCACTCTCCATGCCGATCAGATGGGGAAAATGCAAGCTACCGATAAGACGAAAGTCTCCGGTAGAATACGAGTCTGTTTGCTGACCTTTACTCAGTTAGGGTCAGCACTGGAAAAGCCAATCCTGCGGGCTTCTAGACACCCTCTAGAGAAAGCAGAGTTTCGTGTTCCGGCACCTAAACCGGTAGATGGGGATTCAAATACCCCTCTAGCAAGTTCTAAGCTGGTGGAGTCTGAACCACTGGCCCAAGAAAAAGATGATGCTAGGGCTTCACCGCCTGAACCATCATGTCAACCCTCCACCTCTGGGGAAAAAGAGGGAGAGATTAGTCTCAGGCCCATGACAGGCAAATCTAAGTCTAATACTAACTTGATTATTTTCTCCTCTTCTGAACAGGCTTATCAGGCGCACTGGGAGAAATTATTCACAAGAGTAGGTATCAATCCAAGTACTAGTAGGGTTGATATCTCGGGGAAATATCCACGGGTATGGATGATGCCGGGATCAAAACCCCATGATGTCAAGCAGTGGTATGAATTTGGGGCACTTGCCTCAGTTTATACTATGTCCCCATCGTTTCCAGAAATCAAGGGTCTACCCCGTTGGATCCAGGAAGCGGTACATGATACCTGGGCAAATAACGACCAACTTTTCCGAGGTGATATACTGGAGCTGTATTTTATAAGTGCAGCCCCAGAACTAGCAGGGAAGGGGAATCATGAGGCCTTTCATTACATAAGGCTTCGAAGACCCCGAATGGATGCCTTCAATCAAATCAAGGCACCAGCTAATGAGGTTCCAATGATCGCCTCCATTTCTGATGATCAAATCACGACGAGGCGAGCATGGGGATTATGGGTCTGTCTCACAGAGATGGACAAAGTCAAGTTTCCATTCAAATTCTTTCAAAATTCAATGAATGGATCGTTCCTGTTAAATACTATGACAGGGAAAACAACCAGGTTCGTGGAAGAGGCTTTTGAGCGGAAAAGAACTCTTGAGGGAAAACAACCAGGTTCTGTGGGAAAACAAGATGGCGATGAGTAAAGAGACTCATCGAAAATTTTGCAACATGGCTCATGTTGGCCATTGGGAGTCCAAGATATGTTCAGACTGTCCAGTCCAACGTGAACCTGAGTTCAGAAAGGGCTTCTTACCCAAACCAGATAAGAAGAAGTTTCGAGCCAACGAGTATGAGGAGAAGAATACTTCTCAGAAGGGACGAGCTCCGAGGGTCCCTCCAAAAAAGGCAGATGGCCGACAGAAATAAAGAGGCCATGTGAGGATAAAGTAGAAGATGCTTTCGGTAAAAGAAAGCATGTGCTAAAGCAGCACCCACCAAAAAGAAAACGACAATGGTGGGTGGAAGAAAAAGACGTTCCACCATAAAAAGAATTATCGGTGGAATAAAGTTAAAAGACGGACCACTAATTCAAAAGAAGGGGTCCGACCACTACAAGAGGTTTGTGTCGGTAGCCTTATCTGGACCTAGCTTCACGTGAAGAAGCATCATACAAAGGATAAGGAATCCGATGCAATAATGGAGGAGAATAGGGGGCTTCCAGCCTCCTATATAAACAAGCAATTGGAGAAGAGTTAAGGGCATCGAAAATTTTCCTCACTTCTCTCCAACAAATAAACATTGTATTCCTATATAGTTTATGCGAGTTGTTTTTCTTTCCGCTACCATAGGTAGCTAAACAAGTTAGTCTCCTCCCTAAAGGAGATCTAATTAGTATGTAATATATATTTATAATTCCTTAATAAGATTTGGGCTTTTGTTCATCCTCTTCTGGATTTATATTTTCTTTATTTTTACCAACCAGATACTTATACGCCCCGAGTAGGAAACGAACGAGGGCTGTGCTGTGAGCTGTTGAAGGAATCTGCGTCTGGAAACCATAAGGTGTTCCTGGTGGTTGGACGTGGTCCCTAAAACTTCCGGTGGATACGACCCGACAGCTTATCGGTCAAAGAAGGTATGAAAGTTGGTATTAATATAGAATTTATTGTTACGGAAGTGTGATGGGCTTGATTGAAATGCATGATTTACTCCATTTGAAGTGTTAATTAATTAACTATATTGATAATAGAGAAATTTTGTTAAGAAAAGAGTAGATTGGGAAGTTCATACTAAACTTGGGCACTTTTATTATGGTTTTTAGAAATAGGACAATTTTGATATAAAAGTTACAAAAGTGGGTACTATTGATATATTACCCTATTTTATAAGGGTATTTTTCTCCTTTTATAAAAGTGTTCACTTTTAATGAGACGAAAAATAAGAAAAATGTGACAATTTTAGCAATATTAATGTTTGAAAAGTGTGTACACAAGAGAGAAGGATATCTTTTGTATTTGATTAAGGTTTATATTCTTGGGAATGTTGTGCTCAAAATAAAACAAATAGTACGATACTGTAATAAGAGCCTCTGTTTGTGTGCCTTCCTTGATTTATAATCCCAACCACCTTTAGTCATTTAGTTATGGGCTATTTAATTAGATTATTATGTGAATACTACATGTCAAGATTTGTAAAATATTATCTAGTCATATCCAAATTATGTATCGACCTTGATAGGGGATGCATGAGAATGTAGATAACTGGCACCACCGACACGCCCACGTGCTTAACACAACACCCCATTTGCAAAATAATTACGCACCCTTAAATGTTTTATAATTACATGTTGGTTGCACTTTATTAACATTATTATTTTAAGTATTGGTGTAATGAGTATACGCCATACAGTGGTGGGAAAGAATATCCCATAGTAATGCCATAATAATTGTGTGACCATTCAAACACATAAATAGATTCATGTATAGACAATTGCGGCGGCTATCAAACCTTCAATGCAGAGATGTGTTTTTATTTGGTTAGCGGCCATTATTATTAGTTTTTTGAATTATTAGAAAACTTTAATGTCTAATCGGATGCATGGGTTACATTTCATTGTGTCGAAATCCCATATAATTTATCTTCGAATAAGTGTGAATGCGTAAAATTACCCATTTCGAAAATATGGATGTTAAAATTATCCAAAATATTAACATATACGTAGAAAATATCCATTTTATTTAAAAAATATAAAATACTATCAAAAAATCTTACACACTCTTATACATTTTTTATATAATAATTCTAAAGTGGGGTAATAATTGATTAATTGATTATTTGAGTTTGGACTATTATTTTTGTAAGAAAGATATCATACGGTTGGTTGGACACATTTACTATCTACACAACATATATTATAGAAAATCCTCCAAAACCCAAAAATATTCAAACCGTTCTATAGATCTATATTAAATCTAACTTCAAAGAGACTGATATTGGAGATAAAAATCAGATATTTGCATTATATTATTTAAATAAACAACTCAACAGTTGGACCGCTAATATATGTATGTTGGACCGCTAGGTCCACTTACCAGCGGTCCAAAGTGCTATTTCCAGCGGTTTAGCAGTTATGCTGTTATAGATGATATTTGTTAATGTTTGAGTGTATATTGTTAGGTAAATTTAAGATTATTTAAGTTTTTACACAAAAATGTTATTTATATATTTGAATTAATTACATATTTATTTAACTTAACATGAAGTGATGATTTTATATGTGAAAAAGTACATATTAGAACCATATATAAATGGACCGCTGGAAAAATATGTATAAACCGCCCACGTGCATAGCAAGCGATTCATACACCTTCTTCTAGCAGTTTGAACATTGTATGTTTTATATGATTTTTGTGATGCAATATCTATATTTAATACTTGTAAAAAATGTGTTTTGTAGTAATTTTAGCTAATATCCGAATATACTTATGTATAATTTATAATTTTTATTTGTAGATGATGGATTGCCAAATTGTAAACGTGAAATTTGGAGGTTATTAGGTTGATTGTAGCCACATGAATGGACAAGAACAGATTGCACCGCTTTTGAGAAATGACATTTTGATATACAATCTTAGATATTGTATTAACAACATGTTGATGTCGTCTGGCACAGAGTATGGAATTTTTTACTTGTCGGCATCGCGAAGTGGACAAATGATAAAATATCGTTTGACAAGTGATGCAAAATTGGTTGCTTTATGCATGAACGTCGCAAGTCCTACGGTATATATTAATTATATCAGCGAATCTTCGTTTGATATAGGTGGACCATCCCAAAAGTTCAAACTTGAATGACGAACTATAAAATATTAGAATGATTACAGCTTCGTTGGATTGGTTCGACAATTTTTACTCTGGAGACATGAATTTTGGTTCGACGAGCAGATTAAATGATATTCCAGACATGAACTTCGGTTTGAATAAATCATACATGAATAAAGTCAAAACTACTATTTAAGATAGTAATTATTAATAATTACTAAAAGAATTTTAAATTAATTATAGCAATTTATATAATTTTATTAATAGAACGAACAAAATAAATTGGTCTTATATATATTGTTAGTCTAGTATTGAAGGAAAAAAGATATACTCTAAAGCGAACAATAATATTATTCGTCCTGTTCGTATTATTATAGTATGAACTTTACCACATATCTACTATCGATACGAATATAGTTTGGATCTGATTTTGAACTTCCATTACTGTTGGACCGCTACTATTGCCTGTACATAGGAGTTGCTCACTCTCCCCCCTCCGATCCTTTGATGCCTTTCCTCCACAACATCCATTTGAAGAGAACATGTGGATGTGTGGGGAAGAAGAAGAAAAAGGGGAATGAGAAAAATGAGATAGCGGTGGCGGTGACAATGGCAGGATAGGCAACAACAATATGGTAGCGGGGACAGCAGTTGCAATCAGGGGCGGAGTCAGGCCCCCGAAGGTAGGAGGGGCAATCGTTGCCTAAAAATTTTGGTGGAACAAGATCTTAATAATTTTTGTAAATTTATACTCCCTCCGTCCACCAATGTCGTTAACGTTTTGCCATTTCGGGCCGTCTACCAATGTTGTTAACATTTAAAAGTTTCCTTTTTTGGACACACCTTTTTACTCTTTTACCCTTACTAACTCCACTAACTTTTTATCATTTTACCCTTACTAACTCCACTAACTTTTTACTTTTTAATTTCCACTATCTCCACCTACTACATTTTTCCACAAAGTCAAAATAATACATTAAAACACGTGCCGGATCAAAATGTTAACCACATTCGTGGACAGAGGGAGTACATAATTTTCATAAAATTTCACAAAATTAGTAGTAAGTGAATTTTTTTCCGTAGTGTGTCTCGGCCACTGATTGCAATGGTGGAGCCGATAATCATATATGACTGTTGAAGAAGGCTATGAAGAGAAAAATAGAAGTAGGAAGAATTGAGAAGTTCTAATTGATGTAGATTATATTTTTTTTATTAAGATTAAACTGATACTTATACTTAAAAAGAAGTGGTTATATTTCTGACTATATTAAGATTATATTGATACTTGTACTTAACAAAGCATGAAATAGACAAAGTGAAAACTCAAGTATAATCTCCATTAGGTGAAATGAAATTGGAAGTGCGTTTCCATTGGAAAGATAAACTTACATTCTCATTGATAGCATGACATATTCAGGATCCAGAAAATAAGAAGGAAACTCATCAACAATGAAAATTCGACCTTAACTTAGAGAAGATACAGCAGCCAAAGCATAACCAGAAAAGAAAAAAAGACCTTGACATGATAACACAGTTTCTCTCACACAAACAAGTATCCATGATGATCGTTTTCGCTGTCTCATGAAAATCCCCTTTATCCAATCATCAGCTCAACAAGTCCTCTCCACATCTACATTTGTGCAATAGCTTAACAACTTAGCTCTGGACTAAAATCATACACAAATTAATGGAACAAAATAGAAGATAGGTTTTGAGATTGAGAAACCATAGAAAAACACAATAGCTATATATGACTTTCTCTTTCCTTCTTAATGTACAACCAACTTATATAACATTCCAAACAACCAAAGTAATTTTTGTCCTTCTGCTTCTCATTTCTAAAAGGTAAATAAGTTTTAATGAAATTCACATTCCATTGTTTACTACAGTGGTTGAAAATCAACTTATATGTCAGATCAGAAACATAGTAACAAATAAATGCAGTTCAATACTTTTTGTAGGTACTATGGAGAAGATTAAGAGATCGAACACTAATATAACACGCAGAAGGAGAAAACTTGCATTAACCTCCAGAAGCAGTACAGAAAGCATCCTGTTTTCATGGCTGCAAATTGTCTTGCAAACTTATGAACTTATGCCATTGATTCTAATAACAAGGAACTTGACTATACTAAGACTCACAAATCTTAATGACTTCCGGTACCTATTTCTTGGCTTACTTCCTTATGCAATAATACTCTGAAGTTTGATGGACACATCTAATACCTCTACATGATACAAATCCAAGCGTTTCCCTTAACTTAGCAAAAGTGAGTCCCTTTGCAGGAATATAACACAGATGCTAAGACCTTATTTAGGATCCAGCTAAAGAGGTTCAAAAGTACAGAAATATTACTTCTATCCCATCCATGTGATAAAGTTTCTATAGAGAAGCTCTGGCAATATATACTCCCTCCGCCCCACTAATCATGACACGTTTTATATTCAATTGTGTGTATTATAATAATAGAAAGTGTCATGAATAATGGAACGGAGGGAGTACATAATTAAGTTTATAAAAGGGGGGAAATTATCAATAATTTGAGGAAAATTTTAGTTAAATTAAGAACAAACCTTCACTACGGCTTTCTAACTTGCTATTTACCAACTGCTAACACTCTATCAACATCTAAAATCAATATAAGCTTCTATATTATTAAGTTCACGTCATATGATTACTATAAATAGGATTACCCTAAAAACTACATGCTTTGATTCGGTTTAACATAAGAATACCTTCTAAAACTACATCTTAATAGACAAGAAAAGTGAAAACGAAACTGCGAGCAACAATAATAAGACTTATCCTCGCACTATGAAATCAAGAAAACAATAATCATCTTCAGTAACAAAAATAGTGTCCCCTTTATTGTTCCAATTCTTAAAGACGTGACAAGCTTTGATGTATTGCCAACCTAATTCCCAACCCTAAACAGCAAAGAACGACAGCTTACTTGAATGAGAAGCATACAATTTACCTGCATTCTGATCAGAAGCATCGAGATAGAGTTGTTCCTCTTCCTCAGGCACCGTATGTAAAGCAGTAATATCCTTGTCCACTGCCTTCGCCGAACCCACAAGCTCATCTTTCTCATCAGGAAATCGCACCACGACAACAGGGCACACACAGTGATTCACGCAGTAATCACTAACGCTTCCTAGCCTTCCTTTACTACTCCTCCTCGACGCTCCAAATCCCCTACTCCCCATTATCACCGCACTTAGCCCTAGCCTCTCCACCTCCAAGCACAGCCTCTCCTTCATATCGTGATCCTTCACAATATGGATCTTGAACGGAATCGATGCCTCCACAAGCGGCTGCGCCAAGTCGTTGGCTTTACATGTTGTGGAATTGTCGAAATCGTCCTCCAATTTCTGCTGTGATTCCTCGTCGGAGACTTCGACATCGACGGCTCCCCAATCGGCGCCGTAGAGGACGGAGGTGGGGCGCACGTGCAGGAGGATGACAGCGTCGCCCGGGCGGAGGTAATTTTGGACGGCCCACTTAACGGCGTAGGCGCTCTCATCGCTGAGATCTACGGCGATGGCGATCTTGCGCTGGGCGACGGAAGTGGGAGTTCCGGAGAAGAAGCGAGGAGATGCGGGCTGGTGGAGAATCGCCGCAGGCGTGCGGTGGTTTTCCTTCTGAGGCTTTTGTGGTGATGCCATGCAGTGAGATTGCACCGACTGTGGAATATGATTTGGGGGAGATGGGATGGAAGTAGAGGTTTCTAGGGCCGTGATAACTGATTAGTAACTAAGAAGAGATTTAGATTGAGAATTTTTTGATGACTTGTGTCGTTCTAGCGTTGCGAATGCGATGACTGTGAATTCGCTGCCGAACAAGAAAGGAGAGGGACAAGAATCAGATGTTTCCGGTCTATCTACACTCGTTGACTTCCTGCTTAATTATACTTTCCTTCACTTTTCTTTCTTATTTCATTTGCGTTTTTTCCTCAGCTTAAAGATTTAACTGTGAATCGTTGAGCTCATAAAAACTGGGAAATGGGATATGAGAGAAAATGAAGTCGATTATTTCTTTTCTTTAAAACCTATATTAGTTCATTAACATTCCCGATCACATTATATTTATAATTATATATAGAAGTGAACAAAATTTGGTAAAAAATCAAAAACCGAATCAAATCGACCTGAACTCATCAATTCGATTCGGTTTGATTTCAGTCTTGATTTTATAAAATTTATGTTTTTCGGTTCAATTTCGATTTTATCGAAAATCGAATTGAAACATATTATTTATTAAATAATTATTTAATTAATATTACTTATTAAATATTTTTAATAATTATTAATTCAATATTTTCAGTTTCGATTTTTTTACAATTTAAGTTTATTTCGATTCGGTTTAAATTTTACATTTTTCGGTTCGATTTTTTTTTAAATTTCATTATTTTTTCAGTTCAATTACCAAACTGGATCATGTTCACCCCTAATTATATACAATTTGTTATTTGTTTAATAATTAAAATATGGACTTACCGGTACCGACAACCCATAGGTTACCAAGTACAGCTCTTAGGAGTGATAATGGGGACTTGACTGAGATCTCAAAGTCTCGAATGGAACAAAAATTTCTTGAACGGGATCAAATTTTTTAAATTTTAAAATTAATTTTGAAAAAGTAGGTATCCCGAAAAATATGATCTAAATAGTCCCGAAGTCTCAATGGAACAAAAATTTCTTGAACGTGATCAAATTTCTCAAATTTTAAAATTAATTTTGAAAAATCAGAATCCCTATCAGGATTTGGAACTCCTGAGTCACGAAATTTATAATTTCTCAATCCCGATTACGGTCCCAAATCCCATCGGGACTAGGAAAGTCTGAAGTCCGAATTCCAAATTTTCACCCTTATACCAGCTCTCCCCCTTAATCCAGAGGTGACATTTACTTTGCATTATAAGATGAATTGATAAAATTAATTCAAATTAGTTTAATGTTTAATTTAGTGGATAAATGAATTAATTAATTTTAAATTAATTTAATAATTAAATCATTCAAATATTTAATTTCATATTTTATTAAATTAATTTATCGCTCAAAGTAAATGATACTTAGATTTATCACACGTTTTCATATATTCTTTCATGTTTTTGTTTTCATATTTTTTTCATGTTTTTCAATAATCAAAATAATACAATAACAAATATTCAAATTCTTAATTTAATGCAAGTTTATTAAGTTAGAGTACTCAAATTGTATTCAAGACAATCATTCCTCTACTAGGTAATTTTTAATGTAGAATGTCAAGTTTTTCATAAAAATATGTATACATTTTAGTTCATTCATAAAAAATACTTTCATCATTAGTATGCATATCATATTATAAAAACATTGAAAGCTGTTGTGGGGAGGAGACTAGGGGAGAAAAATGAGTGAGTTTTTAAAAGGTCATGTGACATTAAAAATTGAAAGAGTACGAACTGACTTGAGATTTTCCCCTTTTTAAATTCTCATCCCTACGAGATGAGGATTTCTAATCAAAATGATTGAGTTTTTAAAAGTTGATGTGACATCTTAAAAAATATATACGTTGAAATTCAAACAATCATATTATATATTACGAAAATAATAATATTATAATTTAAAATATTTAAAACATTTTTCACAGCCATAAATGATCATGTATTGGTGAAATTAGCAAAGTGTCGTTGATAGGTGGGCCCATTGTGGAAAATTTTGTAGCCTAAAAAATAATTTTGTAGTTTTCTGCGCTCGTTTTTGTAGGTTTTTCTAGTGAATAAACTTTTTTGTGCAGATAAACCAGTTTGTGTGATTTTTTTCAAAAACTAATTTTTAAATTCTCTAATAGTAAAGTTTAAACAAAAGATTAGATTTTTTCAGCGGTTGTTGAAGGTACTATTAGATTCATCTTTAAATTTTATAAAGACAAATACTAAACATCAACATAATACTGAATTATATGTACAATATGATTTCATATTCAAATGACTAAAATTTATATTGTTGATAATTATTATTTATTATTTATTATCTTATTTACCTATTTTAAGATATTAACATTTTATTATAAAGGGAGATATTAAATTAATAATATTAGTGATAATTCTTTAAGGCCTTTGGTTGAAACATATGAATAGGGCTGTGAAGGAAGGACAAAGTTGAGATTTTGATGAGCTTAGAATAGAGAATGCGTAGTAGCAGAAAATTCTCATCCCCAGAAACAAAGACCAAACTATGTTCCGCCTCTGACATTGAAAGCCTATCCATTTCGAGAAGACATGTGCTGGAGTACAATATAACCCTTATTTTATATTATTACATTCACATAACCTCATAATTTAATTATATAATGAGGATGGATGAACACAATTCAATGTATAAACTATAGAACCTCATCAAAACCTGTCAATGTAAATCCAACGAGAAAATTATTAAATAGGAAAAATAATACTACTAATTTAGGGAATTTAAATAATCTAACTACTACTAATAGAACAAATTATTATTAATAGAACAACTTTTGACACTATTAAGTACTTCCATCTTCCTCAAATTTGAGAACTTGTTTACTTCTTTTATGATGATAGTTTACCTTGTCTTCCATCTCTTCAAATTCTAAACTGGTTTTGCTCTGTTTATCATTAGTTGACATATAGTTAGGGGTGCTAATCGGTTCGGTTCCGAGTGCCCAGAATCGATTCGGGTACCCGAATCGAAATTAGCCAAAATACTGGAACCAGTTCCCGTACCGAACGAGTAATCAATTACCTGAAGAACCGATTCGGTTCTTCGGTTCCGGTTAGTACCGATTGGAATTGATTAAAAAAAATATTCTCTATCCTTTTATCAATTATTCCATGTTTCGGATCCTCCAACTAATTCAAATAAAATCAAGAATATTAATTTCATATAAATATACAATTCTTTATTTTTTATTTATATGAGAAAATTTAATTTAACATCAAAATATTAAAATTTTAATTTTTTATAATTTTTCTTAAAATTATTAAGTTTATCCAAATAAGATCGATACGAGCAATCAAAATTTTCGACATGTCTATATTTTCAATTTTCAAACAATATATTTCTATATTTAATTATCTAATTAAATATATTAAATTTTTAACCAAATAAATTTAATTTAAATTTCAAACAAAATATTTAATTTTATTAAAAAGCAAGTAATTAAAGTTTAAGTTTGACCAAACAATTAATTAAATTTATTTGGGTCAGAATGACTTGAAAATTAATTTAATTAAGTTGTGAATTTGACTAAGTCAAATTAATTTTGAATTATTCAAAATTCAATAATAGATGGAATTGTAGAGAGATAAAAGTGAGAATTAATTCTATTATTCGAGATCTTATCCATTCACCTTATAAACCATAAACTAGCCCGAAATATTTATAAAAGGAGACATAAAGTGGCCGAAAATCTCACTTCCATATACTAGGGATTTTTGGCCAATACCAAGAGTTTTCATCTCTCTTATTTTCGAAAATTGTGCAATATTCAAACGCTCCAATTTTCGTTTTTGTTCTCCTAAAATACTTGATAGAATTCACCCACAAGATATTCAAGTAGTAGGTCAAAAATAGGTTAGAAGTTTCCGAGGTTGGATCGAAGGAGATCGAGTTAAGATTCCTATGGCATGGATTGTTGTTCGTAGCTAACGATCCGGATCGTTTCTCCTCAAGCGAAAGACTTAATATTTATTTATATGATTTATTAAACCTGTGTATCCTGCGCATTTATGAGTCCTCACACGGGTTATATCAATATTTCCATGATCTTGGAAGAGAATAAATCATGAAATATCTCATATAGACGTCGCACACGTATTTCCGAACGACCTTAATAAAATACCAGTAAATTACCATATATGCAAGATTCTGGACAACTTTCATATTTGGATGATCCCAGGAGAGACAGATCTTGAGACAAATCACATAACTGTCTTATATAAATTTGCCAACATCTCCATGCACTCACAGTATTCTTTCGAGCCAAACACGTTTAACCTTAGAGTTTTTATTAAGGGGTCACCTGAAAAAATGATGCACATATTGGTATGAATATTTTAATCAATTCCTTTAACATCTCGTCAAACGATAGCGGCATGCACTTTTCGACTGATGCAATTTGCAATCCCATAATCTCTTGGATATGATACACGGAGAACTTACCCTCTGGGAGTGTTGGATTATGCATCTCAATAATCTCCCTAGCACCATCCTGGCACTTTGGAGAATATATCGGACCTTGAGAACATATGTTGACGCTCTTTCAAACCCGGGCCACGTGGCTAACAATGACCCAAATGATTGTCAATCACGCATCTCGAATTACGATCGTGACTTATCATAAACCCTAGAGTTGTGCCCAAAAAACCCTTCCCCTCAAGCACCTAGCATAGGGTTGGTAGGGGTATGCAAGAACCTAACCAAATCAAGAAATTCGATTAAACCGATAGGTTTTGTTCGATTTCTTTTCGATTTTTATTTGAATTAATTTTTGGTTTCGTTTGTAAATTCTAGAACCAATGAGTTTCAGTTCAATTTTTGGTTTAGGCTTTTTAGTTCAGTCAGTAACTAAACCAACCGAAATCAAATAATATAAATATTTAATATATATAATAAATATAAATATCAATAATTATAATGATATTATGGTAATTATATAATGATAATAATATTTTATTGAGTTAGAAAATTATAACTATAAAATATAAAAAAAATTGAAATGGATTCAAAAAATTATATACCACTCCGTCATCTTCAAAGTGAGGCGTATTTCATTTTGGGATGTCCTCTCTAAAGAGAGACATTTCCCAAAATGAAAATAATAAGGGGTGTTTAATTGTAATAAGGGTGCAATTAGTAAACACTAATTGCACCCTTATTTTTTTTCCTTTATATTACTATAACACTTTAAATTTAAGTAAAGACTGCTTAATTTGTGTGCCGAAAAGATATGCCTCTCTTTGGATAGGATGGAGTGGTATAATCTAAAAAATCATAAAAATTAATTATGATTCGGTTGAGAAAAACTGACCGAAATTGGTCATTTTTGATCCATTGGTTTATATTTATTTAGAGATCATATCGATTTTTAATTTTTCTCTTCGATTTTCAATTCATGAAAATGTGACCTATTCACACCCCTAAGGGATTGCACCTCCAAATTCTATTCTTTACATCCGAAACTTCTACCCTCATACCAATTATTGGACCGGGTTGATCGGGTGGGCTGGGAGCTCCCATCAGAATTGACGACATAATGATCCATCAACACTTTCTTCCCCATCCTACTTTGTCCTCACTGACAGACTGACTTATGACACTTTCCAATATATCACTAATCATAATATTGTTTTAAGCCAAGAACGCTTAACCTTGTAGTTTCTACTACGGGGTCATTTGAAAAGATGATGCACCATGTTGGTATTAGTAGTACCAATCAATTTTATTAATCTCTCCTCAACAAGGATAGCACATACCTTTTTCGATTAAGACAAACTACTTTCTCATAAGTTTTCTCGGATACGATACACGATGACCCACCCTCCAAGAGTGCTTAAATTACGCATCCCAACACTTATTTTTATTTTTTAGTTTATTGAAATGTCCTTCTTCACACGTGGGTATTCAATTATAGCAATTATAAATTCAGTCTACTCAATCTTATTTTTAATCGAGTATACTCAATCCTATTTTCTATACTAGTGATAGAAAATTTACCAATTCAGATTACTCAACCAAAATTTTCAACTAAGCATACTCAACTGACAATCTTTTCCTAAGAACAAACAATCCAACTAAGCACAAACAACATGATTACCAATTAAACTAAGAACAAACAACATGATCATTTCATTAGCCTTTTATCGATTCACTAATGATTAAATTTCGATATTAAGTTCAATTTTCTAAAAAAAAATCTTGTTAAGAGGAGAATATTACTCATCATATATTGGTTCTGGAAATCATGCACAACTAATATCAGACAATTTTATTAGTGTATATGATACAGTATGGTTTGTTATTGACAAGTTATGATAGACATATGTTTATTGACATCTGTTGTGCTATGTGCCTCATGAGCACATTGTAAGCATTTTGTCTGCCAACAATTTGACAACTGACGAAATTGAATGCATGGTAGTTATATTATATGTCCCGATGGAAGATTAAGGTAATCCACGTTTGACGTTTTTAGTTATATATTTGCAAATATATTTCCAAGTGAAGATATCCATACAAATAAATTATCTTTAAAAATAATACATAAAATCTTAAAGATATACATGGATTCGTACTTTCTTTGGCGACAAGAAAATCATCTAGTATTCGACTAAACCCTATATATACGGGTGTATGGACGTGTTTGGAGGGTGGACAGAGCATATTTTCATATCCTTAGAGTGCCCAAGTATATGAGTTTGTGAGCTTATAAATTTGTATTGTTAGCCTACATATACGAGAATGTGTATAGAAGATCACTCCATTCATATCAAGTGTTTTAGTGTTGGGTAAGTGAAATCTTTGTAATTGAGTGAATTATCAACACAAGGGTAAATATAGGGACTTGCGAGGTACTAGGTTTAATTATTCTAAAGAGATAATATTTTCGATTAACTATAAGGGGATGTTGAAGAGTGAAGATGGTTCGGAAGGAGTATTATCCTTAGTGAGTAATTGCATTTGTAACTCATCACTATTTTAGTGGATTGACTCTTCGGGTGTGGCGATGAAACTCAGATGAGGGACTCACGATTCCGTAGGGTTCACAGGTCTAATAAATAAATAAAACATATAATTCTATGCAAAAATATACCACATAAATATATGGAAGATATAATGCAGAATAAAATATACCTTCTCCTTCAGTAGACCGCAACTTGAGGAGAGACGAATTGTATTTTCGGCTACGAACAACAATCTGCTTCGAAAACTCAAACTATATCCGACCTTCGAGACTTTTGACTTGTTACCATCACTTATAGTTTAGCTATCGTGTAACGATAGTCCGTCAAGGTTTTATCGAAAGGGGAGGAAACGAAAAACCAAGGCTTGAAATGCCTAGGGTTTTCAAAAATCACAAGTGTGAAATATTTGTGGCGGCCGATTTTTCTTGCCCTAGAGATAGCATAAAATTGGCCACACCCCCTCCCCTTTATATGTAGATGTGTTGTGGGTTATGTTAGAGTTTTAAAGGGAAATGAGCTTGACAAAGTTTAATCATATTTCTAATAATCTATTTAATTAATGGCCTAGTCCACTTTGACCATCATTAATAATAATAATTTTGTCAATTTTACTATCATTAATTAATTTAGAAAATATAATATGATATAAATCTTATATTAATATTTATCAACTCCACTATATGATAAATATTAAACTATACGACATTCACTCAAATTACGGATGTAACCTTCTTTTATCAATAATTATTTCACGCGTTTAAGATTCTTAATCAATTAATTAAACTATAAGAATTCTAGCTATTTTTTGTGTGAATTGTCACAAATATATTTTACTTAAATACTTGGAGTACGAATCGCGTATATAAGGTATGAATCATATTTAACATACTAATTGTAGTATGACATAGAGAGTTCTTGTATGAATGATATGATTATCTGTCATTTATATCATTCATACGTATGAATGATATAATTATTTACAAATCATACGATTCATACACAATAAAAATATAATTAATATTAAAATATATAAATATGCCTTAAAACAAATTAATTATATAAAATTTAAATATATTAAAAATTATTTTTTTAAAATATAAAATATTTAAATTTTGGGGCTCAGCCAAACCCTGCCCGACCCATATGGGCTTGTACTTGGGTTTAATTTCAGGCCCGATCAGGCCACGGGCTAGACTTGGACTTATTAGTAAAATTACGGCCCAGTCCAGCCCGGTTCATTATCATCTTTAGGTAGGAAAAGAGAATGATGACAAAAAATTAAATGATTGTAAATAATAATCATAAAAAAGAGTATGTGTAAAAAATATAGTTATAATTTATATATTATTAAATTGGTGGCTAGTGTTTAACTTTTACTATCTTCCGTTGCTATTTTATATTTTGCATCAAATATTAATCTCAACTTAAAGATATTAATAGGGATATTTAAGGCAATTACATATAGTTAAGATTGTTGTATGGACGTAGTTGAAAGTAGACAATCAAAATCAATCATGTACTGGATTCTTCCATGCAATTTCAGCGTATGCCGTGCTCGGTAGGAGAGTAAGGTATTTTTTTATAACTTGTCCATGATAAAGTAGAAGCAATTCTTTTCTTTTCCTTGGATCGCACTCCACGGATCAGCATAGCTTCTGCACAATCTCTATATTTTACTTGATTCTGGTCTTGATGTCTTTGTATTTCACCTTCCTTGATTTTTTCCCACCAAAAAGAAGAAAGAAAAGAGAAGAAAAAGAAAGAAATTGAGAGGAGGGAGAGAGAGAATATCTTGATCATGTTGACTGATCCAAAACCAGCTGAGAACAAGGAAATCAAAGAGGATTCTGATGGAAACAAGCAGCATATCCAACCATCTCCTTCAACCAAACAATACCACGACAGCCCAGGGAGAGATGCTGCTCAAACTTCAGTAAAACAACCTGTCGTCCCTCCCAAGAAAATCTCAATGTGGAAGAAAGGATTTCAAAAACTCAAGTTCACCGGCCAAATATCAAACCCAAAAAGCAAAGCGCTGGAATTGGCTGCCACCATGAAGCCACCCTCCCCGGAGACCACCACCTCGCCGCCACCCTCCCTGGAGACCACCACCTCGCCGCCATCCTCCCGTGACGCAACCAGAGCTGCCAGCCTCAATCATCTCATCAATGCAGATCTTTCTCACATCGAAAAGGAGGCCCTTGAACTTCAAAAATACAACGCTCGACTCCATGATCGGCTTCAAAAACTCAAAGACAATTATGTATATATTAATAACCTCACTAATGAGGATGAGAAAATTAAGCAGCTGGACCAGTTCAGAGTGAATTTGATGAAAGTGAAACTCACCATTCCTGTCAAGTACAAGATCGGAGACCAGAAGAGGGAGAATGATAAGAATCTAGGATTCATTAGCGTGTACAGTGGGGAGTCCCCAAAGGTCCCTCAGCTGCACCACAGCCCTACTTTCGAGACTAGTACAGAGTTCAAAGACTTCGAGGCTCGTTTCATGGAGCTCGAATATCCCGTGATGCTATGCCTCTTGTGCTTTTCCATCTTCCCTCAAGATGCCATCATCAAGAAGAGGCTGATGCTGCAATGGTGGTTCGTTGAGGGCTTCGCATCATCCGAAAAAGTTGCTGTCGACTACTTTCAACAACTACTGGAGAAGGGCTTCATCGAGCCGGTGAACAACAACAGAAGCCTCACCGTGGGCAGCTGCCGCGTTCTCCCCTTCCACAGATCAGCATTGGTGGCGCTAGCCGAGAGGGCGAAGCTGTTCAACTTTGAAAGTGGAGGAGATCCCACACAAAATTTCTCAGGGTCCTTTCAAGGGTGCTTGATGGGGGAAGGCCTAATTTCCTACAGAGATTTCAAGGATAAGAATAAAGAAGAAAAGGGTGATCCGGTTAAAGTGATCGATGATCTTATTAAACAACTGGAGAAACTCCATCTGCTGATAAATGTGGACGAGCACATCCTCGAATTCATAGAAAAGTGGTTTGCCATGATGAAGAATCTGAATTTCCTGTACCTGGGTAGATGGAAGGCGCTGGCCACTCACCACATCGAAGTGGAGGACTCCAGGTTCTTGGAGGGTTTGGGGAACATGAAATATGTCAAGTTCTTGAGCCTTCAAGGGGTCTCAAACATCATCACACTACCTAAATCCATTCTCAAGCTCACAAATCTTGACATGTTGGATTTGAGGGCTTGCTCTAATCTGGAGAGCGTCCCCGACGAAATAGGATGTCTGACGAAGCTCACGCATTTGGATATGTCGGAGTGTTATTTGCTTGTCCACATGCCCAAGACTCTCTCACAGCTTACCAACCTTAAAGTGCTCAAGGGTTTCTTCGTAAGCCAAGAAGAAAAAAGAAAGGATTTTCTTAAGGATCTGCTCCAACTGACAAAACTTGAGAAGCTTTGCATTTACAGTGATCGACCAGATTTTCCGAATGCGAATGATTATAAGGTTCTGGAGGGTTTGAATGGTCTCATCAAGCTAACAATTACATGGGGAGTTAGAGAGAAGAAGGAAGAGGAGAAGGAGAAGAAGGGGGAGCAAGGATCAGCGTCGGCGTCGGGAAAACTTCCTCCGAATCTGAAGAAGCTGGATCTCAAGTGTTTCCCGATGGAGGAGACTCCGGATTGGCTGAAGCTTAAGAATTTGAAAGAGTCGAAGTTAGAGAAACTGTACATAAGAGGAGGGAAATTCAGTGACCTGGGTCAGTATCAAGGGATCAATGAAAAATGGACGGTGGAGGTGCTGAGGCTAAAGTACTTGAGGAACATAGAGATGGAATGGAGAGAACTGCATGAGTTGTTTCCAAAATTGAAATATTTGGAGAAGCTCAGCTGCCCCAACCTCACTTTGTTCCCATGTGATGCAAAGGGAGTGTGGATTAAGCAGCAGTAGCAGCACTTCGATGCCCCTTCAACATTGTGCTTGTGTTGTGTGTCTGTTGTTTCTTTTTTTTTTTTCTCATTCATTTGCTTTGTTTGTATCATTATTTACTACATGTTGTGTGCTTAAAACTGTGTGGTGACAGAAGGAAGCTTGTAGGTTTGGAAATATGCTTGCGAGTGTAAGTTGGTTGGTTGTGACTTGTGATGAAAAGGCATGAACAGAGTCTCTGTATGAGTCCTTCTCAGTCGGTATTTACTAAATTAAAAAAACGTGTTGCTTCTTGCAAAAAAAAGTTCCCCATGTCTCTAGTTATGATTTATATGCTGAGAAGCTTTAAAATAATTGTGAAACCTAGTTTTGCTGCGTTTGGGAATCCTAATGTTGAACTTTTGGCTCGGAGGGGCCAAGATCAGGTACATAGTCTAACTTTTAGCTTGGTATATGTAGAAGAGGGGGTGACCGGCGGTGCCCAATGGAAGAACATTAATCAAACTGTTAAGGTTAGAGGGAGCCAGACTTTACACTTAAGGTTAGAACATTAATCAAACCGTCGGTTTATGATTTTATTATTTCGTTTATGTTATGCCAGTTATGTACCAAAATCATAAGTTATTTCGGAACCATCTTAAGATATATGTTTTTTACATTAATGAACAAGTTAAAATATAATTTTATTAATTATGAATACTTATTTTATTTAATACTTCCTCCGTCCCACTATTTCCGTCCTCTTTTATATTGAGATGAGTGTATTATTTTAATAAAAGAGGACGGAAATAGTGGGACGGAGGGAGTATAAGATATAAAATTTATAAGAAAATGTTGAGAATAGATAGTTCAGAAACTTCGGATCATAGTTCTAAAGCTCTTCATGCTCCCTGTGTGGCTCAAATGCATTAGCACACACATTGGCCCCATGGCCAAACTCTCCACATATTCCACATGTCTCGTTCCCTGCACTTCTTCGTGGTTGCTCATCCACAGTTCGGATAGCTTACACTTGCCTTGTGAGTTCCGCCAACTGCCTCACCATGTCATTGCTCGACGTTGCCTCATTAACTCTCTTCTTTTAACCTCTAGAGCTCCTTTGCTGTGAGTTTGCAGCCATGTTCTCAAATATCTCGATCAGCTCTTTTGCGGTCCTGTTCCCGATATCTCCTCCGGCTGCGTTATCCACCATGTACTGAAAGTTCTGGTGGAGGCTCTCGTAGAAGAATTGGTTGAGCCAGAGATAGATTGTGATGAGGGCACTGCATTTGAAGACACTTAAACCTTTCCCAAGCCTCGTGAAGAGGCTATCCATCCATCTGCGTGAAAGTCACCAGTTGTGATCTCACCACTTGCGTCTTTTGGTTTGGGTACCACTTCGACATGAATTTCTTGGATACCTGATTTCAGTTTTGGAGCGAATTCGGTGCTAAAGACATGAACCATGTCTTGGCTCGATCCTTCAGTGTGTAAAGAAAGCAGCGCATCTTCAACTGATCCTCATTCAAACCTCTAAGAGGGAAGATTTGAACTATAACATAGAACACCTGGATGAAGTTCAATGCATCCTCCGCCAGCATACTGTAAAAAGATGGTAGTTGACTGAAGTGTATGTTTTTCAGCTCATAATTCCGAGCTGCTTCCTCCAACATAATCGGTGATGCCAAAGCTCCTATCACCGGTTTAGCGAGCTCTCTCATCTGGCGGGCCGCCATCATTGTTCGTGAACTTGATTCACTCCAGTCAGTGGTAGAATCCTGCAAAGGTGTACTCCCCGAATGATCTAATTGATACCCCGAATCCAACTGAGCCCCGTTTCCGTTCTCCCCGTCCAAGTTGACGATATGTAACTTCTTCATGTGATGCACGTTATCTAACACGGGTGCCAATCTTCTTTGCAAACTTCGGCGACCGTGCATGCACAACCTACCACCACAAAAGAGAAGTCAAACGCAACTTGCGGGTGGAAACACCTAACAAAAAGAAAACGAAAAATAACAATTACAAAATAGAACCAACAATCAAACAACTACACAACACAAAACTTGAAAACAAACACAATCTAAGACAAAAACAAACAACAAGTACTACAATTAATATGCTTATAGCCTTCCCTGACAACGGTGCCAAAATTTGTTCAAGTTCTCGCAATTAACGAGTCCTATAGCATGTAGGTTGACTCACGTGGAAGACTAAACATGACAATTAATCACAAGTACTTAATTGGTAAAGTAGATTCCTACACACTCTATAATTTGAAGATGTTCATAAACCAATTAAAGATTAAAACAACTAAATAAGAATACCAAAGATTGAAGTCTAGGATTGGATACTTGATCTCCTAAATTGATATCAAACTGATCATGCATTCATATTCGGTTAGAATCTCCATAGGTAGCTTAGCTAATCACTTTCGTATTTATATACTAAGTTGTGACTTTCACTTTCGTATTAATTCACACCTTTAGAAATCACTTAGCCTAATATGAACTCTTATTCAAACATTTCCGATTAGAGAATAAATGTTGAATAACCCCAAATCAAGTCTTAAAACAATTTCTCAATCTACTTCTACACCTATGTGAATCTAATGATGATCGATGACTAAATTCCATCCAAAACAAATTAATCAATTAAGCATGATCAATCATAATATCAAATAAGATAATTAATATCCAACCCTAGTAAAAATCTAGCCAAACATCATAAATATAGTAGAAACATAAAAGGAATCCATCAAGAGAAAGCTTACAAGATGTAATGTAAGAATTTCAAGTCAGAATCCACTTCAATCCGTTGGAATTCACTAAATCTATACTAGGAAAGCAAGTAAAAGTAGTTTGGTAGAGTCTATCTCGAGTTTACAAAGGTTGAGAAATGATAGAAAACTCTTATTCACTCTTAAAACACGCTGAATTAACTGCCACTTAATTGCAGCCAACAACCTCTGAGAAGCCAGCGATCGCTGGTTGTGCCTTGTTAGTGCATGATTGAGGCGGGCCCAGCGGCCGCTGGGTTCCCAACGGTTGCTGGCCCGACCTCTTTGTCCTCGAATTTTCTGCACTCTAGCGAACGCTGGAAAGCCAGCGCCCGCTGGGTGGTCACTTTGCCTCTTTCCACTCGATTCTTCTCTCGTGCATTTCTCGGTTCATCTTGCTCCACTCGGCTTTGCTCAAACGGTCTAGTCGGCACCACTTCTAACTCAAATCCATCACCATTCCTTCCTTTTCGCATCAAACATAATAAAACAAAAATCGGTGTAAAAACGAACTAAAAAGGATACGAAAACTAAACAACTTAAAATCTAGACATGACAAAACTACAATAAAAACTATAACAAAAACACAATAAACAAAAGAAACATTACTGGGCAACACTTATACAGCAGAGGCCGCCTCCTAATAACACTCTTGATTTGAGTATTGGTTGGAATGATTTTAGAATTCAAAATGGATTAGACATTGGTTTAAAGACAAGTAATACTTATCATCATCATGTATTAAAAGACTGATTTTTAATTATAACCACAAAATTTAAAGCTCTTTACACTATCAAATGATGTCAACCTGGAATAAGCAACCTAGCAAGTAAGTACAAACTCATAATGATGGTGATGAAGCAAAATCCAAATTCAACTATATGGACATGATGAAACGAATGCCCTGTAATATCATAGTAATATTATCATTTGTGCTGCATTAATAGTAAACTTTAATGATCAGTGCATTCAACCATTTTATCTTTACAAAGTAAAAAATGTCTACTTTGAATACAAAATAACTAGAGATTAAATACAATATATGGACATGATCAAACGAATGCCCAGTGATATCGCAGAAAACTCTACGAAATTAAGCTGAAATCAAAAGTACATAATTGGGGCTGTATCATAACCCATCAGAAATCATGTTCAGGTTATGCTGTATCATGTTCGATTGAAAATTTTGCAAAAATTCAAAAATCATACTTTTCGAATTGGGGCTAGGGTTTGCTTCAAAATATAAAAAACTAGAAAAATTATTCAATACAAAGACAACAAGATTTCAGAAATGAAAAACTAGAAAATCCACAAAATAAGAATGAGATATTTTGAAGCTTGGGAAATATGAAAATCAGAAATAGAGACCAAATTTAGAGATCCATGGCTTCTTCGGTCCCAATTCAAAAAATATTGCAAGCCAATATTGTTGTGAAAATTTCAATTGTTTGTATATTTTCGTATGATTTACACATTTATTTAGAAATTTATGTAAACTCATGGCTTATAGTTTTTGAGCAATGTCACATATAGAATGTTCAACACAACATTACTATGTAAATTGATACTCATTTATATAAAAATGTTTTATAAATATAAGTTCAATCTAGTAACAATACAGTTTTGTCTTACATGTCATTAAAATTGCTTATTATAAATTATCTCACCAAACTAACTATATATGGTAGATTATTTTGATATATTTGATATATAAAGTTTTATAATATTAATATTTTATAATTATAATTTTATATAATTGTAACACATTGTTATCTAACATAATTTTTTGGTTATCTAAATTTTAAAAAATAAAACAACCCAACTGCATTAGTTGTGATTGTTCATTCGGTTTTGAGGAATTACATCGAGTACGAGCTTGCACTGAAAAATATTTTGTGGATCAACTTAGTTGTGATTGTTCATTGCGGTTCTACTTCAATCGTGCTTCTTGCTAAAGAGGAATTATATATTCATTTATGTGTAATATTTTAACATGAATTTAACAATCTTAATAAGTAAGTAGTTCAAGAACACTATCGTGAGGATTAGTTTGTCACACAAAATAAGCCATTACAAAGCGTATTTTTGACCAATATTCATTATAGACAGAATAGTGATTGACTGAGTGACAATCTTGTAATTTTTAAGAAACAAAATATTTCATTTCACAAGGCTAATATTCTTGGAGATAGATTTCTCAAATCCCATCGGCTGAAATTATGGAGCTAGGGTGATGTTCATACCTGCTCCACGCCCCATCCACATAATCATTTTCATTATTTCACCTCATATTATCAAGAACAATGGTTGAAGCAACCAAAGTTAGAGATCCATAGCTTCTTTAGGCATAATTCAAGAAATATTGCAAGCCAACATTGTTGTAAAATTTTCAATTGTCCTGCATATTTTCGTATGATTTACATTTTATTTAGAAATTTGTGTAAACTCATTTAATTGTATTAATGTTAAAGCTTTAAACCTCACTTACATCAACAAATTTTCTTTAAACACAACACAATCATGTAATTTTACAATAAAAAATTATAGAAGACTGCTTGTTTCACAAAATATTGAGTATTGTCCAACCTTTTAGTAGATTGAATTCAGTTTTGTATTTTCGTTGGTAACTAAATTTTCTTTGGAAATTGAGAACAAATATGTCAAAGATTAGGATTTTTAAGGATCGATTTGTATTGCATATTGATCAATCTTTCAACAAATTGAATGGGTTATCCTTGTGATTTTATTGGTGATTGAAATTTCATTGGACATTGAAAACAAACAAGTAAAAAGTTGGGGTTTTATGAGTTATTATATTGGATATGTTTAGAGAGAGGGCAAAGGATGGATTGGTATATATAACTGAAAATAAACTTCAATAAAGAAAAAGGAAGAACAAGAAAAACATATTATAATGAATTTTTATTTTATTTATGCGCTTGTTTTAATCAATAATTAACCGTACTCCAAATTTGAGACTTTAAATATAAAAAAGGTTATTTTAATATATCATCTCATTCTATTTTTTGTGACTACACACTCTAAAAAATACATGTGTCAAAAGCAAAAAATTTATCATTACAATCCAAATTATAATATCAATTTTCTAATCTATTTATATTTATGAGTGGAAAAATTATGTATTTTAAAATTTATATTTACTCTAACTTGAGATAGTTTCTCTTATTTCGAGATCATATTTACAATTGTTTTCTCTTTACTGTGTCTTTATTTTAGATGCGAATGATGACAAAAGATCATATATTCGTGCTAACATATTTTTGTAACATTTCTTGGACTTAGTTAGAAACGAATTTTCTTATGATTGATTCCACCAACTCTGTGGTAGCTAAGAAAGTTGATGTTTGATATAAATTGCATGTGTTGCAACTCTAAAAGACTAACAAAACTGTATGTTACATGTAATCATTTCTCAAACTCACTAATCTACTTTGAATAGTTGGATTCAGACAATATTGATTGCATCCATCACTTGAATTCATTTCCCAACAGTTTGAATATGAGTAGCATGTATAAACAGAGCGCCCTCACAAGCCGATGATTCTCAGCACTGCTGCACCTGAGAAATCTGGATTGTCCCGCATAAACCATTTAGCCGACGCCGTTTTCCCGCGCTGTTCGTTTCCATGCAGTCGAAATTCACGACGTCCTTCTCGCTTATCGAGCTTGTACATTGCCTATCCAAAACACTAATCAGCGTCGAGCTACCACTCATCGTTGCACTCACACTTGCCTCGTCCCCCTCTGTCATCGTCGCCATCACACCAACGCATTCCAACAGTGTGCTCTGCAATAATTGTTATACCAAATTATTGAATAAAACAGTAGAATAATATTACATAAAGTAACAGTCCTTACATTGTTGACATATTCACAGGAAGAGATATTGATTTTGGAAGAAGAAAATGTGAGCGGATTCAAATCCCGAACGGCGCAGAGAAGCGCAGAAGCTGCAATTATTGATGGCTTATACTCTAAAAGCTTCAATTCTGCGAACGCAAAAGTAATCAAATAAAAAATTTTGTCATCTAAATCGGATACCGTTTTACAGGTCGTAAACAAATGGAATTTACCGTGGTGGACATTGAAAATGATATCTGAAGCTCTGCTCTTAAGAGATGGAGCGAAAGAAGAGTCTTCTATGTTGAGAAAAGAGAGGAAATACTGGAGAAACGAGAAAGGAGTAATCGACCGCATTCGCCATTGGAGAGCCGCAAGTATCATATTCTCCATTCGATGAACTGAGTTCGCGTCAAACTCAAAATCACCTTCTCTCTGTTTAAATAGAGACCGAATTATTCGACTATAAATATATCTTTCCCCAGAATAATTTGTTTTTCGCAAATACGCAGTCTATTGAATAATTGAATCTTCGAAATTTCCCAATTTCTGTACTATAAAATAAGAAATTGCTGCAGTAGCGTGTTTAAGACCTGTAAAACGGCGAGAAGAACCGACGAATCAGAACCTCTCATCTTGGCGGCAAGTGAAAGGCTTGCAACAAATAGAATTTGCGGAATCCACACACTTTTATCCTGATTTATATTAAACTATCAACACATAATTCACAAATAACGAACTGGAAAGGTAAAACTCAAAATTTACCAGAATTTCCTGCCTGGACAGAAATCGATCGACGTAATTGATGGAGAGGTAGACTAGAAACGGATCTAAACTGTAAGAGAACTTCGCCTGAAGACATAAACAGAAAAAAAAAAAAAAAACCAAATCAATCGAAGTTCACAAGCAGTAAAAAAAAAGCGAGTGAAGGTTGAATGTACTTGAGCAATGAGAGAGAGAGCAGTCCGGCGAATAGAGAAGCGAAATTCTGAGGGGGGAAAGGAGAGAAGACGGGGCATGTGGTCGGACTCGTTGGTGAAGAGAGACGAAACGTCGTCGTAGTAGAGGTTGTGGTAAACCGTCAACGGATTCTCAAGATCCAATTCCTGCTCCATTTTGTGTTTCTCTGTTTATTTCAGAAAAAAGGAAGGGAATAAAGAGCGTAGAATGGAGCGGGAGAGAGGAAAAGAGAGAGCAGAGCATTCAACGCTTCACTCTCTCCATATTTATTTATTTATTTCCTCTCATCCTTAGAGCACCTGCAGCGGTTGAGGCGTGCGCGCCCCGGGCAGCTTGGTGAAATGGGCGGGGCGCGCGCCCGGGTGCGAAACCCGCGCTGCGGGTGCCCCGGGCGCGCGCCGGGGCGTGCATGTGTGAGATCGGGCGCGCCCCCGCGGGGTTCACCGCTGCGGGTGGCCCGGGCGCGCCCCACCCCCTTTTTTAATTTTTTTTTTCGTTTTTTTTAATTTTTAATTTTTTAAATACATATTTATTAAATAAAATATATTAAAATTTAAATACATATTTATTCATTTAAATTTGTAATTATAAATTAACAAATTAAATTAATACAAATTCAATCATTCTATAATGATTAGTAGAGTTTTCCAAACCCCAAAGTGTGAAACCCCACTGCAACCTACCAACAATCTCCCAAACCCCAAACTTAAAAAGTTCCATTTAATTACAGAAATGCCACCGAAACCCATTTTGCGAACTCCATATCTGCCCGCCACTGCGGATGCTCTTAATCCTGATCGTTGGTCTATATGTCGATCATCGTATACATCAATCAATTTAAGCAGAAATCTCCACGCGCACAAAAAGTAAATATTAATCAAATCAGTACATAAAATGTGAAATGCGATTACCATAAGCATTTCTTTAAAATGATAAATATATTTTCCTATCTACTTTTCCAAATATTTATTGCATTTTAATATATATATATATATATTAGGTTTATATGAGAAATAAATCATCCGCGATTAAATGAGAATGAATCTTGGTCATCTATGCCTATAGAAATATAAATATTTCCTTTTATTTTAAATACATGAAAGTTATTTTGCAGATAAAATCACAACCATTGATCTATACAATAATTAGAATGAATGATTGAGATCTTTTTTCATTTCTTCTTTTTTATATGATCCAATATATATATATACTAATTTTGTTTTGAAATTTCATTCAAAATTATTCTTAGTTATATCAAATAAATAAAATTATTACTTCAAAAAATTTATCGGAAAGATATAATAGGGAGACCCAATTTATTTTATAAGGGAAAGGAGTCATATACATATATTTATATTAAATAAATCAAATTAAAACAAATCCTTATGCGGAAATAATGTATCATCTCAGAATGTTGATCATTCAAATTAATAATGAATCAAACTTATGGACTGAATGCTTTAAAATGACCATGCGAAATGCATAATCATTTGATACAATAATATATAATGTGTAATGCAAAAAAAAAAATGTAAAATGTACAATTTTGAATTCCATTCAAAAGATAGTTATCACTAGTTTGTACCCCATATATATGTATACATTCTGTGGCATGACTCTTATTATATATATTAATAAAATCGTATAATTAATGAATTAAGATATAAAATATTTATTTATATACACCTTAAATCATAATGTAATATAAAATTTTACATCATTAAACAATAAATGATCCCATTCTCATTGTGTATAAATAACTCTTTTTAGCGTATACTGAATAGGGTATTTTCAAGCAGAACATACTCCCTTCGTCCACCAATGTCGTTAATATTTTGCTATTTCGATCCGTCCACTACTTTGTCATCACTTAAAACTTTCTATTTTTGGAAATAACTTTTTACGCTTTTATTCTTAAATCAAAATCAAATAAAACACAAAAGTGAGACTCAATCTCCACTCACTATATTAAATACACTTTCCAATCTTCACTTACTATATTAAATACACTTTTTACAAAAAATCAAATTATTACATTAAAACTCGTGTCAAGTCAAAATGTTAATGATATTCGTGGAGGGAGGGAGTATATAATAAAATTTGAAATCTATTGGGTCTATCAGCACCGACTCATGCATGTGTAATTCTGTAAACATGCATAATATGCCGTTACTATGGGTATTTATAAGTCTTAATTGGATATAAGTAACCCTAGGATAACAATAACATGATATATAGAACTAAAATCTGAGGAAGTTCTTGCAACGTAGCTGGAAGTAGGGACGGTCACGTGATTCATGCAGCAAGGGTTCGTACGGTTTTTCGAGCTGGATATATCTATGGAGTTTCTCTTCTAATGTTATCTTTCTTTCTTTCATTTTATTTTTGTTAATAAATAATTAAGAAGTGCACTAGCTAGGCAGCATCCTCCTCTTACCAATTGGATGTGTCACACACGTGACTGCATTAATTGGAGTTCCAATATCTGCTTGGTCCAAAGTGTTTTAAGGTAAGGATTAAATAATTACAGAGATATAGATAGGATTGGTGACCGCAGCAATTTTGGTGTGATTCTGAGACATTTCAAATCAAATATTATATATATCTATGTCCTATCCCCTTCCATGCATTGTACCTGCATTGAGATCAAATGAAATTTCACCTCGCATGCTCCTCCACATATTCTTATTTTTCTAGTTGGAGTTATCGATTTGTGATTAAAATCAATGCGTTTTAACTCTAAAATATAAAATGAAATATTTAAATAACAGAAGAAGACCGTCAAGCTAACATCTAAATATAAATGAATTTTCATGTGCTAAAAAGACATATCGATCACTTCTGAATTTGGGTTGCCCAGTTTGCAGTCAAATGCCTTGTGAAGGTTTATTAGACATAGCATACATGTATTGTTATAAGATATCGTTGTCGTCAAAAATTTGGACTGTGAAAAGATGATTTTTACTAATTCCTTATTGCTCATTTCAAATTCAGATCTATAGGTGTTCGCGGTTATGGTTTGGAGTCGAACCATAATTGAACTGTTAATTCACGAATTCATGAATTCATAATTAAACCGAATTGTTAGGGCAGTTTCAGTTATAGTTTCAAATCATCAGTACTTACTATTCCAAATCCTCCAAAAAAACAATATTAATATAATTGAATATTTAAAATTTCTAATTATTTTGATTACGTAATAATGCATATTGTTAAAGAGTGGTCACACGCACAGAATGTAAGTCGGCCTTAACATTGTTAGTGGGAGGGAAACAATGATAGGGAATTTAGAGAAAATTTTATTGTAATAGGTTTTACTTGAGTTTCTAGAGCACACTTTTTTCTTACAATTTCACGACAAGGTAGTCACTATTTTACAAAACATTGGATAGGTCTAGAGACTCCTTATTGATAATTACATAATTAAAATACTTATTAGTGCAAGTGACTATCAATATTTATCTAAACTATTCATCTCCATAATCAAGATTCAAATTACCACATTTAACACCCCTTCTTAATTTGAAATCTTGAGTTGCTTTTTGAAGTTATCAAATTTTTTGGTGGCAAATGCCTTTGTCAAGAAATCTGTTGGTTGGCATTTGTGTTGATGAACTCCATAAGAATTTCTCATTTACATACTAGTTCCCCTATAAAATGATGTCGAAGCTCGATATGCTTGGACCTTGCATGAAAAACAAAATTCTTTATCAAAACATTGCAGACATGTTGCAATAAATTGTTGTTTGAAATTATTATCAGTCGAACTGCTTCACATGTAGCTTTAGTGGTTTTTATGTACTCTACTTTGGCGCATGATAGAGCATCAAGTTTTTGCTTTCTCGAACTACAGGAGATGATATTGGTGCCAATGCAGAAAACATAGCCAGAAGTGTTTTTCTGATCGTCAACAGAACCAGCCCAATCACGTATGTATAACCAACGAGTTTGAAATCATTCTCCTTCTTGAATTCGATCCCATGATGTTTTGTACCATTTAGGTATCTCAAGATCCTCTATTCCTCTTACCTACAGAAAAATGAATTGTACTCGGTTCACTCATGAACCTGGATAGCAAACTAACAGAGTGTGTGATGTCAGGCCATGTGTTAAGATATAAAAGTGATCTAATCAACCTTCTGTAGATAGTTGCATCAACTTTCTCTTCATTATCATGAAGATGAAAATTTCATTCAATGATAGCAGACTAGAAACTAGCTTGCATTGAGTTATGCTAAATTTTTTAGGAGGTTATCAACGTACTTTTCTTGGTGTAGAAATTTCTTTCCCCCACTTAGTTGCACTTGAATAATATGCGATAATTACATATATGAAAAATGTAATGGAGTTAGCTCTTGAAGATGATGAAAGCTTCACTTAAGCTCTTCGAGCTACTGTAGAGCCATGCAGTGTGCGAAGAAAAAATAAGTTGGGCCCTTAGATTAGAGTTAATGATCAATGGTGGAGATTTAATCTTTGTTTTACGTCTTTGTTCTTTAATAAAAGAAACGTTCTAACGCTTTTGTAACGTACATTCTCAAGTTTGTTAGTTGTTACTGACATGTAAAGATGATATATATCAACATGTACTGTTTTGTTTGTTATGCAGTATGAGAGAGAAACATTTCTATCGTCTTCTTCCTTGAGCTAAAACCATAATTTTCCAGTTTCTTGTGCGTTCACACTCTATCACACACATAATGATGTTTTGCTTTCCACATGGTATCGAGAGGTGGTAATCGATCTTAGATATCATTGAAGAAGTGGTTAGAAACCGAAGAGTTACATGGAACGCCTGCTTGATGAAGAATGTGAAGGAGGCCGTGGAAATCGTCAGAATGAACGCGAAGAGGAACGCGAAGAACAACTGGAGGTTGATAGAAACCACGAAAATACAGATACAGACGATCCAAGCATCGATGGAGAGGATGGAGAGCAATGGCAAGTTGCAATGGACGACAAGCAGCTACAAGATGTGTTATCCATTCACACCGCGGATCATCTAGGATGCAATTGGTAGCATCACCATTAACCACAGAGAATTTTTTTAACTGGAGTCAATGCATCAAACGTGCATTAGGAAACAAAAAAAAACTGGAATTCATTGACGGCACCATTTGAGAACCACATGTGACGTCACCACATTACAAAGCTTGGATGCGCGCTGATTACATGGTAACATCTTGGATAATCAACTCTATCTCTAAGGATTTAGTCAATCCTTTTACTCATATAGACAATACACGACGGCTATGGGAAGCCTTGAATAAGAGGTTTGGACATATTAATGGTCTAAACCTCTACAGATTGGAAAGAGAAGCCATCGGTTTCCTACAAGGAAATCAAAGCACCTTAGTTTATTTCAATAATATTACTGCTAATTGGGAAAAATTGGACATGCTTCTTGTCCCAATTGAATGTGTCTGTGGTGCATGGCGTAATTCCATGAAAAGAGAAGAACAAAGAAGACTAATGCAGTTTCGTCTTGGCCTAAATGACTGCTACGATACTTGATGGTCGTTTTACACCAAAAATAATCTGACTTTTCAGTCGGTATGCCCACACTGCTCAGACAGTGGCAAGCAAAATCGTCTCCCAAGGGACTGGCGAGTTTTCCTCTGAATTCCCAACTCCAAAATAGTGGATTTTTATTAAACTACTAACAAAAATAAATAAAAGAAATGAACGGAATAAAGAACTTAAAAAAAGCTTGAGCTTTGGTTTTAAACAAATTAAGAAACGATTCCGGCAGTGAACAAATCCACTCTAGCTTAATTATTCTGATCCTTGATGCAAAAATAACTCTAATCACATGCAAACAAATCAGTTATGATTACCGAAGACGCTTCTGACGTAATCTCATTTCTCCATAAATTATCGATAATCAGGAAAACGCTTCACCAATTATTTCCCTAATCGACTGACAACTGTAAGAGACGCTCTATAGATTTAATGAGTCGACAACATTAAAAACTAGAGAAACCCGATTCAAAACCGACAAACTCTAACGCATGATTGTCTAATTAAGACTATTATTCCCTTGACTTAAACAATCCAATTTACCACTAATTAAATCTAATCACAATTGCGTATGAAAAATTCAATTGGCTATAAATTAACTCTATTCAACTAAGCATTGTACACTACCTAGAAGAATAAAGCAATTAATAAAGAATCAACACAAAGAATAATAGATGCTTGCATAGAATTAAAGTATGAATACAAATTAGATCTCACAGAATAATCTCGCTAGAGCTTCCTCGTTCTCACCGGAATAAGAAAATTAGCTAGAACTCATAATTGAATTGCAACCAAAAATAAATAATTAATGATGAAGAATGACGAGAATGATGAAAGAAAATAAGAACTTCAATTGCTTCTCCGGAAGTCCCTTCTCCCAATATAACTCCAGGAGTCCCTTCTCCCATTCACGAGTTCACAACCCCACCCCCAAATCTCCCTCTTGCCATAAACAATTCCTCCCTCCAGTGCACCAAGATCCCCGCCGCCAATGACGTAAGGTCTACCTTCACCACCACTAGCTCTATTTATGTATTTGGCAACTCAATAGCACCGATAGGCGATGACTTCCCAAAAATCCACAAGAAATAGGATCTGCCGGACACCGGCAAGACCTTCATTGACGGAACCATCGTCACCTCCTCCACTAGCAAGACCTCCACCATCGGAGCCCCCATCACCTCCTCCTCCTCGTTCCTTTTTATCTCCGCCGTTTTCAATGTCGCATGGACGACATTACCCGTGGCATCCAAGCTCTCCAACCTCCGTGATTTTCTCTCAAATATCCTAGAGATTGAGTGGCAGTAGAAGGCGAGCGCAAACCATTCACCACCGATCGAGCCTGAACCGCCACCACATTTAGGTCTCCGGTGTCTCTCTGCCGTCCTAGTATTCTGCTTTATCATTTCAGGGAGACAAGCCTGGAATAAAAAAAAAGGGGGCAAAGGGTTTCTATCGTTTGGGAAAGGCTTTTGAAATTACTTGTGATATTGGGCCTTCACATATTTTATGGCTCAATTATTGGGTTTGACAAGTAATTTTTGTTTTAAGTTCGAAAATAGTAGTAACCGGTTTGGGTTTTGTAAGTCAAATTTTGAATTTTCTTGCTCCACCTTGAGAATAAGGTGATTTTGAAGAGGTTGGGAATGAATATGATTTAAAGGAGTTCTTGGAACTACTCTCAGGAGCATCGCTTGCTCGAAAGGTGAATTCAGAGTCTGTCCTCACTCGAAGAGGTCTTTTATCGATACGATTCCGATCCGAGTCGTATCATAACACGACTACGAGCCGATTAACATCGCAATACCTGTTAACATTAAATAGAAATACTACGTCCAATAATTAAACATACTAATCGTATTATGCAGTGTGCGAAGAAGAGTGAAGTGAAGAAGAAATAAGTTGGGTCGTTAGACTAGAATTAATGATCAATGGTGGAGATTTAATCTTTGTTTTACATCTTTGTTCTTTAATAAAAGAAGCGTTCTGACTCTTTTGTAACGTACATTCTGAAGTTTGTTAATTGTTGTTGATATGTAAAGGTGATATATATATCACCATGTACTATTTTGTTTGTTATTCAATATGAGAGAGAAATATTTCTATCGTCTTCTTCCTTGAGAAAAAACCATAATTTTACAGTTTCTCGTGCTATCACACACATAATGTATTAAGGAGTGATTTACGCATATCTCTTAGTGATCTACGCATATCTCCTTATTATGAAGAAGGCTTGTATTATGGGATTAGATTAGATAGTTTCCTATTTTCTAATATATTGTATCTCTATAAATATTGTAACCCACACCTTTTATAATTGAGAAACACTTTATACAATTTCTATATGGTATCCAGAGCGGGTTCGATCAAACCTTATTATACTTAATTGAGAGTTTTTTTTTCCACCCTAGTTATTCGCTATCTCCAGCCACCATGTCAACACATTCAGAAAATATCATCCCAACCCCACCACCACTCAACCTTCAATTGTTTCAATCACAGCTCATCATCATCTTCCTATCAAACTAACTCATACTAATTATCCATCATGGCGTGCACATCTTCTTGCGCTCCTCAAAGGCCATAATATACATAGGTTCATCGATGGCTCGAACCTTGCCCATCAATGGCTTCTGATGCCTCTAATGTCGCAACAGTTACTCATTGGATACAGCAAGATCAACTTCTATTGGTAGCCATTTTTGGCTCTCTTGCTCCAGATGTTCTGCCTCTGGTGTCATCGGTTTCTACGTCTGCCGAGGCTTGGGCAATACTTACTCGTTTATTTACTAGTCGTTCACGTTCACGTGTGAATCAATTAAAGAGTGAGCTTCACCGCATCTCTATTGGATCTCGCTCTATATCTGACTTTCTCCATTACGTCGAGTCCAAAGCTGATGAATTGGCTCTTATAGACCAACCGGTTAGTGCCGATAATCTCGCACTTTTCTTTATATGGTCTCCGTCCAGAATATGGCAACATTGTTGGGCCTATTCATACTCGCGAAAATCCACTTCGCTTTGAAGAGCTTCATGATCTCCTCTTTGAGTATGAACTCTCTCTCATAAGTCAAGAGGCTGGCACACGACAACTTGTAGCCATTGCAAATCCAGCCCAATCGTCCCAACCAAATTCTACCGGCAATCGCAATAATTAATAGGGGCACGGTGGGAATAACTCAAATCGAAACCGAAATAATCAATATGGGCGTGGACAATCAAATCGAAATAACACCTCTGGTCGTGGAAATCAGCATAACAACAGTCCTCATTATGGCTCGCAAGACACTGGCGGTCACCATTATGGCCCTCGTCCTGCTGTTACGTGTCAACTTTGTGATACTCCTGGTCACACCGCACTGACTTGTCTGTCGGAACCCTTATGTTGCGAACTTTGCAGCAACATCTACTGGTATTGGCTCTCCTGGGAAATTGCTTGTTGATTCTGGAACCTCGAATAATCTCACATCAAATTTGAATAATTTGTCTATTCATTCGGTGTATGATGGCACTGATGAGGTTAACAAAGTTGATGGCTCTAGTCTCCCTATAACTCACACCGGGACATCTTTATTAAAGTTTCCGGCTCGTAATTTTGTGCTCTCTGATGTTTTGTATGTACCATCTGCTCAACAAAACCTATTATTTGTTAGTAAGTTCACTCAATCTAACAATATTTCTATGGAATTCTTTCCATCTCATTTCGTTGTGAAGGATCGGGCCACGGGTGAGCCCCTTGCTAAAGGTCCTTTTCGCGATGGAGTTTATCATATTTCTCCACAACTATCCTGCGCTTCTTCAGGCTCCAAAATGGCTTCCTTAGGCATTCGTACTTCTCCTTCGAGTTGGCATGCTCGTCTTTGACATCCTTGTGCTGAAACTAGTGCTTTTATTATTAATAATTTTTAGCTACTTATATCAACTAAGTCCCAAACTTTGGGCAACGATTGTGTTTCTTGCCATTTGAGCAAACCTCATAAATTGCCATTTACTAGAACTTCTTTTGTTGCTTTGTATCCTTTACATTATATATATGCCGATGTTTGGGGCCCTGCACCTGTTATCTCATTAGATGGATCAAAATATTTTCTTATCATTGTGGATTTATTTAATCGATATTGTTGGCTATATCCACTAAATGCAAAGTCGCAGGCGACATCTTTCTTCACTCAGTTTCGTTCTTTAGTTGAGAATCAGTTTGGACACAAAATTCGTAATTTTTATACTGATAACGAGGGAGAATTTCAAGCACTACGCTCCTTTATTGTGCATTATGGGATCAATTGACTTACCACAGCTCCGCACACCCCTCAATAAAATGGCATCTTTGAACGCCGTAATCTTCAAATACTTCAGCTTGGTCGTGCACTTCTCCATCATGCCGCACTTCCTCCGAAATTTTGGTCCTATGCACTACAAACTGCTGTATATCTAATAAACATGATGTCCACTCCAGTTTTTCCACTCTAGTTCTTCGGAAGAAAAGTCCGCTTCATGCCTTATTTGGAAAACCAACAAACTATACCAGACTCCTAGTATTTGGTTGCCTATGTTTTCCGTGGCTTCGTCCGTATATCCCTGGGAAGTTATTACCACCTAAAGCCTGCGTATTTATTGGATATTCTACATCCCAGAGTGCTTATAGATGTTTTGACGTGGAAACAGGTCGTGTTTTTGTCTCTCGTCATGTTCGATTCTTAGAATCAAATTTTCCAGGCCTTCCACGCTCACAATTCCCTTCATGTGATATATCATCGGGATCCATTTCTCTTCCGGTGATACCTTCACTTGTCGAAGTTGTACATATGCCTAACCCAATGACTTCAAACTCTACCACAATGGCTTCGTCTTCAACCTCTGTCCCAAATACTCCTGCTTCTAACAATATTCAGCCATCATCCTCAGTTTTGTCGCCACCACCTCCAAGATCTCCAATAGCATCCGCACACCCACCTGTTTCTACCTCACCACAACATATCCACCCCATGTGAACTCACAATCAAAATAACATTTACAAACCCAAGATATATGTTGCTACAAAGCATCCGATTCTAGGTGATGTTGAGCCCTCCAATCTTCAACAAGCACTCAAGAGTCCTCATTGGCGTGCGACAATGGCTGAAGAAATCACAGCACTCCAGTGACATGGCACTTGGGATGTAGTTCCACTTCCTTCAAGTGGCAATGTGATTGGGTGTAAATGGGTCTTTCGAATCAAACGCAATCCCGATGGTTCAATTGACAAGTACAAAGCCCGCCTAGTGGCAAAGGGTTTCATCATGGCCCCGAGGTTGACTTCAAGGATACTTTTAGTCTAGTTATAAAACCGGCCACTATTCGTAATGTCTTAACAATTGCGCTACAATCTGGATGGTCACTTCATCAATTAGATATCAATAATGCCTTCCTTCATGGGAACTTAGATGTCCCGGTTTACATGTCTCAGCCGCCGGCCGGCTTCAAGGATCCTACTATGCCATCTCATGTATGTCTTCTCCGTCGGTCGTTATATGGTCTTCGCCAAGCACCCCGTGCTTGGTATATCTCTTTATGTTCTGATCTTATCTCCTTTGGCTTGGTTCAATCACGAGCTGATACATCACTCTTACTCTTCATAAGGATTCTCAACATCTCTTTGTTCTCGTTTATGTTGACGACCTCCTTATCACTGGGTCCAACAACAAACTGATTTTTGCTCTAATCAAGAACCTTAATCTCATTTTTGTTGTTAAGGATCTGGGTTGCTTATCTTACTTCCTTGGAGTTGAGGTGGCTCATTGCCAAGAGGGATTATTCCTCTCCCAACACAAGTACATCGTTGATTTGCTACGACGCCATAAAATGGATGGAGCGAAGTCTATTGGCACACCTATCTCCTCTAAACCCGTTGTAACCTCCGACTCTGTTGACCCTACAGAGTATCGGCATGCGATAGGTGGTCTTTAGTACCTCACAATCACACGTCCAGACATTGCTTTCAAAGTGAACAAACTTGCTCAACATATGTCGTCCCCAACAACTTCTCAGTGGAGTGCTGTCAAACGTCTTAAGAAGATAGTGAAAGAAATATGAAATCATGAAGCAAACAAAGGGTTCAAGCTTTCATTATGAAACTGAGAAAACAAATGGTTTTGCATGGTTAACATGCTACAACATCTCTCTTATTTATATACACCTAATCGAGCTAACAACCATGCCAACATGGCATAACTAACTATCAGTTATAACAAACTAACGGCTAGTTTCTTCCCTTCTTTATCCTTCTAAATTCTTCTCCGCTACTTCTTGTTTCTTCTTCGATCTTCCTTGATTCTTCTAGACTTCTCTCCTTCTTATTCTTCTTATCATCCGTTGCTCCTTCTAGATGCTTCGCAAACACTTCTTTATTTCCACACTCCCCCTCAAGATGGAAATAGATTCCTCGAAATCCCATCTTGTCCAAGATCATTTGAAACGATGGAGTACATAATGGCTTTGTGAAGATATCGGCCAATTGATCCTCACCTTTGATGTGTAATGGCTTAACCAATCCTTGAACATACTTCTCACGCACCGAGTGGCAATCTATTTCAATGTGCTTCATTCTTTTGTGAAAGGTGTGATTTGAAGTGAGGTAGACGGCTGCTTTGTTGTCACAAAACAACGGTACTGGTCTCTTTCTTTCAACACCTAAATCTTTCAACAAAACGTCAATCCATGCTACTTCACTGGCTGCTTGTGCCATAGCACGGTATTCGGCCTCTGCCGATGACCTCGAGACTGTATTTTGCTTCTTCGATCGCCAAGAAATTAAAGAGGATCCAACGAATAAGCAAAACCCTGTGATGGATTTCCTTGTGTCTAGACAAGCTCCCCAATCTGCATCTGAGAAGATGCTCATTTCCAACGTAGAAGATGATGGAAAGAACAAGCCCTTTCCTATAGTTCCCTTGATGTACCTCAAAATCCTTTCAGTTGCAGCCATATGATCATAGCTAGGGTTAGCTAGATATTGGCTCAACTTATGCACATAATATGTAAGGTCTGGTCTCGTTATACAGAGGTATAATAGGCGTCTTATCAACTGTCTGTACTTCTTTGGATCTTGCAGTGGCTTTGATCCTTCTTGTCTTATCTTTAGCTTGGCATCCATAGGTGTTGATTGTGGTTTGCACCCCTTCATTCCTGTATCATTGAGCAAGTCAAGTTCGTATTTTCGTTGGCAAACAAAAATACCGATGTCGTTTCTAGCAATCTCCAACCCTAAGAAGTATTTAGGGTTTCCCAAATCTTTGTACATGAAGTGGTTTCCTATGTATCGTTTGAAATCCTCAACTGTGCTTTCATCACTGCTTGTGATAAGTATGTCGTCGACGTAAACTACCAAGCCAAAGTAGGAATGATCAGTCCTTTTGTAGTAAAAGGAATGATCACCAGCTGATTGTTTCAAGCCAAAGCCTCCAAGTGTTTGAGTGAAAGCAAGATACCATTGTCTAGATGCTTGCTTTAACCCATAGAGAGACCTTTTTAGTTTGCACACCATGCCTGAACACTCCCCCTGACTTGCCAAGCCTTGTGGTAAGTCCATATAGATATCTTCCTTCAAATGGCCATAGAGGAAAGCATTATTGATATCCAAATGAAACAAACACCACTTACGTGCAGCTGCCACAGCAAGAAGAAGCTTTACAGAGACAAGCTTTGCAACCGGTGAAAAGGTCTCTAAGTAATCCACTCCTTCTTGTTGTGTGTATCCCTTTGCAACAAGCCTCGCTTTATACCTCTCTACCGAGCCATCAGACAGAAATTTCATCTTGAATACCCACTTGCAACCAATGAGAGTCTTTCCTGCAGGTAAAGGAACAATATCCCAAGTATGATTCAACTTTAATGCATCGAGTTCAGCCTTCATTGCAGCCTGCCACTCAGGATACATGGATGCTTGGGAGAAAGAATGTGGTTCAGGAATGGAAGTAATGGAAGCAATAAATGCAGAATATGAAGGAGATAAGGATTTATAAGTGATGTATTTGTGAAGAGGGTAAGAACATGTGGTATGAACTGATCCACATATATAATCTTGGAGTGAAGCAGGAGGTTTTGAACAACGGCCAATCCTAGTTCGAGTGAGATGTGGTGAAGGATTATCTGGTGGGGTAGGTTCATTAATATCTGTATGCTGTTCAGTAGGAAGGGAAGTTGATATAGGCAGATTAGGTGAGAACTCTACAGTAGGGTTGTGAGAGAAAGAGAATATAGTTTCATGAAAGACAACATCCCTACTAATGAATGTAGTATTAGTGTTTAAGTTTAAGAGCTTGTAACCTTTATAACCAGAGGGGTATCCTAAAAAGGCACAACGAATGGCTCTAGCATCAAACTTGGAACGTGCTGCAGAAAGAGTTGAAGCAAAACACAAACAACCAAAGACCTTCAAATGTGTATAAGTGGGTGGTTTATGGAATAAAGCTTCAAAAGGAGTTAAGTGTTTGGGATGGAGGACACTAGACGGGGTTCTATTAATGAGATATGATGCGGTTAGAATACAATCACCCCAATATTCTATAGGAATATGTGATAGAAAAAATAAGCTTCGAGCCACATTCAATAAGTGTTGGTGTTTTCTCTCAACTCGAGCGTTTTGTTGTGGTGTGGAAACACATGAATGCTGAACCAGTGTACCAAAAGAAGAGTACAAGTCTGGGAGATGAAATTCACATCCATTAACACATCTAATGGTTTTGATTTTAGTATGGAATTGAGTTTGGACTTGAGAAAAAAAACGAGGCAGGATATTTGAGACTTCAGATTTTGTGGATAAAAGATATGTCCAAACAAACCTTGAATGATCATCTACAATAGTGAGAAAATATTTGTGTCCACAAACAGTAGGAGTAGAGAAGGGACCTCATATATCACAATGAATGAGATCAAAAACACTAGAAGCATGTGATGAGGAAAGAGGAAAGCATAAAAGTTTTTGTTTTGCTAATGGACAGACTTCACAGATTGTTTTATTACTATCATTTGTGTAATGCAAAGCATTGTACAATAGTTTCAACTTCTCATATGAGGGATGGCCTAGACGTTCATGCCACAAATCTAAAGAAGTATTACAAATGCTATTACAAAGTACTGGAGACACTTGAAGAATGTAGAGATTTCCCACGAGGTTACCCTTTCCAATCAGCCTCCCCGTGGAAACATCCTGAAGAAGACAAGAATTATGAGTGAAAACAGCTTGGCATTTTGTGCTAGATATAAGAGAGCTAATGGACATTAGGTTGTAACGGAAATGAGGAACATATAGCACAGAAGTAAGAGTTATGGAAGGAGATATGATCACAGTTCCAACTTTGGTAATAGGAACCTTTTGTTGATTTGGCAGACTTACAAATGTGTTGTTTACAGCAGTGGAGTTTGAAAATAGATTCAAAGAATAGCATACATGGTGTGTGGCACCAGTGTCTATTAGCCAAGTGCTAGAGGATAGGTTATATAGAGAAGAAGAGGAAGAGGAAGCAAGAAAGATACCACTAAAAGAGGTTGACGGTTCAGCAGAAGAAGGATCATGAGTTGGAGGGATAGATGCTCCAAACTCATTGTGATGTTGAACCTGTATATGAGATTGGAAGAGATTCATCAGTTGTTGGCATTGATCAATAGAAAGGCTAGACGTAGAGTTAGTCGAATGAGTGGAATTGGTGGTGGATAGAGTATCCTGAGTGACATTGTGCATCGACTTTTGATGATCATAGTTGGTGTTTCGTCCTCGGCCTCTTCCAAACCCCGGGGGATACCCGTGCAGTTGAAAACACTTATCTACGGTGTGATTCGAGCGCCCGCAGTGAGTACATATCATCTTCTCCTTGCCTTTATGAAAGTTCGAACTATAGCCTTGTGCGGCATTCAACATCAAACCAGTAGGCTCACTAGTATTTTGTGTGTTCATTGGCTGGAGACTTCCACCAATAGATCTTTGTCTTTCTTCCTGCAAAACAAGAGAGAAAACCTTCGAGATTGAAGGTATAGGATCAATCTGCAAAATCTGAGACCTTATTTGAGCATAGGAGTCATTCAACCCCATGAGAAAGTGAAGAACAACAAAGTCTTGTTGCTGGTAACGATTCCACTTGCGTGAGCTATTACAGCTGCAATCACCACATTCACACCATGATGGAGGTAGAAAATTTGAAAACTCATCCCACACGATCCTCATCTTGGTGTAGTAATCGCTTACATCAGATGATCCTTGAGAGACTTGGAATAGTTGTTGCTTCAACTGGAAAATTCTAGCAACATTTCCAATAGAGAACCTCTCTCTAAGATCATTCCATATTTGAGCGGCTGAATCCATGTAGAGGAGACTGACCTTGATTTGAGATACAGTAGAGTTCCGAAGCCAAGATACAACCATGCTATTGCATCTTAGCCATGCACCATAGCTTGAATCTACGATCTCCGGTATGACGAAGGATCCGTCGACAATCATCATTTTGTTCTTCGCTTGTAGTGCCGTGGACATCGATCTACTCCAGTTGATGTAGTTTGATCCACATAGAAGCTCAGTGACAAGTAACACGCCTGGATTATCACTAGGGTGGAGGTATAGAGGAGAAGAAGTGTCCTCTTGAAAGGAATTTACTTCCCTCTGATTGTTTCTCACCATGATACAGAGTGAGACGAAGCGGAAGGTAGTTATTCGCTTTGATACCATAAGAAGATAGTGAAAGAAATATGAAATCATGAAGCAAACAAAGGGTTCAAGCTTTCATTATGAAATTGAGAAAACAAATGGTTTTGCATGGTTAACATGCTACATCATCTCTCTTATTTATATACACCTAACCGAGCTAACAACCATGCCAACATGGCATAACTAACTATCAGTTATAACAAACTAACGGCTAGTTTCTTCCCTTCTTTATCCTTCTAAATTCTTCTCCGCTACTTCTTGTTTCTTCTTCGATCTTCTTTGATTCTTCTAGACTTCTCTCCTTCTTATTCTTCTTATCATCCGTTGCTCCTTCTAGATTCTTCGCAAACACTTCTTTATTTCCACACGTCTCTTCCGTTATTTCAAGGGTTCTATCTATCATACTGATAAACTCACTCTCACAACTTATTCTGATTGCGTCCTACTGATAAACTCACTCTTATAGCTTATTCTGATTCGGACTTTGGAGGAGATCTTAGTGATGGAAAATCCACTTTAGCCTATATTGTTTTTCTTGGAGCAAATCCTATTTCTTGGCGCTCGCGCAAACAACATGGTGTTGGTCGGTCATCAACCGACACTACAAAAAACAATCAAAATTGTAACGGAATTAGTGACGGATTATATTACGTTACTAATTAGCAACGGATTAACAACAGATTGGAGACATATATTTCCATTTGACTTAAAGACGGACCTAACAACGGAATGGTAACGGATTTTTTTCCTGCCAATTTTAATGACGGATTTAACTACGGAATACTCTGTCATTAGATTAATGACGGAATAAATCTGTCATTAATTTTAAAAATTAATTATTTTTTATTAATTAGTGACGGATTTATTTAGTCACTAATCCGTTGCTAACCTTTAATATGTCTGTGCCCTGTGTCCCCCAAAATCAGAATCGCGAACTACTCTTCAAGTCCTAAATCGTCAGCCGTCGAGCTCCAAAATACCTCGCCGTCGTCGTCGGGTGCGTCTCCCTTTCTCTGCCCCTCTCTCTCTCCCCTCTCTCTGATTTTTCTTACATTTTTTTTCGATTACCTTCTCTCCCGATCTCTATCTCTCCAGTCGAGGAGGAGCTAACCACCTGAAGAGTCGGATTTTGCAACACAAAAATCAGGTTTTTATGTTTTTTTTTGAGCGGATTGTTTATGGAATAGAGAACTCGTTTATGATTGTAAACTAAAATTCTAGTTGTCATGTAAAAATTCTGATTGTTTATCATGAACGAGTTTTGTTAATCATGACCAAGTTTTGTTTATCATGTAAAAATGGAGAAGCTTTCTCACTCTGTCTCTCTCTTTCTCACTCTGCGTCTGAGTATGTATACGAAAGAATCTACCTAGAAGAGGTGAAGTTGTGGTAGATGTAATTGGGGGAATTTGGAGGAAATTGAGAGGCGGTGAGGTCCTGGCAAATTTTGTTTTATTAAGCGTGGGCGTGCGTGTGTAAATTGGGAGGATCTTGATGAGAACATCACAGCAGAGGCGATTTGTCTTGTATAGCTTTCATCCTCTGCTTCACTTTTCAGTGTTTTTAGAGAGAGAAAGAGAGATACAGACAGGGGAGATCATAGCCAACTGGGTTGTCTACTGCTGAACTTGTCAATTGTGTGTCCCAATTATTTTACTATTTATTTTTCATTATAAATATGCGTAAACCTCATCTAGGAATAGGAATAGGAATAGGAATTAAAAATTTGAAAAAACAAAACATAGATTTTGACTCCAAACATTGCGGTGTTAGTGATCTAGCCTAGCTGGATCAATCCAATATGTATATATGCCCTCAAAATCAGCCTTTCTTCCTTCCTACCTATCATAATTATCATAAGTCATCTCCTTTGGTCCTCCAAAAGGAACGGTGGTTTCACAAACTACTCATCCCAAGTTTTAACTAGTATCATTGCCAATTCCATGAACTATTAATGAGCTACCCATACTAATCAACACATCTAAGCTCATTCTCTACTTCACCCTTCGCCATCCTATATTTAAGTGGCTTCACTATTATTGGATGATGTATATGCCAAACTATAAAATGCCACCATTGTTGCTTTTAACTTTTTTAATGACATAATGCCACTCATGCAATATACTATAGTATAGATTTAATGTACAAATTCAAGGTCTGAATGGGTGTTTTACATATTCCTCCAAGGACCGCAGTTCCAAATTACATAAATAGGGATTAAGCATGAACTCAGATCATTGATTGAAAGCTAGGTAGAGTAATAGGTTTGACTACTATTAAGAACTTTGTATGTTTCATTTTTCAAGGAAAACACCACCCAAAGAGTTGCTTTATGCTTCTTGTTGAATAATTATTTGCATCAAATTATTTGCTTGGTTAGTGTAAAGTGAATAATAATCTTGTGGCATAAAATATAAGAACTTATTGTATATATTCATTTCCATAAAAATATTAGTTCATTAATCTCATTAATTTTGTTTTATATTTAATTAATGCACTAAGTAGCTGGGTGTGTATGCAGTAAGGTGTTCTTATCTATCCATTGCTATTGTTTCACTATATCCATTAGAGAAAGCCAAGAAAGAAACTGCGTATCCTAAGGAAAGCTAGGAGGAGAAAGAGAAGATATTGCAACACCATTATCATAAATTGAAGGTACGCTTTTCATAGTCTTTCAACTCTGGTTTTACCCTTATGAATGAACATTATATTTTTGTTTTATTGAGTAAATGAGTATATGATGTATGAAACAATGTCTGCAATCTATTGGGATAGACGGAATTAATTTCTTAAGGATCTTCTCCCTTTGGGATAGATTGTAATTTACGTCTTAAGGATCTTCTCCCACAACGTAGATTTTTTTTGAATTACTTGATGAGAAATTTGTCTGCATGATCATAGTTGGATAATGTGTTTGTAATATTTGATATAAGTGTGATACTAGTGGGAATTAATAAATATTTTTGTTTGATCCAAGTTATTTAGGACTGGTAGAATGCCGTGAGACTGGATGTATTTGCGCATACTTCCAAATGGGAGTTTTAATCCTGAATTTATTTCTGGGCTTCAAGAGTTCTTACAATATGCTAGTAGTCAACACATGTGCATGGACGGTGAAAAAATAAAATGTCCGTGTGTGAAGTGTAGGAACATCCCTTATAGATCTATAGATATTGTCCAGTTACATATTGCCAAAAATGGGTTCACACGGGGTTATGAAGTTTGGAGATTTCATGGGAAAACTTCCATACTTGTACAACGTGAGAGAATAAACATAGATACCAATCATGAGTGTAACACATACGAACAAATGGTACATGATGTTGCGGGTGCTACTTTTAACAACCAGGACACAAAGATCTGGTTCAATCAATTTGGGATATATTTCACAGGGTGCCCAATCCTACAGGTTACAATTGGAAATTGACACCGAAAGATATTAAGGATAGATACTGGGAGGAGTTCAAGGTATTGTTTGTTTTTTTTCCAAGGTTTTTACTTTATCTTATTTGTATCTAACATATAAAACATGTTATACTTGCAGAAGATTTTCACGTGGACACCTGAGGATGATGCAAAAATTCGTCAGTTGTGGTTGAATAAAGTGAGGAGAAGATATAGCAATTTTGTATCGTCAATCAAGAAGAGTAAGGATGATCCTCCACCTAAAGGTGGAAAACCGATGTACTTCACTGATGAACAATGGGATGATTGGTTGAGATATTGGAGTCTTGAGGATGTGATCGCTAAATCAGAGACAGCGAGACGATGCAGGATGTCCGAGCCCCAGGGACCAGGGACGGACATCATAAAGCATAGAGGAGGATCAAAATCCATGATGCATAGTGCTGAGGAAATGGTAATTATTTAACTATATCTCTTAATTACATTTGATTTAACTTTATAAATAATCAATTATCGTAATTCACAGGGTGCTGAGAGAGGTGTTGATCCTGAATGTTGTGCGTTTGATACATTTATGGGCCATCATCGATATCCTGATGGCACATTTACTGACCCTAGATCTGAGGCTATAGCGGTAAGTTTTTATTATATTTTATGAATTTTAGGTCAATTTTAATATATGATATGTCTTATGTTTATTTATTCTTTTGTAGACCGAGGTGCTACGTCGAGCAGAAGAGGCCCGAGAGAGTGCTCCAGACAGTACAGATGAGGACATGAACATGAACATAAATGACCACTTCTTTGACGTCGTGGGTGGCCCGGATAAGAAGCAGAGAATATACGGGACAGGGGATGCAGCACATGCCTTCTGGAAGCATAAGATGAGAGCATCATCTTCTACACGAGTCTCGAGCTCTGAGGTACAGGACCTTCGTCGAGAGGTGGAGCAGAGCACGCTAGAGCGTGAGCGATTTCAGGAGGAGCGTGCTCGATTCCAGGAGGAGCAGGCACGGTTAGTTCAATTGCAGGAGGAGCAGGCACGATTAGCTGCTAAATACCAGGAGGAGCAGGCACGATTAGCTGCTCAGACTGCTCGGCTTGCAGCTCAGTACGAGGCGATGTCCAGGTTCATGGCTTCTCAGTCAGGTGGTACATTTGTACCTCCCCCTCCCACAGATGATGATCATTGATTGTTGTAGACGAATTTATGATAGACGAGATATACATTAATTATCTATATTACTATCTTGTGTTTGATGTTTTTTAAAACTAGTGACTACTGAACTTATTTATTTTATTATCTTATTTTGAACTATTCAGATTATTGTTGCATTGGTATATTGTAGATTTATAATTTTATCTTACGAACAGTAACAGGTATATCAAAATATCAAAATATTAAAAAAAATAATATTAAAAATATAAAATAATTTAGCGACGGAAAGAAGCGTCATTATTCCGTTGCTAAGTTTCCGAGTTGCAAAAGGAAATTCCGTCGCTAATCCGTCACGAATTAGCAACGGATTCGTTTTCCGTCGCTAATTAGTGACGGATTGTGTTGTCATTAATCTGTCACAAATTAGCGACGGAATTTTGGTGACGGAAATGTCCGTCGCAAATCCGTAATTAGCGACGGAATTTTTTTTCCGTTGTTAAAAAATTTAGCGACCATCAAATTAGCGTCATTTACTGTCTGTCGCGAATCTGTCGTTAAGTATGTTTAACAACGGATTTTTTGTGTTTAGTGACGGAAAAATCCGTCGCGAATTTCGTATAATTTTGTTGTGCGAAGCCGAAAATCGAGCTCTAGCAACTGCAGCCTCTGAAGTTTGTTGGTTGCATCACTTATTCAGAGATCTTGGACTTCGATATGTTAGTCCTCCAAAGATCTTGTATGATAATATGGGAGCAACCCGTCTTGCTCTTAACCCCATCCAACATTCTCGTATGAAGCACATTACCATTGATCTACACTTTGTTCGTGATCTAGCCACTAAGGGTCTTCTTAGTGTGTCTTATGTTAGCGCTCACGATCAATTGACAGATCTACTCACAAAGCCTCTTTCCTGTGCCCGATTTCATCTTCTTCGTTCCAAAATCTCTGTTGTTGATCGAATGTCAATTTTGTAGGGGCTTATTAAGGAGTGATTTACGCATATCTCTTAGTGATCTACGCATATCTCCATATTTTGAAGAAGACTTGTATTATGGGATTAGATTAGATAGTTTCCTATTTTCTAATATATTGTATCTCTATAAATATTCTAACCCACACCTTTTATAATTGAGAAACACTTTATACAATTTCTAAAGTTTCACTTTCCACAAAACGTCATAGCTTGCCATAGTAAAAAAAAAAATGAGTGTGTTATGCAAATTTTCCGACGCGGCCCGATCCCATTACGTCAAAGGCCATTTCCGGCAGACCCGCTCGACTGAAACAAGTCATGCGGCTGCCCTACAAGACTCGCGACATCCCTATATACTAGCAGGCTCGTGCTGAATTAAAGGCAATGCATGCAACCTTTTTCTTTTGACTAGATCAACAACACTTATTTCTATTTTCTTTTTATAGTTCATACATATTTCTAATTACTGGAAATATTTTGGGTCTTTCTAGTATCATAGTATTAGGTTTGCCTATTGAACTTAATAGACTTTATACACATATATATAAAATCTCGATTCCCAATAGAATTAGAATGTGATATCTTTCTCTTAATGAACTCTATTATTTTCTCTTCTAAAGTTTAAAAGGAACGAACAAGACGTACTTTATTTGGTTAGCCAATAGAGAGGACAATCTAAGAATCTTATTTTATTTGATACGGTTGCATTGCGTGCATGATATTGCTCTATTAACAAGTCATGCGTAGATTCTTTCTTATAGCTAAATAAGTATGGAAAATTTTGTCCTTGCTTTTAATTTGATCTTCAACGCTGTAATGGATTCTCGGCTTTTGTCATTGATGCGAGAGAATTAAAGAATTGGTCTTATTATATTTAACTATACGAGCAATCAATTGTCTCAATTCTATCACTGTCATGCTTTCTTCTTGTCATTTACATATCTCCATCTATTTAGAATTATGGTTACAATTAATTAAATTTAATATAATTTTTTATTATTATAAAACGTGGAACTTTTTCTTTAAATAAAAGTTAATTTGTAAATAAGATTAATGAATCAACAAATTTATTTAATGAATAGTTGAGAATTTGAGATCTTTACCATTTTTTGTATACCATTATATATTTTTTATATAAACCGAAAACTATATATATATATATATATAGTTTTTAATCTTCAATGTACCGTAACAGTACTACCTAACAAAGATATAACATATTATTACAATTAATTAGATTCTCTAATACCTAGTACTGTGTAGTGGTGTAAGCAAAAAGAACAAATATTTGGTGAAGTTAGGGTTAAAAAATAGTCTACAAATGACGCAAACTCGTTATTTTTTTAATACACAAAAGTTCATATGTTAAAATTGTAAATGCTTTTAGTTTGGTGCGAGACATTTTTACTGCCGGACATCCTTAAAAGAAATTTCGTTACAAGAAAGTTGGGCTATTGCGACACAAACATATGCGACACTATATTCAATTGTCGATAAATTACTACATTTATTAGTCTAGTGTCGTTTATTTACGTCTATTTTGCATCATTTAAAAATTATGACATACTTTTGTGACACATATACAACACTTATTTCTATGTCCTTAAATTACGACATTTTCATTCCAACACATCAATTAAATGTCGTAAATTAATGACACAATAAAATAAGGTTGCGTTAAATGTCGTAAATATACAACAATTGTGCGTCATATATGTATTGTGTTATAGTTTTCTGACATGAACTACAACACTTATTTTTATGCCTTTTAATTGTGACAATTATTTGCGCCACTTTCACAAAATAACGTAAATATACAACACATTAAAAATATTGTTGTATCAATTATTGTATATTTGTGTCACTTATGCTTTAATAAAATAATGTGACAAATTTCTAATATATACGCAATATTTATTTTATGTGTATTTTAAAATGCTTTTTTAGAAACTTAAACTTCACAATATGAGTTATCATTAAAGAGATTGAAACTTATGAGCCAGTAACATAAAATATTTCAAAAAGAATATATCAAATTTGGCAATAAACTTCAATCAAATTAAGTCAAATATCCATAAGTAAAATCTATAGATTCCTAAACCACACCATAAAACAATAAAAATTATGATCATTATTTGTCTATTTAAATACTGATATGCAGATATTATTTTTTGTCCTTAGATATATGTTAACTATGATTTATTTTAATTCGTTGATTAAAATATAAAAAGTATCATACAAATCATTATTTTGAATAAATAATTATGTTTGATTTGTAAAATTAAATGGATAGAAATTCTTAATATTTTAAAATGTCTCAGTTGTGTACTTGAATTATTTAAATAAAGAGGAATACAATTATTTTAATATGAATTAGTAAGTTTTTTATTTTGTCATAGAAAAAAAATTTCGTACTATTCTATTTAATAAAATCATTGATTCATCCGGTCGAACCGCTTCGAAAAAACCGAATGACTCGTAATATATATATATATATATATATATATATATATATATATTTATACTATTATATTTCAAAATATATGAATATTTAAATAAAATTTGTATAAAAACCAAATTTAATTTTTAACTTTATATATTTCATAAACTAATAGTTATTAGTTATTAATATTGTTAACAAATATACATGTACGAAAAAATAATATTTAAGAATTTTATGTGAAAAAATGATAATTTTAAATTTGGTAATGATAATTTTAATAGTTTTTCAATCAAATATAAATAGTAGTAGATAGAGTTTTAAGTATTTATAAATAAAAAAATAATTATGTGTTAAGTCTAATAATTGAATTTTAGTCAACAAATGTTTTATTTAGCTCAGATAGGCTTGTCAATGGGTGAGTAAAATCTGGACCGGAACCATTAAATTAGATACGGTTCTAGAACCGGAACCGGACCGTTGAATATCGGATCCGGACCCGGACCCGGACCGTTAATTAAAATATTAATGGTTCCGGTCCGGGAGAATACCCATGGGTATTATTGGGTATGGGTTACCCATGGGTCTTGCTATATTTTATTTATATAATTATTTTAGTCACCAATTCGTTAAAACGAATCAGGATTAGAAATAAATTAATTAAATATAAAATATTTAATAATGAAACTTCACTCTTATTTTATTTAACCATTATTAAAAAATCACTTAAATACCATAATTATTTTACGACTTATATGTGTTTATTGTTTGGGTACATTTATTATTGAATTAGGACTTATAGAGTGTTCGTCTACGATTAAGGATGTAACACGAGATATTATAAAATATTATTTTTTGTAAGATAAAAAAAATTGAAGAAAAAAAAATGAAAAAAAAATGAAAAAAAAAATTGGAAAAAAAATGATCGGGCCTGACCGGACTAGAACCGGAACCGTACCTTACGGGTCGGGTCGGGTCTGGACCGACCATGAGCGGGTTTGTACGGGTCTAGAACCGGAATCGGAACCGGAACCATAACTTTAAAATGAGCGGGTTTTGACCGGTTCCGGTTCCGGTCCGGATAAAACCCACCCATTGACAAGCCTAAGCTCAGATGATTACAAAGTTTGTCTATTTTATGTGAGGTCAATGATTCAAATTGGATCCGGTTTTTAAATTTTTATTATTTTACGATTATAATAAAACTATATCACATTATAATTATGTCGCGATTTAATGTCGCATATTATAATACGTCATTTTAAATTATGTCACGTCATGTGTCTTAAATAGATATGCGTCACTGATATTAATGACGTATTGTGTGTCGAAATTTTTATGCGACATTAAAAAAGTTGAAATACAAAATGTCATATATCTTGTGTCACTATAAAAAAAAATGTCGTAAAAATGCAGCATCACCTTTTGCGACACATGTTGACGTGACGCAAAAAATGTCGTAAATCTACTTTTGCGACATTAAAATAACAATTTACGACACATTTTTCATGTCGCAAAAGGACAGTTTTCTTGTAGCATGCATATTTTTATGGGAAGGCGGTGATATTTATTGCTTGTTTGGGACCAACCAAGTTCATGGTTCCACCAATGATTCCAACCCTATCTTTGCTTATAATAATGTCCATAATCATTCAACTCACAAAAGACTAGCGAGTCAAAAAAATAGACCATTTAATTTAACACGTCGAAGGAGTATGTGGTCTAACAAGTTGATGGTATCTTCTCTGTGTTGGTAAGACATGCTCAACGATCTGGCTTGGACAGGTCAACTCAATGATCTGATTTGGAAAGATTGATTTGATTAACGGTCAAGTTTTGAACATGTTATCTCATCGACCTAGTCTTGGACAAATCATCTTTGGGATAGTGAGTTGTCCATCTTGGACAGACCATGTGAGCAGGTCATCTCATGTTGTGGGAGACAAATCAATGACAACAAGATCAACTTGTCGTGCCATCTAGTTGCTGGATCAACCTATACTTCAACACATAGCCATTTTATGAAGACTGTTTTACTTTTGGTTTGGGCATCGCGCGATTAGGTCCAATTGTGGTGAATTTTGTACCAGAGTTAATATTTATGTTTATAATTATTGTAACCATGTACGGTAACCACTCAAAACAATCACAACATATATCATGTAAGCCAGCAGTGTGAGAAATAATGAGAGAAAACGCTAGCCATTTTCTCTCTAATTTCTATTGTTTTCGTGAATAAAGATTTATTTTTCGAGAGTGAACGTATTTGACAAACCGTCATGAAACACTATTAATCTCGTTTGTGTTTTCTGTGATTTATCGTTTCTTTATTTTATTTGTTTTTCACGTCTAAATACCCAATTATAACATTTCTTTACTTTGTTTGTTTCTTCACGTTTGGATACATAATTATAACATTTCTTATTGATATTATATATCTCATCCCGGCAAACCAAAACCATCTAAATATATATCATTTGGATTAATGACGTATTCACTAATTTACAACGCCAATAGACAAAATGTCACATAATTAAATATATATACTAGTTATGCTCATACATTTTAATTTTTTAATTTGTAAATTGTGTATATTTTTTATTTATAACTTTTACCAAGAATAAATGAGTTATTAACATGTAAAAATATGAGATTTTGGTAATTTATATTTTTTCTTGACAATAGCTATAAATTATTTTCATAATTAGATTAACTTGATTATTTTATATTTTTAGCATAGTTAAAAAAAAAATTAATTTGTTAGTAATAAAGATTGCAGAATTTATACGTGGAAATATGATTTGAAAAAGAAGCGAAATTTAGGTATAGAAATGATTATGCTATTCTTGAATCTAACTTTCAGAAGGGAAGCAAACCTGATGGAATACCATCTGAACGCCAGAAAAGTCACTTGGTATCGAGATGATGGCTCCTGTAAAAGCAAGATTGATAAATATTTTTGCTATTTTTGCAACCAGGCTTGGATGCGAACTTTCCCAAACATGAGTCTTAGAGGAGGCAATAGAGGTTTATCGGACCACTGTCCTTTGTTGCTTGAGGAGAAGATCCCGGATTGGGGTCCTAAATCGTTCAAGTCCCTGAATGCTTGGTTCGAACATCTCAACTTCACTTCTTTTGTTAAGGAAAAATGGTGCAGCTACAAGGTGGAAGGGTGGGGGGATTTGTGGTCAAGGAAACACTAAAGAAACTTAGAGCGGATGTTAAAGTTTGGCATCGAGAGGTTTTTTAGGGAGAGGATAGAGGTTAGACGCGAGAAAATATATAGGTTGGATATTCACGAAGATGTTTTTGGCCTAGAGGTTGAGGAAGTTATTGAGAGAAATAAGGAAAGGGCTTTACTCATCCAATATACTATAATATGGAATAATATGCTCCAAGAGAAGGCGAAGTTGAAGTGGGTGAAACATGGTGACATCAACAGTGCGATCTTCCACCGATTCATTAACGGGATAAGAAAAGCAATGACATAAACGGATTGGTGATTAACAATGTGTGATCTCAAGATGTTCCTGAAATCAAAGAATACATTCGGAAGGAGTTTGAAAATCACTTTAAAAGCTCTGGTCCCCGTGGATTTAGAATCCCTCCGGATTTCTGTGAACTAAAGGTTGGCATAGAGGATAAAAACAAGATGACGAGTCCGTTCTCCGAGGAAGAAGTGAAGAAGACGTTGAAGTCTTGTGGTGAGTTTAAAAGCCCAGGACACGATGGGTTCAATCCAATCTTATTCCTTCGGTGCAGGGACGTGATGAAAGAGGACTTGATGCAGTTCTTGGATGAATTCCACTCCTCTAGGAAACTTACTAAGGGTTTGAACCACTCATTCATATCTCTTATCAAGAAAAAGGAGACCTCTAACGATATTAGGGAGTTTCACCCAATCTCTCTGGTGGAAGGGCCTTACAAGCTGCTCTCCAAGATATTGGCCAACAGATTAAGTGGAGTTTTGGATGGAATCATATAGAGGGAGCAATCCGCATTTGTGAGAGGGAGACAGATCCTTGACTGCGTTGTCTCATTGAATGATGTTATTGAGGATACGAAAAGAAACTGTGGCAAAAGTTTTTGCTTCAAAATTGATTTCGCGAAAGCCTACGATTCTATTGAATGGTGTTTCCTTTTTTATATGCTCAGAGGGTTTTGGTTTTGTGATCAATGGGTCTCTTGGATGAAAGCTTGTGTGGAGTCAGCACACGCTGACTTACTTGTCAGCGGTAGTCCTTCTGGAGACTTTAAGATGGGGCGTGGGTTGAGACAAGGAGACCCACTCTCTCCATTCCTTTTCATCGTGGTAGCGGAGTGCATTGGGATTCTGATGAAGAGAGCTATTCAAAGAGGCTTCTTCGACCCGATGGAGACTGGTTCTAAGGCGACCAAAATTTCACAGTTTCAGTTCGATGACGACACGATATTTCTTGAGAAAGCTTCTTTAAATAACGCCCTATTCCTTAAGAGGTTCCTCGTGTTGTTGGAACTCATTTCAGGATTCCAGATCAATAAGGAAAAGTCTCAAGTGATAGCCATTCGAGTTGAACCGGACATAATGGGTGATATAGCGAATGTCCTTCGATGCAAGAGTGTGAACCTACCTTTCAAGTAACTAGGCCTCCCAGTAGGGTGCAGAGACAAGAAAATATGTGAGTGGAATTATATCGTTGAGGAGGTGAAGAACAAGCTGAACAAATGGAGCAATCTGAAAATTTCACTAGGTGGTAAAATCATGGTGGTGAAAGCGGTACTCTCTTCCATCCCTTTGTATGCCCTCTCAGTTTTTAGGGCGCCGGGTAAGGTCTTGAAGAAGTGATTTCGCTTCAAGAAGGCTTTATTTGGGGGAAAGCGGAGAGGGATCGTAAGTTGGTGTGGGCTAAGTGGGATTCACTCTCGTTGGCTAAAAAGGAAGGTGGATTAGGCTTGAAGGACCTGGAATGCTTTAACAAAGCTTTATTGTGGAAGTGGGTGTGGAGAGCCATGAAGAATAGAAACTCACCGTGGCAGAGATTGTGGTTAGTAGCGAGACAAGGGGAGAGAGTGAGAGGCTGAGTGGTGTAGACATTTTAGATCCAATCAAGTACGGGAGAGGGCGGTGGGGAGAGATTCTTAAAAGCCTTAAGGATACGGGAGGGTGTTGGTTTGAGGGACCGATTGAGAGATATCTGGGGGGTGGGAAGGGGTCTTCCTTTTGGTACGATAAATGGGTAGGTGGTGAGACTCTTCGTAGTATGTTCCCGCGGCTATTTGAGCTTTGTTTGGACAAAGGTTGCTTGGTGGCTGACGGAAGGGTATGGATTGTAAATAGGAGGAATTGTGGAGTTAGGTGGACGAGAGAGTTGAGGGAGTGGGAAAAGGTTGACCTTAACCGTTTATTTGATGTGATATTGTGCAGGGTTCTTCGGCCTAATTTGACTGACAAGTGGATTTGGTCGATTGAGAGGAATGGCGAATACTCGGTCCGTAGTGGTTATAAACGTCTTATGGACCGAAAGGAGATCGTGAGGAGAGATCTAGGGATAAGTTGTAAGCTGATATGGAATTCTGTAGTTGTCTCGAATGTTCAAGCAACTCCCTAGCGAGTGGTGTTCCGTAGAATAGCCACTAAATCGGAATTGAAGCGAAGAGGAGCGCTACCGCCCAACACACTGACTTCTTGCCCATTGTGTGATAGTGCTGAGGAGACTACCAATCACCTATTCGAGGAGTGTCGATTTACATGGATGTTGTGGAGTTGTTGTTTGAAGTGGATAGGTGTGCAAGCTTCATTACCTAACACAATTAAGGCCAACTTCACCCAGTTCTGCTCTTTGTTAAAAGGTAAGAAGTTTAAACCGATTTTGGCTGCAATCTGGGAATGTGTCGTGTGGGTGATTTGAGAATATAGAAATGGGATTTTTTTTTTTTTAAAATGGGGAGTGAAATACTGACAGAATGATAGGGGTTATTAAATATGTTGTGTGTAGCTGGATTGTTAGTAAGAAGGTTAGTATCACGACCCCAATACGGGGTTGAGAAGAATATTATAACTTAAATAAATAAGGATAATTTATGATGGAATAGGTCATGCAAATATTCTCAATAAGGATCGAAATCTCTGAGTACCACATTTCTAATGTATGAGGACATCAGAGATGATCTTATTTAAATAAACTAACTCTTGAGAAAGACCAATAGTTTACGAGTTCGAAGCATTTTCAAAGTTCAAAATAAAGTAAGGTCCAAGTCATATAAGGCACAACAAATTTTACTAACATCAACGAAAATTCAACTTAGAATAGTTTGATGTTTGCTTATTTGGAAACAAAAGAAATACTATCTTGAAGGAGGGAACAACCTCGCCAACACTAACCTCCAACGGCAGCTCGCCTACGCCAGCATCTTAACCTGTGAAAAACATTTCAAAGAAATTCTGGGTTGAGTACTAATGTACCCCGTGGGTTTCTTGCACCTTTTACAATGAAAAACTAACATAAACATTTATAAAAAGAATATTACATGCCCAAACATATGTCGCAAGGCATTTTAAAATGAAAGCCCACCCTGCGTATATGAAAACATACATTATAAAATTTTATCGAGCTCATTACCTTTCTTGCTCATTCACCATGTTTCCTTATTGCGACTAGACGGGAAAAACTGAAGTCTTCAACGAATAATCGCCTTTCGCCAAGAATGGGGAACCTGGCCAAGTTCACCCGATCCGGAATTTATGTGTACACTACCTTGGCCGGATCCGATTCAAGGCACAATTGTTAACTTACATCATTGGCAAAGCCAATCAATGGGTACGGTAAAAATGATCCGTCACATTTAAGATACACATGAACAATACAAAAACTTGGCATGTAAATTCACATTTAATAAAATATTTGGAGCTCATTAGCTCGAAAATACCATATTGTAAATAGGAAACCCACCCGAGTCTTGTGGATTAGTTGAACGGGAAAACGCACGAGTCATTTATCGACCTGAACAGGACCTTTCTAGGTAGGATATAGGAACTTGAAAGAGCTTGAAGTGTGGATCCTCCTCCCTCCTAGATTGTTGAAGCAATGCAATAATGTAGAAAGCTTGTAGATGGTGAGTGAAGTGACGTGAAGATGGTGTTGCTGTGTAACAGTGGAGGAATGAGTACTTGGAGCTTGAGAGTGTTTCAATGGAGGTTGTGGGGAGAGAGAGCTAGTGTGAGAGTTGTATGAGAGAGTGATTTCCTTGAAGAGTGTAGAGGATAGGAAAAAAGTGTGACTTTGGGTTATTTTGCATGGGCAGAAGAGGGTTGCCGACAATGATAGAAGAGTGGGGTGTCTCTTCATTTTCCTAATCTCTTTCTAACACTTGGCATATATTTTTCTAACCAACACACTAAGCATTATAATTCTAGTGTAGGTGTATTATATGGTATTTATTGGATAATCACACATATAATGGAAACATGATAACTCCATATATATATATATATATAACACTTATGCATTCAAGTCATCTATATAAATATATATTCATATATTATTGATTAATAAGATCACATATTTATAATCTAATTCCTTAAACATTACAAGTTGGAACAAAATGGCATGATAATTCCACATAAATAAAATTAACAACACAATTATTTAATAGAATAAAATTATGAAAATTTTTAAACTTTATGGATGCTAATGCAATGCATTTAAATATCTACTATAATGCCGTATAAAAAATATTAACGTGAAGTTAAGCAATAATATATGTATATATATATATATATAAATAAGAATCTTCGGGAGATAAATTTATAACTAAATATCTTAAGCTCGATAATTAGAGTTTTTTTTTCCAGGTTTTTACATCCTACATAAAAAAAAAATCACCCTCAAAATTTCACATACCTAGATATGGTAAGTCGGGGTATTGCTCATTGATCTTGTCCTCTAATTTCTATGTTGCTTCCTCTGTCCGTGGCTTCTCCATAAGACCTTGATTATTTGGATTTTCTTATTTATTAATTCTTTGAACTTTCAGTCTAGTATGCCTTCAAGTCCTTCTTCATATCTTTGATCGGGCTTGAGATCTAGCTCCTCGTAACTTATCACATGTTTAGGATCGTAGACATATTTTCGTAGTTGAGACACATGGAATACATTGTGTACGTCACCAAGTATAGGAGGTAAAGTTAGTCTATAAGCAACGGGACCAATTGTTTCTTGGATCTCGAAAGGTCCTATAAATCTAGGCCGCAATTTCCCCTTTTTGCTAAAATAGATAACTCCTTTTGTCGGAGAAACTTTTAAAAAAACCTTATCCCCAACATCAAAATGCAACTCAGTTCTACGTCTGTCAACGTATGTTTTTTGTCTATCTTGAGATTCTTTGACCATTTGTCTGATGTGTTCTATCACCTCAACCATTTCTTGTACCATTGTAGGGCCTAATATCCGTCTCTCGCCAACTTCGTCCCAATAGAGAGGAGATCTAAACCTTTGGCCGTAGAGTGCTTCACATGATGCCATCTTGATGGTTGTTTGGTAGTTGTTGTTGTAGGCGAATTCCACTAACGACAAAAATTTCTCTCAACTTCCTCCATGATCAAGTGTCACAGTGCGTAACATATCTTCTAGCGTTTGGATTGTCCTCTCGGATTGTCCGTTCGTTTGTGGATGATATGTCGTGCTAAAATTTAGACGTGTTCCCATGGAATTTTGTAAAACGAGCATCTCAATCGGATGTGATGGATATGGGTACCCAGTGTAAACGAACTACCTCTCGAATATAAAGTTGTGTGAGCTTATCCAAACTCCAATTCATTTGAACCGGGAGGAAGTGAGCCGATTTGGTAAGTCGGTCCACAATGACCCAAATTGTTGTGTGACCTTGATTTGAACGTGGTAGACCGACTTCGAAGTCCATCGTGATGTGATCCCACTTTTGTTCTGGTATCTCTAATGGTTGTAAAGTTCCAAAGTGTTTATGGTGTAACGCTTTGACCTGTTGACATGTCAAACATTGTTCAACAAATGATGCTACATCTTTCTTCATTCCTTCCCACCAAAAGTTATTCTTCAGATCATGGTGCATCTTTGTGCTCCATAGATGTGCAATGTAAGGTGTATCATGAGCCTCACTCATTATTTCATCTCTTAGTTCTTCACAGTTTGGTACACATATTCTCCCTTGGTAGGTGAGAGCATTATCAGCTTCTTCTTTATAGTCCTTGAGATCTCCCAATCTCACCTTAAGACGTATCTTCTCAAAAAATTCATCTTGTCGTTGAGCTTGGATTATCTTTTCTCTAAGGTCGGGTTTGGTTATAATGGTGGAAATGCGACTTCATATCATTTTTGGTGGGTAGAAACCTTGTAAGTTCAACTTTGCAAAATCCAGGTACAGTTCTATAGTTTGTGTGGCCAAACATCCCAACTTAGAGTTAGGTTTATGGCTCAAAGCATCAGCTAAGACATTCGCCTTTTCAGGATGATAGTAAATGGTACAGTCATAGTCTTTTACCAGTTCTAGCCATCTTCGCTGGCGCATATTCAATTCCTTCTGCTCAAAGAAGTACTTTAAACTTTTGTGATCCGTGAAGATCTCACATTTTACACCATAGAGATAAGTACCGGTGCAGTCATCAATCTCTTCTTGAGTTCTTAAAAGCTCTTCTCGCACTCAGGTGTCCAATCGAATTTGGTTCCTTTCCTGAGGAGTTGTGTCATTGGTCTGGCTATTTTTTAGAATCCTTCTATGAAACGCCTATAGTAACCAGCCAACCCAAGGAAACTCCTTATCTCGGTGGGATTTTTAGGGGCTTTCCAGTTGTTTACTGCCTCAAGCTTTCAAGGGTCTACCTTAATTCCTTCAGCAGACACAACATGTCCCAAAAATAGTACTTGTTTTAGCCAAAACTTGCACTTACTAAACTTGGCATAAAGTTTTTCATTGCGTAAAGTTTCCAATATAATCCTCAATTGTTCTTCATGTTGTTGCTCATCCTTGGAGTAGATGAGGATATCATCGATGAACACTAAGACAAAACTATCCAGGTATGAATGAAATACTCTATTCATAAGATCCATGAATACGGCTGGTGCGTTGGTCAATCCAAATGGCATCACCACAAATTCGTAGTGTCCATAGCTTGTACGAAAAGCAGTCTTTGGTATGTCAGACTCCTTAATCTTCAATTGGTAGTATCCTGAGCGTAAGTCAATTTTACAAAAGACTCTAGCTCCTTTCAATTGATCAAAGAGATCATCGATCCTTGGCAAAGGATATCGATTCTTCATCGTCAGTTTATTCAACTCTCTGTAGTCGATGCACATTCTTAAGGATCCATCTTTCTTCTTGAAAAAAAGAATAGGTTCTCCCCAAGGAGATACGCTCGGGTGTATGAATTCTAAGCTAAGAAGCTCTTGTAGTTGTACTTTCAATTCTTGAAGCTCTTTTGGGGCCAGTCGATACGGTGCTTTGGAGATTGGTGCTACTCCTGGCTCGAGATTTATTATAAACTCGACTTGTCTGGTAGGCGGTAATCTTGATAGATTTTCTAGAAAGTCATCTTCAAACTCTCTTACTACTTTGACATTACAGATATTAGTCTAAGCATCTTGGTTCACGTTCAGACTTACAAGGCATGCGTGATAATTCCTTTTCTTCAACATCCTCATGACTTTTAGTGCAGAGATTACTGGTATCCCCATACCAGTTCCAACTCTAGCACCATAAAATCGAAGTTCTCCTTTTACGGGATGTTTAAATGAAATCTCTCTGTCAAAACAATGGATAGTTTCACCAACGACTGTTAGTCAATCCATTCCTAAGATCAAATCAAAGTCTACCATGGGAATGACATAGGGATTCGCCTAATAATTCTCATCTCCTATGTTCAATTATAAGTTCAAGCACTTACGGTTCGTAGTCATCTTATGTCCAGATGGATTAATAACAACCAATGGTCACATGATCTTTCTAATGTCAATTTTAAACTCTCACATGCAACAATTGATATAAAGGTATGTTATGCTCCAGTGTCAAAGAGTGCAACAATGGGGGTGCTAGATATCTCGATCATACCTGCAAGATTTCCAGGAGCATGTGCAACTTCTTGTTGATATATTGCATAAGCTCTCGCAACCTGAAGTGCTCCTTGGCCCTAGTTGTTCCTCTGGTTTCCTTGATTGTTCCAAGGATTAGCTTGACCTTGATTGTTCCTTTGATTACCACCCATATAGTTTCTTGTGTAACCTCATTGGTTTTGCTGAGGACTTGGTTCGCTCTGAGTAAATAAAAATACATTTTCCTTGAATAATCGAGTCTAGTTCGAATCATTAGACTTCTAATATGGAACAATCATCAACCACCTCACAGCTCTCTACGCCACCCTCGAAATGCAAGGTATGATTTCTAAGCAATTTCGAGTTTGAATGAAAAGTTTATGAGAATGTTTTAAGCATGATCTATGATTGATGAATTTAAGTTTTGATAAAAGCATGATGTCTATTATGAATGATTTTTACATGTTGGTTTTATCCGTTCAAGACTTGGGGCATACTAACCCAATGAGATAGGAGAGTATTCGTATACGTGATATGTAGTCATAATACAATTAAGGGATAGACACGTGGGAGACTATGAACTATGCAACAAAGTCGAGAGTGTCATAGTTAGAACCTTAAACCCGCAAGTAGAAAACCCGAATAACATTAGAATTTTCACTTAGCAACTAAACATGCTTAGTAGAACCTCTTGCACCGAAAGAATTCTCTCTTATGTGATCTAGATATGTACGCATCCTTATTATGACTTTAAGATACGTAAATTGACTCGAACCCTTTTTTTTCGTGTGTGTAGATAGGGGTGAGCAAAATTAACCGAATCTGAAAAACCAAACTGAACCAAACCGAAATATTAAATTTGGTTTGGTTATTTTTGTCTTTTGGTTTGGTTTGGTTTTATTTTTTGATCCGAATTTTAATTTGGTTTGGTTCGGATTCATACAAAACCAAACTGAAAAATCCAAAAATCCGAATTATTTTATTTGTATTATAATATATTTTTATTTTATTAAATAAATTTATTTTATCATATTTTTATTTTCTTTTTAATTATATCTTATCTTATATTTCAAAATATTAAATATTATGTAGAAAATTAAATGTAATACTCCAATATTATTTTTTTTAGATTTAAAACAAATATAATTATAATATTCAATAAATTATGTAATAATTGTTATTATTTGAAACTTAAAAAATATTGAAGTTACATTTACGATTTTTATTATAAATTTTAATTGTAACCTTTTTATAGTTAAAACTAATTTTTTAGTACATATAAATTATTAAATATATATATGATTAGATTTTAACAATTAATTATTCTTACAATTGAACGAAATTAGTTACTAAATAAAATATTTGGATAAACCGAACTAACCCGAACCAAACCAAAATAAATTTGGTTATTAATTTGGTTTGGTTTGGTTATTTTTTTAATTCCGAAATATAATTTGATTTGGTTCGGTTTTTGGCAAAAGCAAACAAAATACCCAAATGCTCACCCATATGTGTAGATGGTTGGACAACCCTATAATTTTTCTTGCTTCATGAGACCCGTAATGAGAGCCGAGGACACTAAAAGATGCACCTTCTTGATATGAAACTACCATAGGCACTCCACCTTATCGTTTGACAAATTCGTGTCCCACTTCCTAAACCTCTGGAGGCATGCTACGGGAGTCATTGACTTGGAGGCGACAAACAACCTCATCTGCGAGACTCCACCTGAGTGGACAGATTGGACATCCGAGGTGATGCAAGGGTTGATTCAGTATTACCCCGGTGGATTGTACGCACATTTTGACTTTCAGCATTTTGTGGCTGAACTTCTACATCGTTGCGCTCTGATAGGACGATCACCGAGGGAGTTGGCACCACCTGCACTTGCACCTGTACCACCATATCTGCCAGCCCCGCAGCCCCACACGCTCCACATGGGGACACCATATATACATTCAATCACATTGTTACCCACTATAGCCCTTTCATATGTTTTTCCACCCCTCGTGCCTATGATGGGTCCGATCTACTCATACTCTGATGTGACTAGTGTGATGGCTACCACAGGACATGAGGATATGTATGTGACGCAGCCCGTGAAGCCCAAGGTTCGTTGATTCCAGACCCGGTGTGTGTTCCTGTTGGGCCAAAGAAAAGAGCTCGAGCTAAGAAGTTCAATGAGAGCTTATTGGGTTTAATCCAAGAAGTATGGGAGCAAGAATTGAAGTTAATTAACTAGCATGGGCATCGAGACATGTTGAGCCACATTTTCTATTTATTTATGTTATTTTATTTCATGGGTTTTTAGGCTTTTTTGGACATGGGCTTTGTTGCCTTATAGATATGCATTTTCTGTTTATCTCCTTCTAGGGTTATGAGGTATTTTTCGCCTATAAATAAGCTTATTATGTATTGGACGAAATCATATTTTTATTCTTAATCAAATTCGTGAGTTTATTTCTCTCTTGAGAGTTTTTGGATTCCTCTTGGTTTTGCCAAGACGAGTTCATTATTCGACGTATCAACGAGACTACCATCCCTCGTTGTGTGTCATTCATCATCCCCGAGTTGCTGCATCAACTATCTCGTTGGGGTATAAACAACATATTAATCTATATCACTTCTAGGGTTAGATTTAGAGGTTTTGGGATTTCCATCATTTCTAGGTTTTCTTTTTCAATCTTTCATTTGTATCAATTGATTCTCCATACCATCGAGGATCGTATCAGTATGTTGCTTCACTATCGTTTTATCAATCAGTCATCCACGAGACCCTCTTCCCAGCCCCGCCGAGCTCCTTGCCACCGTTTACCTACTATGGAGGTTATCCTGGAGTGAGTAGCTCCAAAGTCTCGACATTTGTACCACTGACCGAGCGTACCTCTCAACCTTCAGATTTCTTGACATCTCATCCCAGCCCCATGATGATTACATTCTCCACCATCACTGATCATTATTTCTGATTCGGATCCTGACACCCCCAACTATGATGCTAGCGATGATACGTCACCCATAGGGCATTTTCTTGGAGAAGATGCTTCATTTGAGGATAGCGAGCCATTCTACCACACTAGATATTTCATGGCGGACTCCGACAGTGAGCCATACGCGGACATGGACTAGATGGTGGTTATGTGACAACCATGTGGAGCCTATATTTTCTTTTCTACTCATAGACTATCTTGGCGGTGTTTTGTCATGAGCCCTGCGTGGCCATTATCGTTATTATTTTACCTCCTCTTTATCATTTAGACTTATATTTTGACGTAGCATAGAAATGTCGATCCATCATGTTGACCGAATTGGCATATTAACTATAAAAACATTCTCTCTACTTTTTGTGGAAGTCCTCATAGGAGGCAAACAATATTATATTGGAAGTCCCTATCTTATGGGCAATTTTGATCAAGTAATCTATTGTGTTATGTTATTATATATATATATATATATATATATGTCTATTAGGAAATATTATTTTACACTTATGCAAACTCTGTCGACTACTCCTAATGAATCCCTCATTCAAACTAAAAAATAATATTCATACTTAATATTTCGTTTTGCAATCAAAATGGCCGGACGTAAGGAATGATATGAGTGACATGAGCGACGTGCTGAACAAGGAAATGTTGAGCAAGGAAACCCTCTAGTCCATGTGCAAAGGATTGAAGACAGCTTTAGGAAGCAAGGATCACCTACTTTTAACGGGCTTGGTGAACCCACCGAGGCCGAGAAATGGGTACGTAGTCTTGATCGATTTTTTGACTACCTAGGATGCACTCAACAAGAGAGGGTGAATTGTGTTGTCTTCCAACTAGTTGAGTAAGCAGATGTAAAAATCCGGAAAAAAAATCCTAATTATCGAGTTTAAGATATTTAGTTATAAATTTCTTTCCCGGAGATATATATATATTATTGCTTAACTTCACGTTTAATTTTTTTATATGGCATTACAATAGATATTTAATTGCATTGCATTAGTATCTATAAATTTTTAAAATTTGCATAATTTTATTCTATTAAATAATTGTGGTCTTAATTTTATTTATGTGGAATTATCATGCCATTTTATTCCAACTTGTAATGTTTAAGGAATTAGATTATAAATGTGTGATCTTATTAATCAATAATATATGCATATATATTTATATAAATGACTTGCATGCATAAGTATTATATATATATATATGTGTGTGTGTGTGTATATGTGTGTGTGTGTGTGAATGTGTGTGGTGAGCATGCATGAGTGTATTACATCAATATATTTTTTATATAGAGAGAGAGAGGGAGTTATCATGTATCCATTATATGTGTGATTATCCAATAAATATCATATAATACACCTACACTAAAATTACAATGCTTAGTATGTTGGTTAGAAAAATATATGTCAAGTGTTAGAAAGAGATTAGGAAGATGAATAGACACCCCACTCTTCTCTCATTGTTTTAAGTCGTGGTGTGTTAATCCGTTACATGCTGTTTAGTTTGTCTTAGTTCGTTGAGGGATAGACTATTTTGCTTGGCCGTATGCTGATGTTCTTTCGTTTGGGGCATTTCTTATGCCTCCGTTGATAAAAAAATTTCCTCTTCCTAAAAGAATTAAAAGAAAATTGTTAATACTTTTACGTCTGTAAAACCCAAAATAAATATATAAAAGTAATCGTGATATAAGCCACTTAAAAACAATAAAAACAATAGTATTATCAAATAAAATAAATAAATAATACCCATATAAAAAAAAAATAAGTTACATTTATTTTTTGTCCTTAATTAATTAAGAAAACAATCAAACCTCACCCCAATCCCAAACTCCCAAACCATTGCTCATTTTCCCATACTTGTCTATTTCCTTTTCTTTTCTATGGAACTCTCCTTATTTAGCACCTCAGAAGTCGTTGCTGTCACCGTCTCCGGCACTTGTTCCGCTTCTGTTGTTGTTGTCACAATCTAAAATATCTACACTTCTTCAGCCTCTCTATTTACTTCAATGATTTCAATCATTCTTCATTCATCTTCATCTTCATCTTTGTCTTCGATGGAATCACGACTTTCTCCATTAATAATCTCATGAAATTGTTCAGACCACTATCTCTAGATCTCGTTATGTGTGTACATATACTATAATACTGTATATTTGGAGATTTCAATTTGTGTGCTTTTGTTCTATGGTGAAACTGAAAGAGAGAGTACTATTAATTTGTTTATATTGTACACCAAAATCACATTTCTCTCCGTTTCTAATGTTTGTGTTTGTGTAAAGTTGGCGGCCACCCTTATCCTCTAAAATACACAAGCACGATCAATTTATTGTGCTCATGTGTTTTACGTCGACTAACACTTAATTATACAATTTAAACGAGCATAATTAAGAAAAATAGACGACCTTATATAGTTTCATCTGATATATATATTCATACGAATATGACCAATTTTATTAATACTGCACTCTTGCAATTCACTAACATGGGGTGATTGAATTAGAATGGTTATTTTTTATTTTTTAATTATAAATAACTGATTTTTACTATTTTATTCGGAGATTATTATAGAAGTTCCACTCATGTCACACATTAGCAACTCGTTTCTATTTGAAGAATACGTATCTAGTTTATTTGAGATTTCAAGCTGAAACAAGAGTGTGTTTTAACCATTTTAGGCTGTTATACCAAATTTGGAATTTGACTTGAGAAGTCATGCTTATACTGTTACACACGACATCTTGTATTTTCCTATCTAAATATCCGATCATACATATATATATTACTTTAGTTGTATCAATATTCTATTTACAGACATCCATCCAAGAATCTTGGAAAAATATTCAGAAAGAGCGTTCTACCTTAATTTCCTTTATTTCTAATAACTACCAACTCCCTAAGTTCTTGGCTTCAGATACTTCGGCGGTTAATCTCCAATATTCACGCTTCAATCTCAAAGATATTTGCTCACTATATATGTATATATCCATGCATGGATATTACTTCCACAAAATGAAGATCACATATTCTCAAAACTACATACGTTGCTTATCACCCACTCCAAGAACATCCATGAACAACAAAACCCCCAATCCAAACATACCAAAGTTATTCCTTCTTCTCTTCACAATGATGAGCATCATTTCAAGATTATCATGCATAAACTACCAAGCCTCATGCAGAAGCATTCACAAGGAATCAATCAAGGTAAGGTGGGAGAAGCCCCAAATAGGGTGGACGAAGCTAAACTACGATGGTTCATGCAAGTGCAATACCGGTAAATGCAGTATCGGAGGCATCTTCAGAGACCCGAACGCTGGCTTCGTGCTAGGCTATGCACAGTCGATAGGGCAGAGCAACAGCATCATAGCCGAGCTTGCTGCTTTGCTGAGAGGTTTGGAGTTAGCGTTGGAGAACGGGTGGACCCATGTTTGGCTCGAGGGCGATTCCAAGAGCCTAATCGACATCATTGCGCAGAAGAGAGAGGCTAAGTGCCAGAAAGTGAAAACACATGTTGAACGTATAAATTATATGATTCCCCAAATTGAAGATTGTGTTCTAACGCACACTTATAGAGAGGGGAATAGAGCTGCTGATAAATTTGCGAAGATGGGCCATTCTTTCAAGAAGCCACAGATTTGGAGGCATGTTCCTCCTAATCAACTTCTCAGGATTATTAACGAAGATGCGCAGGGAAAAACGTTTCTGAGAAGAAGATGATCAAATTAATTCAAGACAAGCTAGCTATATTTATTTATTCTTTACTAATTTATATATTTTGATTTCATTTGACATAATTTTAGTTTCTCAACTTTATAGTTGGTCAGCTATGTATATTAGATGTTCCTTTTTGTGAATTAAGTTTCATTCTACTCAAATACAATCACAAACCATTACATGCATATATATATGATGTATTAATTTGATGTAAAATTCTTTCATATATATAAATTAAATTATCGGTGGAAAGTAACATATTTATCACATTACATATAATTCATGTGCATAATGCTCATCCATTGGAGGCCTCACATTCTAAATTGATTTTACGTTACTGCCCTATATATATATATAATGGATTGAACTTTACTTAATTGATGGGCACATTACTTAATACCTCAAAACTTAGAAAATATGCTTGTTCAATGATTAATTTGTTACACAAGTTATTCATATAGGAGACGTAGGGATCTAATTCACTTAAAATGTAACATGGTACCTTAATTCTTATTAAATGTCGGTAACATTATGCCTAAATATATGTCACTAAAATTATTAAATAGTGATATTTAATAGTGTAGCTAAAATTATTAGTGACATTCTTGTTTGGTGTGTTTTTACATGACTTTTCGAGTCTCGTTTCATAGCTTTAGGTTTATTTTATTTTGTATTTTGGTTCATTTTTACGGCCGATTTTCGTAATTGCATGTAGGTTGTTTCGTGTGGAAATTGGTACGAAATGGAGTTGTAACGATGAATATTGGATAGCATAGGATTAAAGTTCATCTCGATAGGAGTCCATAGCCGCTAATTGGAGTTCAAACGAGGGAGAACGGACCCAAACAAAATCGCTGCGCACAGGAGGACCGAGGGCCAGCGCTAGCCAGGGCAGCAACGCGAGTCCAGCGCCTGCAAGACCCTCCGCGGGCGCTGGGCGTGATTTTTGGATGCGTTTTATGCTAGTTAAACCCCGTTTTTGGGCGTTCTTTTTATTCTCAACTTATATTTTCTCTGTTCCAAACACTAGATACACTTTTATTATTTGATTTCTTTGTAATTTCGCATCGGGACGAAGGATTGAGAGCAAGTTTGACGCTCAATCCAAGATTCTATCTAAGTAAGTTTTATTTAATTATATCTTTGATTGTTTTTATGGATTGAATTGTCATTCTCTACCTAGGGTCTAGAATTTATTGATTGTTCTTTATTCATGCTTCGTGATTTAACTTGTACTTATTTAATCGAGACGATTGGCCACCGTTTTTGATTATTTGTTTATTGGTTGAGATCGAGAGATAATTCCAATAGAGAACTAAGGTTAAGTCATTAATAATTCCAAATCGGAGATGTATGAATTATATTTGCTATTTATTTGTGATTTTACTATCGTATGATTCGAATACGTAAGTTAGAATTGCGGCTTAATTATTGAATACGAAAGTTAGTAATTAAGCAACTATATGAAATCATTGATTAATTGTGAATCGTTGTTCTTAATTGAGGAACACAAAAGTCTAATACGTACGTGAGTCGTGATTACTGTCTAATTAAGAATACATAAGTAATTAATTAGACTAACTATTAAGAATCCTTAATGAACGAACAATAGCATGAATTTAGTAGCATGATTTAATTAATTTTAGATTTTCTTAACTCTAGGCCTTGAATCTGAAATCCCACCTTTTTATTATTTTGTTTATTTATTTATTTCTTGTTTTCTCATGCTTATTATTGATTAGAGTGTTTAGGATTTCTATTTATTTGTTCATGATAACACATAGGATTAGAATTGACCTATTAAGCTTTCCGTTGAGATTCGACCGGGGTTAACTTGTCACCTGCAATTGATCTCGTATATTTGCGAGAATCTAAGAGTACACATTTTAGATCTAGCAATCATCAAATATTGTCATAAATTATTTGGTAATTACATTTTTAAATATCGTCACTAAAAAAATTTAGTAACATATATTTTAATTTTTTGATACTCATAATAGCTACACAACTCCCTATTATAAATTTTTTTTAAGTGATTCCTCATTATTCTAGATGGAAATTTGGAAACAAACAATAAAATTTAGAAAGAAATGAGGGCAGATGAAATTGCGATGGAAAAAGAGTAGAGGAAGAAAGGGAAACTTAAAAAAATAATCTCTGCTACGTACTTATTTTAAAATAATCTTTAAATTTTATATTATTAGTTACTAATATTTTATGTTTTAAATTTTTATCAACTTATTTAACAATAGATGTACCCATTTTAAAATTAATTTTGGCCCTATATAAAATATAATAATTCTAACTATAATCAAATTGGTAATTAAATTATTTTTTCTAAAAGAATGACAATAAATACAAGTTTATAATGAAAGGTTTTAGATTTTCTTAATACCGCGCCTCTTTAACCACAATCTATTTTATAGTAATTCCTTGGATTAGTTATTCATTGAAAATGGAATTTTTGAACAAATGTTAGTAAGGATGATTCGTAGTAACCTAATGTTATCAAAACGTGTGCAAATAAGATTTATTCAAATAGTTGGACACAATTCGGAATCACAAATTATAAAGTAGTATACGATTATAATTATTACATCGTTTATTAGTTAATGTAATATGAGAATTTAGGTCCTTACAAAGAGTTAATAAATTAGAAACCTTACTATTTGATCAACTTCATAAGATTGAGATATATATATGGAAGTATATAGGTTTCGAATTCAGTGGATACATATATATTAGACATGTACATAAAAAAAAACATGTGTGCATCATCTAAGAAGTACTCCCTCCATCCATAATAAGTGTATCATGGAGGAGTGAGCACGAGTTTTAAGAAAAACTATGAAGTTATGTGGTAATTTTGTAAATATTAAGATGTGATGTATTGTGTTGGAAAGTATGTGGATCCATGTACTAAAGAGTAAACAATACACTCTTTGTCGACAACTCATTTAGGTAATAATGATACACTTATCGTGGACGGAGAGAACACTTGTGCTGTGATTACAAGTATATATACATGTCCCATTTCCCTTATTAAGGGAACGAGAATCCATATTTATGTGTAATTCGGCGGAAAGTAGAAACTTATATGATATAGAAATAAGGAGTGAAATGTAGATACATGCAGGCAGAGATAAATAGACTAAAGTACAAGCTAAAATGGGAATGCACAGTAGCAAAATAAGGGCATTGATTCAAGAGAAAAACCTTTATACTACAAAAATGGAAAGCTAGAAATATAACCTATCTACAAAATCTGCAGAACCCATTCTACTAACATCTGCCAAGCCCATAGATTAACCACTACAAGAAATTCGCTCATAGATAACGGCGAAATACCGTTATCTATACGTGCAAAAATGTGTTAAATATACTGTTGTAATCTATGTGCACACACTTACAGATAACGTTAGGCACCGTTATCTATTCTTTAAATAGATAACGGTTTAGAATGTAAACATAACGCAATATACCCGTTATCTATATACACTTTACATAACAGTACAAACTGCTATCCATTCATACTTTTATGTAATCTATTCTACACTTAGATTACATTTTTGTTCCATGTACATAACGATTTGTTAGCGTAATCTATTTAAAGGTATATATATCGATTGTAGGCGTTATGTAATGTATTTTATACGCTTTGTATTGTTAGTTTAGAAAGCGCTTCTTAATCATATAAATAACAGTTGTTTGCCGTTATAAAATGCTTGTAAAATATATTATGTATTTTTCTTTAGATTACACTTTTTGTCACTTAGATAACGATTCTGTATCGTTATCTTAAATATTCAAATTTCTTATCATTCAATTTATATTTAAAAAATAACAATTAATAATATAACGAAAGACACAAAATAATATCATATTAAACCTGTTTAAAATATATTCTACCATGCAAATATTCAACAAAAGTATGTACAAGCCAAATATAGCAAATGCGCTTGGAACAAAAGTATACTCGTTTTATAAGTCATAGTTCGTCTTTACAATGCACCTAAATATATGCCAAAATATATTCCAACACTAGCTACTATCATCCATGAAGCTCACAAAAAAAGTTCTTCACATTGCACTTGAAAAGTTCTCCAAATAGTGAGCCCCATTAGTAGTCTTGGCTTCATTAATAGAGACTTGTGAGGTTTCCTGCAGATACATTAGCAACATGAGGCACGCACTACAAAAAAAAGGACTTCTGGCGACGGAAAAATCCGTCGTTAGGAGAAGAAGTCCGTCGTCCCGGGGGGCTAGCGACGGACTGGCGACGGATTTTTTCCGTCTGCATTTCGATCGTCGTTAGCTCCTCGGACGACGGAAAACACAGTCCGTCGTTAGCTAACGACGGACTGACGACGGATAAAATCCGTCGTTAGCCACGACGGAAAAAAATCCGTCGCTAGGTTCTGCCGGAGACTGTTGACGGCGCCGGAAATCTAACGACGGATTTAAACCGTCGTTAGTGGCGACGGACTGCAGTCCGTCGCCAGCCACCGTTGACTGTTGACCCGGCGACGGACACGCAGTCCGTCGCCAGGTATATTTTTTTTTTTTTTTTTTTAATAAATAATTTTGCTTTTTTATTATTCATTACCTAAAACGTGTCATAACAAACAATACAAACATAATTCAACATTGAACAATAATTTAAAATTGAACCAGTCAAATGAAATTCAAAATGAACGCGGATTTCATATATATATATATAATGAACAAAATAAATAATTGTATCAGTAACATCCCACGAAAAATCATAAAATAAAAAAAATAGAGAAGTGTATCAGTAGCATCTACGAATCGTAGTCATCATCAGGAGGAAACTGGGGAGGGGCATCAGACGGGGGAGGGGGAGGCTGATAAGAGGGAAAGAAGGGTGCACTACCTCCCTGCTGAGACTGCATCCAGCGCATCATCTCGGCATGCTGAGCCTGCATGACAGCCATCTGCTCAGCCAATCTCTGCTGCTGAGCAAGGTACTCACGGCGCTCGCGATCCTGCTCCTCGACTCGGCGCCGCAGCTCCTCAACCTCGTCTCTGGATGCGCGTGATGTGGACGAGGATCCCCCGAATCTGGATGCTCTGAGGGCCTTCGCCGCGCCTCCCGTGCCGAACAGCCTCTTCTTCTTGTCTGGGCCGCCAAGAACCTCCAGATACAGCTCGTTGATGTCGACTGCATCGTGGTCCCCCTCGGGTAGCTGGGCCCGCTCCTCGTCAGCACGGCGAAAGACCTCAGTCTGCATACATGTAAACGAGAAATGAACATTTGTTAGTATATATACATATTATAAATATTGAAAATCTAATACATATATATATATTAGATTTAAATTAAAACTTACCGCTATCGCCTCAGATTTCGGATCGGTGTATGTCCCGTCCGCGTATCGATGCTCGTCCAAGAAGGAGTCGAACATGCACGAAATCGGAGCTACTCCCCGCTCACGACCCTATGCATCAGATCACAATGGAATTGTGTCATTGAAACATGTGTATATGAATTAAAATTGTACCACATACTTACCATTATTATTTAAAATATATTATTACGTACCTTCTCCTCAGCTCGTTGCATGACCGACTTGGCCCCTCCCCTATGCTTGATAGGACCAGTACCCGGTCCCTGAGGCTCAGACAACCGGTTGCGCCTCGCTGACTGGGATTTGGCCACAACATCATCCCGGGACCAGTACGCGAGCCAACCCATCCACACATCATCAGTCCACCATCCAGGCTTCCCACCTCTGGGTGGCGGATCATTCCTCCTCCTCTTGATCCCGCAGATATAATCCTTATATCTCTCCCGGATCTTATTATACCATAACTCCCAAATCTTGGCATCGAGTGCCGGTTCCCAAGTAAATTTTTTCTAGCATTGAAAATGTATGTTAGAAATTGTAGTTATAAGTTATAATTAAGAATGAGTTTGAAAGTTTTAGTAAATTTTCGAACCTTAAACTCCTCCCAATATCGCTGTCTCACGTCCTCAGGCGTGAGCTTCCAACTGTAGCCAGTCGGGTTGGGAACTATCTTAAATAGTTCCCAAATGTAATCTGCCGGGTCGGCATGCGGGTAAAATCCCCTGCATAAGTAATTGTAGATTGATTTATGTTAGATTTTTGAATAACTAATTAAATAATTGTAAAAATTGAAGATGTGATTGCATTTACGTACCCCAGCTCACTCACAGATAGAACAACGTCTCCTGTGGGTCTACGCTCTCTCTGACCATCGGTGTCAGAGCCAGAAGACGGACCGCCTATCTGTATGCCACCAATATGGTGGCTCAAACCGCCGGTCCCGGACTCATATCCAGAAGATGAGCCCGGGGAACTACCCCGTCCAAGGGATAGCTGTGATCGGCGTGAACCCCTACCACGAGGAGTCCCCACATCCTCTCGCCGACTGTAAGACATCTATTATGTTGAAAATAAATAGATAAATAAGATTCATAATAGACTTATTAATTAATACGTAGAAGGTTTATATTGAACATATAATTAACAAGTTGCATTTATAATTAATAATTTGAAATTCGAATGTGTTAAGTTTTGTACACAAAGTGTTAAGGAGAATCCTCTTCATCGTTATAATTTTCATCTTCCTCATTTTCATCTTCATAGTCATCCTCCTCATCTTCATCTTCTTCTTCGTCATTTGAAGCTTCATCCTCTTGATATTCATCATCCTCGTCATCTTCTTCTTCTGTTTCGAGGACATTATCAGAGTCCACGTGGTCATCATCATCTTCAATTTCTACATGTTCACCGTCTCGGGCAACTGATGTAATATCATCTACATCAACAGTAGTTACCACATGAGCGTCATCATCCTCCTGAAACGGTGACTCCAACGTAGACACATCCGCTCGAGACTCGTCGATAGTGGCCCGTGCCTTTATAGAACAAGCTTCCCACCATTCTCTACACTGTTGGTTCATACTCGGATATGAACAGTAATACACCTGTGTAGCTTGAATGGCTAATACAAATGGTTCATATTTTCTAAGTCTGCGCGTATGATTTACAGACACTAAATTGAACTGTGTATCAACCCTTGTGCCGGCCGGAGAGGTGTCTAACCAGTCACACTTGAAGAGAACGACCTTCTTATTGTGTAATCCTGGGTATGTGAGCTCGCACACTTCGACTAATTGTCCATAAAAATCCGTCTGACTCGAGTCCCCATAGTTACCCGCTTTTATGCACACACCACTACTCATAGTTGCTTTGTGAGTTCCATGTGATATCGTGTGAAATTTGTAACCATTCACCAAATAACCATGATATGATGTAATCATTGGTGAAGGTCCACGTGCAATGTCCCACATAACAGGATCAGTTACACAATTTTGTACCTACATCACACAGAAGTTTATACTTATCAAGTTATGGAGTTGTATGTCCTTTATATAGTACTTAATTAAATAATTTCAAGTATCTTAGTGAAAGTTTGACTCACATAGGAGCAAAACCATTCAGGGAATTCTGTAGACATTTTCTTGTCAATGTCCATGTCAGTTATCCATGGATTTGAGTGTCTGAGATGTGATTCGTATTCCCTTCATAGAAAAGAACATATTAGTTGATAAAAACCACACATTGCATTAAATAGTCGTATAATATGATTTGTAAAAGATTACTTGATATATGGATCGATCTCCACGCAATTATGGAGTACGTATAGATGCGCAGCTCTGTATTCCCTTGGATCCAACGATCTTTTCGTTGTTTTTCCAAAACCAGTTCCGGCAAGTTTGAATACAGAAGGCAAGTCTGATTGATCTTCTACCCCACTAGTAGAACATCCTCCAACGTAGTTGCGAGGCACCTCTCTATGTTTCGTACTTACATGATCCTCAAAATAATAGGAACAGAAAGCAGTGGCTTCCTCCACTAAGTATGCATTACATATCGATCCCTCAACGCTTGATTTGTTCTTGACATTATTTTTCAACTTTCTTAAATATCTGTATTGAAATAATTCATTTAGAAAGCATGAAACCATAGTTAAAATTCATGAAACATTATTAAACACAATTGATTTAGTTAAAGAAAGTACCTCTCAAATGGGTACATCCATCGATATTGGACTGGTCCTCCATCTCTTGCCTCGTCAGCTAGATGGATAGGCAAATGTTCCATTGAGTCGAAGAAGCTTGGTGGAAAGATTCGTTCAAGCTTACACAAAATCAGTGGGATGTTATTGTTAAGTGTCTCCATGTCGTCACTCTTTATGTTTCGTGATGTCAAATCACGAAAGAACAGACACAACTCAGTTATGGACTTCCAAACAGCTTGTGGGAGTAATTCTCGAAATGCAACGGGTAGTATGCGCTGCATGAAAACGTGACAGTCGTGGCTCTTCATCCCAAACATCTTAAATTTACTCATGTCTACACATCTACCCATATTTGAGACGTAACCGTCAGGAAACTTAAGGGTTTTCACCCACTCACACAAGACTTTTCTCTCCTTTTTATCAAGTGTATAGCATGCCTTAGGATATTTATTAGTGTACTGGTCACGCATCAACTGGGGTCTGTGACAATAGAGGTTGAGTTCCTCCCTCGACTTTGCCGTGTCTTTTGTCTTGCCTTGGACATTCATAACAGTATTGAAAATGTTGTCAAACACGTTCTTTTCAATATGCATAACATCTAAATTGTGTCGAATGAGCAGAGAACTCCAATACGGAAGGTCCCAAAAGATGCTCTTTTTCCGCCATCCAGTGGTAACTTCTCTTAAGATGCGCTTGTTATTATCATCATAATCTTCGGTGACCTTTACTAGTCCCAAATCTTCAATCTGATAAAGTATCTCTTCCCCTGATCTCCTCTCCGGAGGATCATCTGCAACAATCTTATTCTTTCTAAAGGCCCTCCTATTCCTCCTGAACTGGTGATCGTAAGGTAGGAACTTGCGATGTGTATCAAACCATGACTGCTTCCGGCTATATGTTAAGGAGAATGCTTCTGTTTGTTCCATGCATCGAGGACAAGCTAATCTTCCGGCTGTACTCCAACCAGACAACATCGAGTACGCCGGAAAATCACTAATGGTCCACATCAATGCTGCGTGCATCTGGAAGTTTTGTCTTCGTGAAACGTCATAAGTATGGGCACCGACTGTCCACAATTGATTGAGTTCAGATATAAGTGGTTGTAGGTAAACATCTATCTTATCTTTTGGATTTCGGGGACCAGGAACAAGCACTGTGAGAAACATGTGCTGTTCTTTCATGCACAACCACGGAGGTAAGTTGTAAGGAGTAAGGATAACAGGCCAGGATGAGTACTGTTGTCCCGATTGACCGAATGGTTGAAAACCATCTGTTGAGAGTCCTAATCGTATATTCCGTGGCTCCGCTGCAAAACCCGGGTAAGTCACATTAAAGTGCTTCCACGCCGGCGAATCTGCAGGATGGCGCATAACACCATCATCAGCTGAGGTTGAATGCCAGATCATGTCGCCGGCCGTAGCTTTAGATGCATACAACCTTTGTAAACGAGGTGTTAAAGGGAAGTAGTACATCTTCTTAAAGGACACTTGTTTACGTCCCCGACTCCTATCTTTGTATCGGCTTGCATTGCAAAATTTGCAATTCACAAGATGAGAATCCCCCTCCCAATAGATCATGCAATGATTCCTACACGAATCTATCTTTTCTACAGGTAAACCCATTGCCCGTAGCAATTTCTGTGTGTTGTAGTAATTCATGGGCACTTTATGGTGGTCTGGGAATGCCTCATTCAATAACACACACAACTCGTTGAAATATTTTTGTGGCATCCCAGAACGGGCCTTCAAAGTCATCAGACGAGCCACAAAAGACAACTGAGTGTGGTTCTTACACCCAGGGTATAACTCTTGATCGGCAGCGTCCAACAACTCGTACAACAACTTCGCTGTAGCGTTTGGATCTTCCTCTGTGTCTGGGTTGTTGAAAGAGGGACCCCCGAGATCATGAACCATCGCGTGGTATGTCCCGTACTCTTCCTCGGGTTCTACATCTACGTCGACACGTGTTTCTTGAGCATATGAAGGTATTTCATTTTCACCATGAAACCTCCAGACCTCGTAACCCCGTGTGAAACCCTTTTTAGCCAGATGAAGCTGTACAACATCTGTACTTCTAAAGTATATATTCTTGCACTTCACACACGGACACTTGATTTTTTCTCCGTCCATTAACTGAGGCTGACTACTTGCAAATCTTAAGAACTCGTCAAGCCCAGCAAGGAAGTGCGGATTAAATCCCCCGTTCGGAAGTAAACGCAGATACATCCAATCTCGACTTATTTTTATAACCCTGATTAATATTAATAAATATTTACATAGTAAAATGAAGTTGAATTAGTTACGAAGAGGACAAGAATATATTAGTGGTCGATTAAATGAGACATTAATTTGAATGAAGATTGCACACGCGTAAAAATAGACTCACTTAGGAAAGTGTTATGATTCAGTTGAATTATTTGAAGTTAAATAGAGGAAGAGCATTATAAGTTGATTTGGAGTAGAATAGTGGACGACATGAATAGAAGTCGGGAATTATGAAAATTATGGTCCGAGGTTGAGAATTATGGTTTGTCGGCGAATATTATAAGTTCATTTGCACTTGATTGCATTTGGTTATTTTCGGTCATTTAATTTGGTCCTTAATTTTTGGAGATTGGCAGTTGATTGCATCCAAATTAATATATATCTCATATCACTATATATATCTAATCAAAACAGCCAGCTGACACAATCATGAAAATATCCCAACATGATCATAACATTCGTACATAATAATTAAAAAATCGCAACACATGTATATATCTCATCAAACCACCACAACATAATATTACACATATTGGGAGAAGATCCTTAAGACATAATCAAAATCTATCCCAAAGGGAGAAGATCCTTAAGAAGTTAAGTATGTCTATCCCAATGTTATAAATCCCCCATTTCGTTATACAATATTACCAAAATTAATTAGAAATTAGAAAAAATCAACAACAAACTAATTAAACATCTACATTATATGTTTGTGTCAATAAAAACAATAATTTAAAATAAACAATGAATTCACTCATTATGATATTAAACAGACTTAGAGAAAATATGAACAAAGCTTAGTCCGCTTAATTTGGGTGTAAATTAGTATAATTAACCTACACAATTAACTAACATGATTAATCAAATTAAATACAAAAATTAGCTAATTCATTATATATAAATGCTAAATAATCTAAAAATCCCCTAATAAATTTAAATAATTAACCTAAGTAATTAATTGTACCACATAATTATAATTTAATTACCTTTCACCGAAGTACGGAACGCCGGAGCGGCAGAAGGCGGCTCGGAAAGGCTGAGAGAGGAGTCGGGCAGCGACAGGCGTAAATAAATAAACCCTAATTAAATAATTTAAACTAATTAATTAAACATAATTTAAAATAATTAATCTTATTAATTAATTAAACATAATTTAAATAAACATAATTAAATTACCTTTCACCGGAGGTGGCGGCGCCGGAGCGGCAGTAGGCGGCTCCGAAAGGCTGAGGAATGAGTCGGGAGGCGGCACGCGTAATTTACAAAATCCTAATTAATTCAAAAAACCAAATTAATTAAATTATGACATAAATTATACAAATTATCACTAATCTAATTACTTAAATTACGACATAAATTAAACAAATTAGCACTAATCTAATTAATTAATAAAAACATTCTCTTAATTAAACCTAAACTTACACAAATTAAAATTATTAACACTAATTAATCTAATTTCACAAATTATAATTATAAACACTTACAACAAATTACACAATTAAAATAATTTCACTAATTAAATTAACTTAACAATTAATTAGACAATTTGTTAATTACTAATTTGTTATTAAAAATTACAACAAAATAGACCATTAACAATTTAATTAAAAAAAAATTAACATAGTAATTCACAATAATTAGCAAAAAATTACAAAAAACCAAAAAAATTAACATAATTAATACTAACAATTTCATTAGATAATTTAATTTCACTAATTTAATTAAATTGCAACATACAACACTTTAATTTCACTAATTAAATTAACTTAACAATTTACATAATTACACTAATTTAATTACTAATTACAACAATTGCAACTTCAAAATTAACATAATTACAACAATTTAATTACAAAAATTAACATAATTACACTAATTTAATTACTAATTACAACAAGTGCAACTTCAAAATTAACATAATTACAACAATTTAATTACCAAAATTAACATAACAATTAACAATAATTAGCAAAAAATTACAAAAAAAAATAAAAAATAACATACCTTGCTTTGGGGCGGCGGCAGCGGCTGGCGGCGCGGCAGCGACGGCGGCTGGAGGGCTGGAGGCGCCTGGATATGTCTGGGGGCGGCGACGGCGCGGCGAGGCGGCGGTGGCGCAGAGAAGCTTAGGGGGGGGAATGAAAAAATGGTGAGACATTGCGTAGAAGGAGTGATAGGGATGAAATTAGGGTAGAAAACTTACCTTTTCGCCGGTGGAGGAGTGAAATCGCCGGTGGGGGAGGAAATACGGCGAGGGGCAACGAATTGGTGTTCTGTTCGGTGAAAGAGGAGAAGTCTCGTAATATAGGGCGGGGCGACGGACTGGACGACGGACCAGTCCGTCGCCCGAATTAAATTTAAATAAAAAATAAATATAATACATAACGACGGACTAACGACGGAAATGTCTAGCGACGGATATTTCCGTCGTCAAGTCCGTCGCTACATTTGGCGCGAACTTTCGCGCAATATTTTTGGTCGCCAGTCCGTCGCCAGTCCGTCGTTAGAACTATTTGTTGAATTCCGTCGTTAGTCCGTCGCGAACTGACGACGGATTAATAATCCGTCGTCAGTTCCGTCGCCTGTTCAGTGTTTTTTTGTAGTGACGACAAGGATTATGTTCCGAATAGTTTGTCACTAATGCAAAACTAAAGCAAATCACTCTGAGTTTCTGGCACTAGCATGATTTATCTGCCATCTATTCTTCAGATTATGATTTACCTGCCTTCTATACATTACAGTTTTCAGTATACTGTTTTGAATTTGATATCACAGTTCTTTCACTTATTTAACACAAGAAGAGACTACCACTCATATTGGGAGGAAACTTTGAACTTCTTGAACTATGTAAGAAATACTGAGGTTGTTATGACAGCCATGCAGAGCATGCTAGTATGTATTGCACTTATCTTGTATATAAGAGTAAGCGTAAGAAAATACCTCGCAGCAAGATATCATCCTTTCAATGACAACAGCTTTTTTCACCTAAACATGATGAGCAAGATATTATTCATATCAGTGGAATTAATAGGACACAATACAAACAGTTTCAGAAAGTTCCTCAATCTTACTTCTTTGAAAGAAAATAATAGAAAAATCTACTGATAAACTTGGTATCTGGCCCAACAGATACAATCTCAAGAAAAGTTGAACCAATCTAAAGCATCAACCATTGTGTGTGAGAGATTTTATCCATATCTTGCAACTGAACCTAAATGGACTTGGAGATTTCACCACATACTTGGTAAAGCCTTTACAAATAAGATATAGCATACATTAAATGGGTACTGAAAAACACTTAAAATTCACAAGAGAAACAAACATATCTTGTGAGACAACAATCTTTCCAACAAGCAACTAAGCATAAATAAGTGGAGACAAGCTTGTTTGGTTTGTAATACCCTACTATTCTTGAATTTCAAGCACTTCAAGCACAAGAGGCTCAACATCCTTTTCAGCTCACTAACATGATCAGGATGGTATATAGGAGTTGGCAACTCGATGTACCCAAAATGGCCTGAAACATCAAGAATGGTGTTAAAGAAATTCAGTTGTCAAATATGTGAAGTAAATGATATGATATGACATGATATACGTCCTTCTCATTCATTCATATAAGTCAAAACTTGATCGATGGATTAGTAAACCTTCACATTGTCCGGCTTCACCCGTACCGCAGGACTCACATTTGCCGGTTTCAAGTGGCAGACCAAGAAAAGGAGTTGAGGGAACGGTAATTCCTAAACATCTTTATACAGCAACTCGAACTTTGGTATACGCTCAGGAGGAAGCGGGCAGTTTATGATTAGCTTGCCCTTCATTGCACCTCTATATATGGCCTGCAATTACAAATGTTTAAAATATAGAAGAGGAATAACAACAAACTTTGCAGTACTGCACAAAAAATTTACATGATGAAGCAAAAAGAGAAGAAAGAAAGAAAGAAGCGGTATACTGGTAACTGGTAAGGGAGTTAGACATAGAGTTGATACTTTCTTAAAAGTGACTGCATAAAGGAGTCAACTAAATCACTCGGTAAGTCCCTTAATAAATTCATTTCCAACTGTTGTCTTGCAGGCAGCTCATCGAAAAGATATTGATATATTTCCTAATAATATGGATTAATACCAATCTGGACATATATTAACATTTGGAACAGATTTGTCGACATGGCAAATGGTAAGAAGTGCGGACTAGCTAAAAGATCTGAGCTGATTCAGAGCGAGCCTTGTGTTGCTCCATAAGAAATTTCTCAGATGTGAAGCTACTTAAGATTAGGATTGTAGATGTTTCAGGACAGTGAGTGCCCTACAGCAGAAGAAATGCATCGATTGTTATATGATGAAGAGTGAAGTTGGGATTGTTCTATTGATAGTAGCTCTTTCTGAGATGGAATGATTCATATACATGCAAACTTTCTAAGCTGGCCAAATCCTATGTGTTCAAAAGAAGAATGAATAAAAATAAATCAGAACCTGACTGAGAATGTAGTCAGTATTCTTCACTGCATATGAAATAAGCAAGTAAAACATAGTGAATCATGTATATATGCATTATGAAAGTTCGTCTCAGATTTCAGTATCTGGCAGATCAGGTACCTCGGCTACATCTACAAAGTCTTGCTTTTCCTGAAATGTACCGACCCATTTAGTGTGATCTGCACTTCTGCGAGAGGTAAGGAACAAAGATTAGCAAGCTGCAAATATATGAATTGCCTACAGTGCACAAAGAGGGAGGATTCCACCAACTTCAAAATATAAATTCAACTAAAAGAAATATTATAAAATAAATGGAAAGTTTGAAATAAGTACATTTGGATTCCACCACATTAAATTTTCTTCAAATATAAAATAGGTAAAAGGCCATATTATCAAGATATTAGACAGTTTACATGCACTTGACTGGACTTGGATTGTCAATATAGTCGCAAGAGGCAACGGATTCTAAGAAAAGGAAACATTATATTTCAATATTGTATTTTCTCATTTCCCCTAATGAATAACACAAAGAAAGATCTGCTTATGCTGGAAATACCTCAAACCCAATGTTGTGAAAAGCCTAAGGCGTAGTTAAGACGTTTTACCTAAATGAGGCGAGGCGTAAGCCTCAAACTTATGAATTTTTTTAATTAAAATAACAAATACTTAAAATAGAGAAAACAAACAAAACATCAAATTTAGGAGTCTTTAAAACATCAAATTAAAAGTGCAAATGATTAAGTTGATCTTAGATATTAATATTGTTTTAATTTTTATATTTCACCCATTGAGTTCTAAAAAATTGCATTGTCTAATAATCTAGCTTTGTAATACGTTTATGATAGGCAGTGAAAAATAAATAAATTATCAAATAATGAACGGAGAGCTGCTACAACTGCTGGCGGATGGCCGCTGGTACAACCGTGGGAACATGAAGAATAGAGGTGGAGTGTGTCTGAGTGTTACCCTTTTGTTTCCTACTTGTTTTATTTTAATTTTTTAACGTTACAAGTTACAACTTATACTTAGAAATAAATATAGTTTAGAATTTTTTAACTTTAATTAAAAGTTGAGTTTTAAAATTCACAAAGGCCCAAAAAATCAGCCCAAATATGAATTAATTTTTCTAATTGATGTGTATAGACTCAAAATGCCTTGCGGCGGTGGCGACGAGGCGTAAGCCTCACGTAAATGAGGTGCCCGCCTCAATTTGAGCAACTGAGGCTAAGCTTTCTCTGACCAAGTCGTATTGAGGCGAGCCTCAAGGCTTAAAGCTCAAACGATTTTCACAACAGAGCTCAAAACCGTACAAAGAGAAATCTGGACGAAACAAAACGATAAGGGGGCAAATATGAACCTAGAATACACGTTCACCTTTGTATACATGGGGAGAATTCTGCATGAATGAAGGGGCATAATACTAGCAATCTAGTAACAGTGCAGTATTTTTGCCTAATATATTTCTAAAACAAAACATTAAAGATGCTAGCAGAAACAATGATATTCAACAATCTAAACTTCTAAATAACTTTTCTTTCGTTAATTCCCTTCTTGTGTAAGGTAAAAACTGCAGGTTTAAATTCACATACAGTCTAATTTCCTCCATTTACTGCAAGAATTATTTAGTACATAAGTAAGCGGTGAATCATAATTGAATTAACTCGATGGTGAAACTGGAGATATCAGATTAAGACAAAAACTGAACTAAATGGCGAAGGGATGGGAGTACCCGCTATTCATTTTCATGTGCTGAGCATTGAAGAAGAATACGATGGAGGGAACATAAGTAATATCAAAATACTTGAGATAAATTTGAATCTCCTCCGCCGCCGCATCAACTAGCGCCACCGTCGCGAATTTCGAGATGTCTCTTGCCAATTTATACAGCTTCCAAAGGAGAAACAAAAAGTTGTTAAAACAGCAATTCGAGTACAATACAGAATAATAGATGAATTGATTGGGTAAGAAGAAGAGGTACGATATCGTCGAGTTGGAGGCTGACGGTGTCGGAGGAGACGCCAAATCGAAGGACGAGAACTTTGTCTAAGGTGTCTCTGATGAGAGAATCGACATCTTGCTTCCTCTTCAGAGTCGGCAGCAAATACTCCATGGTTACGAATCAAGGGTTGGGGAATTCAATTTCCTCTCCAGTTGAGGACGAGGACCCCGACGTCCTTCGGCCGGAGGCCCGTGTTCGCAAAGAGAAAGAAGGGGTGGGGTTGAAGAGGGAGTAGACGAATTATTAGGGTTTTAATTTGGCATGGAGAAAGAAGGGAGAGAATAACATAAGTTACACTAATATAGATTACGATTTATTAAAATCCGTTATCATTAACATAAGTTACACTAATATAGATAACACTAACTGTTATCTATTTGAAAAACACGCTCATAGATAACGGTATATTAAAAATACCGTTATCTATGTGGTGTTATCTATTTATAAATTTCTTGTAGTGAACAGAAAAAAAAGAAAGAAAGGAGAAATCTGTAGACAACACTAGAAAACAAGTTAAGGATTCAAGAAAGATCTCATAAAAATTTGTAAAAGCTTGAACAAAACTTTTGTTTCTTCTTCCCCCATCTCTGCATAACCTGCGACAAGAGAAAAGGAAGAGTTGTTAGAAAAGACAAATAAGTAGTGTGCAGAATAGGTAGAGAAATGACGTAATTGAATCTTTTCATGCTTTCAGAATTTGCTAAATATAGTGCTTTTGACAGAGAAAATCAGGAAGAGAAATCAAAACGAATCTGCATACATCAAGCACCTCACCACCCAACCTAAACTCCCCTTACCACTATAAATACCCCTACTCCTACCTATAGAACTCTTTCTCACACAAATAAAAAGAGTTTAGTAAACAAACAAACACTTGAAGGTTTAGCTCAAAACATCAAGGAGAAGAGTGTCGTTCATTCCATTGTAGTAAAGATTCTTCCACATTTCAAACGAGAGCATATTAATTAGCTCTCTTTCAGGTAACAAAATCCTAAAACCTAGCTTCTAATGTTTTAGAATTTTATTTTAGTTAATATATGTTATATAGAAGTTTCAAAGTATCATTTCAGAAAAACAATCAACCTCTTTAAAGTTCTATCAGTAGCAACCATTTAGAACAAATTAAAGATTATTATCAAACAACCCTTAATAGGAAAGCAACAGCTTCAATTTAAAACTTCTTGAAGTTTCATTTCTGCAAACGAAGATTTTTTCCTAATCCTATTGATTGAAGCTGTTAAGTTCACAAACTTCACTTAGGGAATTAGATATAGAATGATCTCATATAAGAATTTATAAATCTTAAAACTTGAACCTATACAGTAGACTTGGATTTAAACCTCATTATAAGCAAACATAAATCAGGAGATCAAACTCTAAAGATTAGAATGAACTAGAACTCTTGCCCAAGAACACATATTTAACAAAACATTCAAGGGAAATGTTACAGCAAAAACTTAAAAGAAGCAAGGGAATAAGAACGATTAATTAGAACAAGAGATAATGAAATTCTGTAAAGGGATTAGAATTTAGGATTTACCCTTGAAAAATGGAGCAGAGGTTCAGCGATGGCCGGGCGCCAGAACCGGAGAGAGAGCAAAGGGATCGGAGAAGGATTACTTGAGGGCGAGCTCGATGCCGAGGAGAGAGAGCTACGTCTGTTGCTTTCTTCCGAGGATGATGAGATCCGAGAGAGAGATTTTCACCGAGGCGGAGGGCGGTGAGCTCCGAGGAAGAAGTCAGTAGAGCTCGATGGAGATTACGAGAGAGCAAAAGAGAGCCGTCGAGGGAGAGATGAAAATGGCGGAAATAAATCGAGTATAGCGTGTGTGTGAGTACGTGAGTTGTCAGCTACAGATGAAGAAGAATGTAAGAATCCGTGTGGTGGGAGCCCGTTAGCCCAATGGATTCACTAACAAACTTGATACTAGTCTTCCTTTAATTAAAAATAATTAACCATTAAAAATAATTAACCATGTTACAAACAGAATAAAGGTTAGCATACATTACATTTATGGGTTGGGTTAGCTCGAAAGGAAGAATATGAAATCAATAAGATATGGGCCACACATATTTAAATATGGAGATGGGTCGAATCTTTAAGTTGATTAAGTCTAATTTTAGATTATTTTAATAGGAATTTGAGTTGATTTTTATTAGCTTGACCCTGATTTAATAATAAAAAAATCTTGAATCCAATAATTATTAATAAGTATTAAATGAGATTTATACTAAACTACAAGTTTTAAAAGGACTATAACCCAAATAAGAAAATTAAGCAAGTGGAATTATTAATAATAATTCTAGAATTCATTATCTAATCATTTTTGGATATGACAAGTTAGAATTTAACATCGTAAATCAATTTAAATTCTTACAAGAAATTTTAAAAGTACTTGAACAATAGTCAAGTTAAGACTCGAGAATAATTCTCGAAATAATAACGGATAATATTTCCTTGCACTTAGAGAATTTTAGACATATTCAGAAATTGTATCTCACTTGAGATTTATTTAAAGGTTTTGATGAGAGATCAGATCCGCGTTTCGAGAACGAAGTCATCACCAGTCGAGACTATTCAAGTAGGCTTTTCTTACTCTATAAATTATGTGTGCATGACTTTAGAATGAAATTAGTTATTTTCAAAGTACTGTATTGCCATAAATGTTTCAATTTATGTACGATGCCTATTTGTTTATTTAAAATCGAATTCGGGTCACAGTAGATTAGATATCCTACTCGAACTAGTGTACACATGACCGTGAGTCATCTAGAGGTTGATCGGTCAAGTGTTCATGGGAGGTGGCCACTTACCCGGCACAAAGAAACTTCAGATATGGTTGATTACAAAGAACTTAGACTGATCAATCGAACTTTAAGTATTCACAAAAAGATTTTAGTGAACATAGGTTCTTTAGAGACAAAATCCGTATATTTCACTTTCAATGGCATGACAGATATATATGTATGAGTGCGATTTCGGCATATGTCTACTGAGTACTTTTGTACTCAACCATGCATGTATTTCTAAACGTGCAAATTGAGTGATGGTGAATGAGGGGTGCTACGTTCGGGATTTTGTCGATCTCTTGTTAGTTGACTATTGGGGGTTCTACGTGTCTTCATACATGTAGAACTTATATCGATCCAAATGTCTTTCCGCTGTTAGTTTGAGATCATTATGTAATAAACTCAACGCTTCAATTTCTTTCATAATACGTTGAGATGTATTGAGCCTAAAACTCAAGTCCTTTTATGCTAATCATGTAAGCTAAATTATTCAACTAGTTATGAGATTGTTGTTCAATTATCTCCTTGTTCCTTTTTTCCATTTCTATTCTCGTTTCTTTAATCCATTCCCTAGTCACGGTTTTTCCGACTTTACTCTCCTTAATAGAGTGCGGTCGTGACATTTTCTTATAAAAAGTAGACTAATAATTGAATCAAATAGAAACCAACCTTTAGGTGTTAACTAGGATCCATTATAATCCAATTGATTAATATATAATTGATAGTCTGAATCTAATTTTAAATTATTTGAATATCTTTTTGGATAAGATGTAAATAGCAGTGTAGTGAATTTAAATTATTTCATATCTTTTTTTTAATTCTTGCAGATTATATTTGTTGATTATGTTTTAATATCATGTAATTTTATTTAATTATTTTTTACTATTTTATATTAAATAAATATTAAATTATATCCTAATTAATAAACCGTGGTCGAAAAATGACAATCAATAGTGAATTTAGAGATAATTATATTGAAACATAATTTTATTTTGTTATTTTTTTTTAATATTTTATAATAAATAAATGTTAAACTATATCATAATTAATAAACCGTAGTCGAAAAGTGAAAATTAATAATTAAAGATAATCACGCTAGAAAGATATTACGTAGGAATGAGAAATGAATACAAATAATAAAATTGGAGATAATCATGCTGAAAATATATTATGCATGAAAGATAAATGAATCATGCTGGAAAGATATTATTTATGAGAGAGAAATGAGTAAAAATAGTTATATTAAATTATTACGGTTATAATCATAATAACATAATTACATTTATAATCTTTAAAATATAAAATAATATATATATATAATATAAAATAGCCAAATAAATTATAAGTGTAGATCAAAATAAATAAACGGCTATGATTTAATCATAAATAACACGCAAGAACAATATTAACATTTTAATTCTATATATATATATATATTTAAGGTTTAAGCCTTTAAGGTGAGCTTTTTCATTATATTAATTAGTCATAATATTCTTTGTTTTTAAATGTTATAAAATGTGAATTATTATTGTTGTGTGAGCAAAATATTTTGCTAAGCAAAAAAATATTAATTAAAATAAGCGGTTATTTTTCATATTAATATTTTTCTATTATTGTTTTGTATTGTAAAAATATTATCTATAAACATTTTTATTTTTCAATTTTCTTAATTTATTTTACTTTATCCATACAATTAGTTTCTTATTAAAAAGTAGAAAGTACAAATATAAAGAACATATTAAAATGTAACATAGATTCCAAAAATATCTATATATAGTAGTTCACATACTTGAAGAAAAAAAATTACATATCCACTCATTTGAAAATAATTTAAATTTTCTAGTGTGTATTTTTTTATTATACATACGGTCACATTTCCTTATTAAGCTATCTCATTAAATGTGGTCATTTTATCAAAAGAAAAAAAATTATCTTTAAAATATTAATTTATATTACTTTTTTAAATAAAACACTTTAGTTTTTTAAAAAATTTCATATTAAATTTCCTATGACAAATATATAATACAGAAAGTTCAATTTTATAATTTTGTCCCGGACCTCTTTATCATGAGGACCTGTCTTATTATCGAATATCGACTCATGATATTGTGTAAACCCTAATTTAAAATATTATTCAACCTAATTGACAAATAAAATCTAATAGAAAATAAATAGCCTTATGTGAGAATTATATAAATTCCATTGTAAATAAAATCCAATTTAACGATTAATGAATCATTTGATTCCAAATTATTTTTCGTAAAAATGAAAAATTTAATAATGAAGCAAACATTCAAAACAGCATCTTAGGCGCATTGTTAGAGCATCCCCAATGTGGGACTCTCAAATGGGAGTCTCGGTGGCAAAATCGTAATTAAATAGAATTTTTTTGGGTGGGGTTAGAGATGTTTTGTCGGTAGGTAGCAGTGAGAGACTCTCACTTTCGGACTTCGTAGTCTCTACTTTAATAATTATAGAATGATTGAATTTGGAAAAAATTATATTAATTTAATTTGTTAATTAAATTTGTAATATAAAATAAATATGAAAAAAAACTAAATATTTGATTAATGTTTTAATTTATTTAATTAAATAACATTAAAATTCAAGTATACAAATTTTAGAAATTAAAATTTCATTAATTTTAATTTCAAATACAAAATACAAAAAATTGAAATACGAAAACTGAAATACGAGAATTGAAAACACGCGGAATTAAAATACAACAAAGGAAACGAAAAAACACACTAAATTTAAATCCCCAAATCGAGAGTAGATTTCTTCAATTAAATCATGCTCGAGCATCTCGTGAGCACGCCTATCTCGGACATTGGCCAAACGCTCCATGTACTCCTTGAATTGTTCATTGGCACCGCGAATTGCTTCTTCGGGCGGAGTGGAGGAGGAGCTTGATTCGGTCTACGGTGCCCAACTAGTCGCATATGGACCTTCGTCTTCAACAATCATGTTATGCAAAATAATGCAAGTATACATGTCGGATAAATGTTCACGAAACTAAAGGTGTGCCGAACCTTTAATGATTGCCCATCATGTCACGTCCCCATTCCACTTCTCTATGTAAAATCGAGGAAAACGTGACTCGGAATAAAATGCGGGTAACGAAAAGAAATGTAAGCGTTGATATTTGGATGAAACATGAAACGTATCACAAAAGATGGAGATTTCAATAGAATTTGTTATCATGAAACCCCAAGTACATAAACGGAATACATAGTTCAACGCCAAAAGAAATATCTAATAAGTTCTTGAATCTAAAACAAAAGTCGGGCAGCGGAAACTGGATCAATATCGAGATTTACATGTATGATGACATATAAATCATAGAGAGTAAAAACGAAAGAGTTTTGACAGAACCACCACTGAGCCTTCCACTTCGTCATCACGACTTAACCTGCACATTTATAAATATATGCAGGGCTGAGTACGAAAGTACTCAGTAAACACGTGCCGAAATCACATTCGTACAATATATTTGCCATTGCCGTAACATAGTGCAACATAGGGATTTTTGTGACTAAAGAACCTATGTTCACTAAAATTCTTGTGTGATCTTAAAAGTTCGACTGCGCAGTCTAAGTTCTGGAGTAATCAAACATATCTGTAATTCTGTGTGTCAGGAAAGTGGCCACTTTCCGCGAACACTGAACCAGCCAACCCGCTAAGATGACTCACAGTCCTGGTGTACACCAACCTTAAAAGATATAAATCTTTAAAGGCCCGAAATCGATTAATTGTTCAACAGATACGCATCATACCGAAATATAAATATTTTCGACAATGCAATACTTCATAAAGTTTTTAAAATTCTAAAGCATTTCTAAGCGAAAATAGCAATTTGGTACAACGCATACGATTTGATTTGTAAAAGAAAGCCTACTTGATATGCTTCTTCGTCAACGAAAATCTGGTGCAGATCGGCTGAAATTTCCTTTCGCTGAACCTTGATCGTAATTAAGAGGAAAATACTCATCGTGAGTATATAATTTATTTCAACTAAAAATGAAATAATACTTCTATTATTCCATTAATTTCTCTAATCTTTTCACTCGACTAATATTCGAGTACTTAAAGATTTTTATAACCATTAAAATATTACTACTGATTTCATAACTTAATAGCTCTAATTTATTGGATTAAACCTAACTATTTATATTCAATCCCTTTAATTACTAACTTAATCCAAAGATTAATTTTATCAAACCATAATTAAGGGATAACTTAATTTCTATCTATGATAGATTATGTTTCATAATTCATAAGATATGATGTTGATTTTCATATATGTTGTAGTAAAGAGATAGAACATCATGTTTTAAGTTGGATTATGCAAAGAATTCTTAGAGATGATGGATAATTAAATTTTCCCTAAATTACTACATGAACCCTAATTTGAGGTTGTGAAATTTGCATGAATTTGCTTGATTTAAGTATGGATAAGTGTCATTAGGCATCAATAAACATGATTAGAGTAAGAAATTAGAGCAAAATCCAAATTGTCTAGAACATGTATGATGGCCGAAATATTGGAGGATTTGTTCCCTAAGATTTTGATTTTATTTGTGTAATTTGAGATCATAATTTGAGATCATAATTGAGCTAGAATAAACCGTCCAGGTGGGCTTTCTAACCAAAAGCTATGCACGTGCTAAAGATTTGTTTATGCTTTATGTTTTTATGTTAAGAAGTTGACTTGCTTATGTTTTAAGCATGATTGCATATTGCCTATCTACGAGAGAATTACGATATCGGCCCTACGCCGGACGAGCTGCCGGTAAGGGTTTGTGTACACATATGTGACCGTGAGCCGGTGAGCGGATCGGCCGGTCATAGTGTTGAAGGGGAGGCCTACCTTTCAACACAAGAAGTGCGTAGATATGGTATTTCAGATTTCAGATTTATGTCTGCAGACACATTTTATGCATATTCAGTTACATTAATTTCAGAAAAGAAAGATTTGGCAAGTCAATATTTTAGCTCTATGAGCAAGATTTAAATGTTTTGGCATGTGTCCACTGAGTGCTTTATGTACTCACGCCCTGCATGTTTTTCTTAACGTGCAGGTTGAGCTAGAGATGGCGATGGATTTGAACACTGTAGTTGTTATGTCATATGAACTGTTGAGTAAATCCTAGATTGTCTTGTTGACTGATATTGGATATTTTGTAAGTAGAGTTATATGTCGTCATACATGTAGCTCAATTATTTCTTCCGTTGCGATCCTTGGTTTCGTTGTCACTTGAATATTTGGTACCTTTGTATTGGGTTAGCCTTTGTTACCCATGGTGGTACTTTCCTTTGTGGATTATCATGTTCTATGTCTCTTTCATGGTTGTTTGAGTTGATCTTTGTTAGATTGGGAACTCCAAGTTCATAAATTGTACAAACTTTGAATTTGCTAGAAACAGGGCAGCTCGTTGAACCCCCTTTTTCGTGAGTTGCATAAGTCCGAATTTTCTGAATTTGGTGTCATTTTAAAGATCTTTTCGATACCTTTCTAACAGTTCTTTCGGATCTTAATTCGGAGCTCAGATGAGAAAGTTATGAGCTTTCGAAGTTGATATGTCCGCCCTGCCCTGTTTTCCGCGAAAGTTAATTTGAGTTCCTTTGTATTAAACATCAATTGCTAGAGTTTCTTCCAAGTTATTTAAGTTATGGCCTAATCTCTTGACTAAGAAAGGGTTAAGAAATTGGGCTGTGACAGATACGCATCATACCAAAATATAAATATTTTCGACAATGCAATACTTCATAAAGTTTTTAAAATTCTAAAGCATTTCTAAGCGAAAATAGCAATTTGGTACAACGCATACGATTTGATTTGTAAAAGAAAGCCTACTTGATATGCTTCTTCGTCTAACGAAAATCTGGTGCAGATCGGCTGAAATTTCCTTTCGCTGAACCTTGATCGTAATTAAGAGGAAAATACTCATCGTGAGTATATAATTTATTTCATCTAAAAATGAAATAATACTTCTATTATTCCATTAATTTCTCTAATCTTTTCACTCGACTAATATTCGAGTACTTAAAGATTTTTATAACCATTAAAATATTACTACTGATTTCATAACTTAATAGCTCTAATTAATTGGATTAAACCTAACTATTTATATTCAATCCCTATAATTACTAACTTAATCCAAAGATTAATTTTATCAAACCATAATTAAGGGATAACTTAATCCATTTTTAATACCCAATCTGGGCCCACTCTACATAATTAAGAGGCCCATAACTAATTAAAATCGAGCCCAATCTATCATTCTATTATTCAGCCCACTAATTTATTTGCTGGCCCGTTTGGTTGATTTATTTTTTGGCCCATCCGTTTAATTCACCATTCAGCCCATTCGTTTTATTCATCACTAGCCCTACTTAGTTTCCCAGTTTTCTTCTTCTTTCTTTCGCCTCTCGTTCCTGTTGTTCTTCCTTAACACAGACACTCTCTACACTCACTCTTCGCTACTTCAAATTTCTTCTCCTCTCGGTTGTTCATCTGTCTTCCTCGCTTCAACACCCTGAGGTAATCCTTCTCTCTCCTTTCTATTTCCAGATTTTAGCTTTTAGAATCTAAATTTTCTGTTTTGAAACCTAGATTTCTTTTACTGTTTTCGATTCTCCCCTTTCCGTATTTCAAAGTTTCATTTCGTGAATCAGTATGTTTAGGTTTAGATTTTTCTTCTAGAATTGTTTTTAACCTCTTAATTCTTTACTCTCTGCCCTATCTCTCGATATGTAGCAAAAATTTTACAATAATGAGTGTTCGTCGGAGCTCTCTAACTGCAGTCCCTGGGCTTTTCTTTTAAAGGTAATCTTCTAGTTCTGTTCTAATATTTTCGGGTTCATAAGATGCATGTTCTTTTCTCCTTCCAAATTCTGGTTTCAGAAATTTGACAAAGCTGTGATTCGAATTTGGGTTCAAATTTTGGAAATTCTTGTAGTTTAGATTTTAATTCCTTCGTTTTCTGTATGATTAAAACTCTTTCAAGTTTCTGGGTTAAACATTTGGCTATACCGTAGTTCTATTCTGAATCTGGGTTGTGAAAAAGGACGAAGCTTCTGTTTAGTTTAAGAGTTTCAAATTCTGATTTGTTTAAAGTTTTAATCGAGTTCTGACCTTGGTTTTTTTCTTATTCTTGGCTGAGGAATATATATATTGGTTGCTGGTCTGATTTTGATTTGCTCGTTGAAAAGTTTCTGAAGATTTGTTGCTGTGAGGTAATCTCTGTATTGTTAATTTCTGATATTATTATATCTTTTGAGTTGGATTTCTTATTCTGGAGGTTAAAGTGTATAGATTATGTTCTGGAGATTGAATATCATAAAAAAAACATAAGTCCAGTTCTAAAAAAAATCAGAATCTATATATATAAGTGTTTATATTTTCTGTTTTTAAATCTGCAAGTTGTTTTCTAGCAATATAGGATCTAAAAAGCTTCTCGATATTCTCAGTTCTAGGCTTGCAAAATCTGAACTTAACCATTTAAAAGCTTCTATCTTCTTCTTACTTCTTTGTTCTGAATGTTTTGTGAAAGAATGAGTCTAAGTTCAGTTCTCTTTTCTTTTGTGATTTCAGTAACGCATGTTTCTTTTTAAGAAAAACAGAAAGTCTTGAACTAATATTAAGGAATAAGACTAGAGTATTAACAGTATACACTCACACACATATATATACAGCTATATCTATGTTCTGAAATCAGTGCACCTATGTTTTAAGTTCTGAATCATATTTGAATACATATTTGAAGTTCTATGTTCTGCATGCTTAGCTCCATTTTAAACTCTTCACCTAATTCTATAAAGAAGGCAAAACTGAAAGCTTGAGGTCTGTTTTTACCTCACTATTTCTGAAAATTCTGAATGGAAATGACTTCTTAGTGGATAGGATTCTGAATGGGAATGACTTCTTGGTGGATAGGATTCTGAATGGGAATGACTTCTTGGTGGATAGGAGTTTCTTCGTAAGGTTTTGGTGTATGTGAAAACTGATTTCTTTTAAGATATAGAGAAGTGTTTCTCTTATGCACTTCTATGCGTATAAGTAGGAAGGCTACTAGTTAAGTTTGCATCTATCCCATAGATCATCTACATCAATCTAGTTTGCATATTTCACAGCTATAAACTCAAGTGTTATGTTAATATGTTCCTGAATTCATTGACTTCTGGGGTATATATTAATGTGATATTATCTTATATGGTGCAGGGACAGATTGTGGAGTGTAAGAGGAGTGCAACTCGACCTGCAGCCATGCTGCTTTCAACTCTTTTGCTTTTACTTATTCTGCTTTTCCTTATAGTCTTATGTAACAGAAAGTCATGGCTTAATGGTAGTGCAGTACAGTTGGTTTTCTCCCATAAATTTTTAAGAAACAAATCTGATCTGCAGATTTGTTTTTTTACCATCTCTTCCCTTAGTACTTCTAGATGCATGACTTTGTCTTTCCTTATTATATTTCTAATGCACGATAGTTTCAGATTTGAAACATGTAACCTCTAAGCTGTAATTATATATATATATACATGTATTTACCTATTGTAAGTAATTTGCATTATACTATATATCTCATTTCATTTATGCAAATAATACCATTCTACCTAATACCATTAGTTACATTTCTATTCTCCAATATATATATATAACTAAATACAGATTATCAATATCGAAACATTAATATACCAATCTTATAAGTATACCACTTCACTTGTAATAATTTAATCAATTGATTAATAAGAATCTAAACTATAAACCTTCTTATACATCATTCCATTATTAATGCTAAATAATATACCCTTCTATGGTATATAACTACACTACTAATTGTTAAATCCTTTTCTAAGTAATTTAATTATCTTATCGAACTTTAACTATCGATTATGCACCAAAAGAATCATTTAGTTCGTCTGCTTAAATATCCCCATTATCTAAACGAGCTTACCTAAATTTATCATTACTCCAATGACTATAATGCGCACGAAAAAAAATAATAGCTACTAATTTCAATTAGCTAATCGACATTTAAATTTATATAACGAAATTTTCTCGAGCAGATTTCTGATACATGATAATTAGTAGAAAATTTTTTTACGGGCCATTACACATCAAGATTGGAGTACTCTAAATGCTCGTTCAACATCCTTGCGTGCCGCTTCTTGCATAACCTTGAAACGAAACCGCTTCTTGTCGGTGGGCATCGGCATTGATTTGACGAAAGTCGGCCCACATGGGTAAGCATCGTCGGCTAAATAATAGCCCATGTTGTATTGTTTGTTGTTGGCCATGAACGTCACACGAGGCGCTTTCCCGTTGAGCACGTCGTTGAACACCGTAGACTGGTTGAGCACGCAAATGTCGTTCGCTGAAACCATCGATATATAGTAACGGAATCCGTTACAAATCCGTTACTAAAATTTTTAGTAACGGAATTTCTTGTTTTAGTAACGGAAAAATTTCGTTGCTAAAATAATTTTTTTTTGTAGTGTGTAATAATGTGATTTGAATTTTGATTAGCATGGGTAGTAGGTGGTGTTTGAGTCTTACTTGATATATTGTGTTTTAATTAACTTGTGTAAAGTGTGTTGTTTGAATCTCATTCAATATATTGTTTTACATTGAATTGTGTAATACGTGTGATGATGAGGTTCACTTATTATAAATGAAAAGTTTCAAATTTAAATATTGTTTTTGGAAATCCCAAAATGGAAAAATATATGTTCCCTCTGTCCACCAAAATCGTTTACATTTTGCCATTTTTGAATGTTCACCAAAATAGTTTACATTTCGAAATTTTAATTTATAATAAGTGGACCCACCACAATCAATACTCACACTTCAATTAAAAATAATAATTCAAGTGGGATTCAAACTCCACTCACTACATAGAATTCAATTTAAAATAATACTTTAAGTGAGACCCAAACTCCACTAACTACACATCTCTATTAAAGTCAAAATATACTATTAAAAAAACCCGTGCCGGGTCAAACCGTAAATCAATTTAGTGGACGGAGGGAGTACTATTTTCGTGAACGAATAAATTGTACAACAAGAACTACAGGCTATATATGGATATTCATTAACCAAGATTGGTTAATTAAGAAATCTTCGAAACAAGCAAACAAGCAAACACCTGAGAAGAAGGCTGTAGAATCGAAATTGAAATATTTTAAGATTAATTTCGGTCGTGCATCGCACGGGAATAAATTTCTAGTTTATTTTAAAAGTAAACATATATTAGTAATTAATTAAATATTTTAAATTAAATAACAGCTTGACTATAAAAGGAGCAGATCGTTAGTTATACGATCTGTATTATTCTTAAAAAGCTATCATGGAAATACTGATCACCATATTGACGAGTATATGTTCATTATAAACATCTAGTTAAATTATTTAGGAACAAATCGTTAGTTTAACGATCTGTCCCTAAATCCTGCAGCTAGTTGTCCTTTATAATTGTCATGGTTTTAGAATTTATTTTATCTAGAATAGATTTTATCAGATCAACATTGTAAAAAGGAGTTTGAAGTTTCAAACTCACTTATAGGAACGATCTGTGCTTTCTAGAATATGTAGAACAACTACAACTGTAAAAGAACAGATGGTTAGAAAAATCAACCGTCCTATATAACAAGTTGTTCTCTAGTACAGGATTTATGAAGATTTGAACCATCACGAGTAAATGATCTTAGAACAAACAGATCGTCTATACCAATTCACGCAGCCCGTTGTTACAACAAGCAGATTATTTTCTAAACAATCAGTCTCAAATCTTGTTTGCTGCATATATCAAGATGGACTCAAGAATGAAGGAGAATAATCAAAGTATTAATTTGGTATCAACCTAATTAATACTTGATGGACAACTCGATGGACAGATCTTAGGAAACGATCTGTTAGAAAAAGTCAAGCTAGTTGTCCCTCACATTAATTACGGTGGACTGCCGACATACCTAAATTTATTATAAGTCAACCACTTAGTGTGTTGTCACATCAAAGGAGATATTTTAAGAAATGAAGTACAAGAATATCATATTTATTGTACGATTAATCATACTAGGTATGACAAACTCTGGAAAATCACATGATTGATGGTTACAACACGCAATGCAGATGGCGCGTGCTTCTACAAACGTGTCATGCATTTTATGCAAAGTAGAAGGACTCTTCATCTTCTCCAACGGCTAGTTCCAACAATGGCGACTATATATACCACCATCACTTCCAAAAATGAGCACGAGAATTCAAACGAATGAAACTGCCATTACTCTGCTCAAAAATCTTCAAGCTCCCATCGCTCAAAAGCACTCCAACATTTCAGAATTTTCTTGAGTGTTACCTCCGCTTGAAGTTTGTATTTTCTGGAAAAATCTTTTCACAACTAAAGTTGAGGTCTAGTTTAGATCCAAGAAAGTGTATTTCTTAGATTGTAGTTATCAATCTTTGGAAGAAGAAAGTGTAATCACAGGACAATATCTAGATTTGATATTTCTTGTGGCTCGTACTCAACGAGTAAAAAGAAAACAGAGTTTAGTGGATTTTCGATCTAGTTCTTGATCGAGTCGTGGATGAAAGGAAATTTTATCCCGAACAACGTTAACTACTTATGTTCTTTATTTTCTTATTTGCTTTGTTTTATCATCTTCTTCATATCATATCTTAATTTGGTTTGCTAAAATCGTGAGTAAAGAAAATTGTTTTCATTTTAACAAGAGCATTAAACCACCAAATTCCGCACACGACTTAGTTTGAGTTTAACTTACAAAGTTATACTTAATCTTTGTCATTCACAACCTAAGGTATTATTTATTAAGTGTGCTTAAGCCTTATTGGTTATTCTAAAAATGAGAAAACCCTAAAAGTTGGAATTGGAGTATTTCTCCCCCATACATCAATCTTGCTTTTTCGGAACCAACAGGTGTTATCAGAGCAGTGGTCCATTTTGGCCATTGTTTCTGTTTCACATGAATTAATCTATGTGTGGTCATCTTGAATAGATCTAAGAAAACGTATTCACTTCATAGATCTTGGTTAAGTAAACACCCTTGTTGATCAGATATAGAATATGGTAGCGCTCGCAGTAGTAGTCTTCACAATTGGTGTTTCCAGGTGACAAACAATTGCCATCAACAAACGGACGAACAACAACCACGCCCATTCTTGATTTCAAATTGATTTTCTAGAAGACTTATTTATAAGGAAAATTTTCCAATGCAACTGAAATTTAAATCTGAACCTATATCTTTAAGTGGATCTCTAATTTATCAAAGTGGGAAGCGGGACAGATAAAGTATTTATTTCGTTCATATGATTTGACTAACGTGGAAAAAGTGATTGTATATATATATGCGAATGATAATAATTAATAAATTTATCAATATCTAATTAGTTGCAAGTTTTTAATTAATATATATTTAATTATAAATACATATACAATTTTCATTATAATAACACAATTTTGTTGCATAGTTAATTAATAAGATTAGTATATCAAACTAGTCATTTTAAAAATAAAAAAAAGTAAAATTTTATCCAATTTATAAAAAAAAATAGTAAAAAATATAAACATTTTTCTTGTATGTTACGTTTCTAAGTCTTGATGTTATTTGAAGTGTTAACCTAACATTTGTGTTTTTGTGTTCTTCACATGAATGCTGACCGGGACTCCAGCTCAGCATGACGTGGAATGGTGACATAGCACCCAGCTCAGCAGCCACATGGAGTGCTGACTCGGCAGCGTTGAAACAACACACGTAGGCTGGAGTAGAGACCAAGTCTTGAGCCATGTAGTTGAGATATTCATGCTAGTGGAATTCTGTTCCACAAATCCAGGAGTCAACAACCAACTGAAGACCAAGTCTTGCCATACAGTTGAGATATTTATGATAGTGAAATTCTGTTCCACAAATCCAGGAGTCAACAACCAACTAAAGTGGTTCCACAATTCCAGGCTGTTATGCGGAGACAACAACTGAACTGCGAGAATTGTGGAAGACATGGACCAACAGTTACTATATTCGTGGATCCAAGCCCCTATCTATAAATACTAGATTTATTCTTTGAGTAGATAGACGTTTTTGCAGATTAATTTCGTAGTTTTCATTCTATATGTTTCTTAGATCTTAAGAACATACATTTAGTATTTTAGTAATAGTGTTGATGTTATTGTGTTGCTCAACATTGTAATAGCTCAACGCTTGTTTTGATTATTCTTTTTGGCCGTAAGGCTTCCGTGTAGGTTATTGATTTATATATCCTACGCAAAAATATATCGTGTCTTCTACTTTAGCTTTCATAAGTTTTTCATTTAGAATGGTTGATACACTTTCAAGTGGTATCAGAGCCATCGCTCGACACATTGATTGTGGTCCTGACAGTATCACGACTCTAACACATCAATGGATCCGAACAGCATTGGAGTATTTCGACCTCCGGTCTTGGATGGCTCGAATTACTCGTACTCGAAGACATGTACCCGCTCATACATTAAGTCTTTAGACAGAAGAGCGTAGATTTCTGTGGAAAATGGGTGGTCACCACTAAAGGCCACTGTCGCACAGGGTGATGTGGTCCCAATACCACAAAGTTCCTGGTCGCGTGACCAAGTTGAGGCTGCCACGCTTGATGACCGCGCTCTAAACGCAATATTCTCCGCAGTCGATACAAATATGTTCAAACTGATCAAGAACTATAAGTGTGCAAAAGATGCTTGGGATATTCTGCAAAGACACTGTGAAGGCGATACCAGCATTAAGCAGTCACAATTGCGTATTCTCACCTCCCAATTCGAGAATATGAAGATGGAGGAAGAAGAGGATATTTCCAGCTACACAAAGAGGATTCTTGACGTTTCGAATGAGTGTCAAGATCTGGGAGATCCTTTTAGTAATAAAGTTCTGGTCTCCAAAGCACTGCGCACGTTACCACCTAGGTTTGACATGAAGGTAACAACCATTGAAACATCACAAGCTGTGAACACACTTGAGTTCACGGACCTCATGAACTCCTTCAAGACCTATGAGATGAATTTAGAAGCAAGAGGCACATTCACCAAGAAGAAAACAGTGGCTCTCACTGCGGACACACACTCGTCACCTTCGTGCAGTAGGCTAACTGACATAATGGAATCCAGTGAATCCGAAGAAGTTGAAGAGATCCACGAAGGAGATGATGTTGCCATGATCACCAGAAAATTCAATCGGATGGTGAGAGGATTCAACCGAGATAAAAAGGAAAGGCCCAAAGAACGAGATATACCACGTTTGGAGTACTACCAATCTCCAAAGAATGATAACAATAAAAAAAAAAACCCTGTTAGGAGAACACCTCACAACGAAGTGTTTAAATTCAGCTCCTCTAAGCTCGACAATGTACAATGCCATGAATGTAGAGGATTTGGGCACTTTGCGAATCAGTGTGCCAACACGCTTCGAAAAAGAGGGAAATCATATTGGGTGTCTTGGAATGACGATGAGCACGAGTTCTTTGAAGATGTTGATGAAGAAGGATCGTTCGAGAGCATAGCACTGCATGTAACAGTGACACCACTGAGAGTAGGCCAAAACATCGATTCCGAACCACTTTCGGACAGGTATGACCTTAACTATTACTCTAATTTATTTTGTTTGAATGCCTCGGTTGATGATGCAGGAAGTGTTGAGGATGACATAGACTCTGCTTGTGATGAAGAAAGTGATGATCATGATCTCGGTGTAATACGAGGACTAAAGAAGTTGTATGATGAGCTGTTGGGAAAATGGAAACAACAAGCATGAGATCTGGTGACCTCAACAGCTGAGATAACACGACTTAAAGAAGCCCAAACAAAACAGGAGGTGTTGATCACACAACGCGAAATAGAGCTCACCAAAGTGAAATCCCAACTTGAAGAAGCACAACTGACAATTCGTAAGTGGAATACTTGGACATATTCGCTACGGGAGATCATGGATAACGCAAACCCAAGCAAAAGGGGCCTTGGATATCTTGCACAGACTGTGTTTTGTCATGGGTCCACATCGGCAGGAGAAACATCCAATACCAAAGCAGATGTTGTGCTTACAGATTCACCAACACAGACAAAGCGAGGCAACTCTCAAGCAAAAAGAGGTAAGAAAGGTAAGAAAAGGAGTAAGTGACGTAGAAGGAAATATGTGTGTCATTACTGTCTCAAACCAGGCCACATAAAACCTTTTTGTTATCAAAAGAAAAGGGATGACAAGTCATATTATGTGCTGCCACAGTAACCCAAAATGATATGGGTAAAGAAAGCTGATCTAACATGTAATGTTGTTTATACAGCATTGAAAACTAACATTTCAGACACTTGTTACTTTGACAGCGGATGTTCACGTCACCTGACAGGTAACAAAATATTTCTTTCCAACTATGAAACTTATGACGGGGGAAATGTTTCCTTCGGTGGTGGTTCAAAAGGTAAAATCATAGGGAAATGTACACTTAATGTTCTTGGTTTACCTGCTTTAACAAATGTGTATCATGTTCAGGGGCTTATGGCAAACTTAATCTGCATAAGTCAATTATGTGATGGTAACATGCTTGTGAAATTCACTAAAGATGCATGTGAAGTATACAATAACAGAAACTTGTGTATCATGAAAGGCCAAAGGTCGTCAGACAATTGTTATATGACTGATAACCTAAAATGCAACAAGGCTCAAGTTGATGATGTTATACTCTGGCACAAACGATTAGGGCATACTAACTTTCGAAACCTTGGCAGGTTGGTCAAGATGGATGCAGTACGAGGTCTACCCAAACTTCGGAAGGCAGACCAGATCGTGTGTGGAGACTGTCAAAGAGGAAAATAATTACATGCCTCACATCGTACTCTACAACACCATGAACAACACTTTGGGACCAACCGATGCTTTGAACTTCTACATATGGATCTTGTAGGACCTATGGAAGTTGAAAGCATTGGTGGCAAAAGGTATGTACTAGTTGTGGTAGACGATTTTTTCCGATTCACATGGACCTAATTTTTACTAGAAAAATCCGAAATATTTGAAATATTCAGAAATATGTTTGCTCGGGTTGCTAATGTATTTGATGCTAGAATCTCTCGTATAAGATCTGATCATGGTCGTGAATTTGAAAATTCGCAATTCACAAGCTTCTGTGATGAAAAGGGAGTATGTCAAGAGTTTGTAGCACCAAAAACTCCACAGCAGAATGGGGTGGTCGAACACAAGAATAGGACCTTGATTGAGATGGCAAGGGTTATGCTAAGCTCAAAACAAATGGTGAAACATTTTTCGGCTGAAGTAGTAAACACCGCTTGTTACATCAACAATCGAGTCAACATTCGTCCAGGCTCATTCAAAACCCCGTATGAACTACTTAAGGGAAGAAAACCTAACCTAAAATATTTTCGTGTTTTCGGGTGTGTTTGTTTTATTTTAAATGATCGTGAGTATCTAACAAAGTTTGATGATAAGAGCGACAAAGGAGTATTTGTTGGGTACTCAACAAACAACGTAGCTTATAGGGTATTTAACCTTCGCATTAAGACAATACAAGAATATGTTAATGTTGTCTTTGATGACGCAGGTGATGTGAACAAAGAGGTAGAAGCAGAAGACGACGTATATCAAGGGGGAGTGGTTCTACCTCCTGTTGAAGCCCAAACTGCTCCACCCAACACAACATCCGGCAGTAATGAGGAAAATAATGTTACACAACAGGAACCAGAAGAAGAACAAAATGAGGTTCAAGAGATCACTCACCGCAAAGAACCTCCAGGAAGAATTAGAGAAAACCATCCACTGTCTCAAGTCATAGGAAATGTTGAAGATGGTGTTCAGACCATACGTAAACAGCCGATTAACTATAGAGAAATGGCATGCTTGTACTCTGCGTGCTCTACAATTGATGGCGTAACATGTTTTGTCTCTAAGTTTGAACCAAAAAATGTCAAGGAAGCACTGACTGATGAGTTCTGGATAAATGCTATGCATGAAGAACTAAATCAGTTTGTTCGTAGTGATGCTTGGTATCTTGTTCCCAGACCAGCCAACAGAAATGTTATCGGCACAAAGTGGATTTTCAAGAAAAAATCTGATGAGAAGGGAACAATCGTACGAAACAAAGCATGATTGGTGGCTCAAGGGTATACTCAAGTTGAAGGGCATGATTTTGATGACACGTTTGCCCCAGTAGCAATAATTGAGTCCATACGGTTGTTGCTTGCTGTTGCATGTCATCTCAACATCAATCTATATCAGATGGATGTGAAGGCAACATTCCTCAACGGTGAACTTAAAGAGGAAGTATATGTTGAACAGCCAAAAGGATTTGAGGATCCCCACAAGGCAGATCATGTCTTTCGACTAAAGAAGATCTTGTATGGACTAAAACAAGCACCACGTGCTTGGTATGGACATCTCACAAACTTCCTTCTCAAATACAGATTTGTGAGAGGAGGTGCGGACCGGACATTGTTTATCAAAAGAGAACATCAACACATTCTTATCACTCAAATCTATGTTGATGATATGATTGTCGGTTCCACCTCACGTAACATGCTCAATGATTTTTAAGGTACAATGTCTACGAAGTTCGAGATGAGCATGGTGGAAGAACTTACATACTTCCTTGGACTTCAAGTTAAACAAGGATAAGATGGCATCTTTATCTCTCAAAGCAAGTATGCCAAAGAGATGATAAAGCGTTTTAACCTTGAAGGAGCCAAGCACATGAAGACTCCCATGGGCTCTACAAAAAAGTTGACTAAAGATGATGTTGGAGAGGATGTTGACCCAACACTCTACAGATCAATGATATGGAGTCTACTGTACCTAACATCTACTCGTCCAGATCTGATGTTTAGTGTATGTGTATGTGCCAGGTATCAAGCTAAACCCAAGGTATCTCATATTAAAGTTGTTAAAAGAATCATCAAGTATGTTGCTGGAACATTAGATTTGGGAATCTTCTTTTCTAAAAATATGAATATGAGCTTGATATGTAATACCCCGAATTTTCCTAATACGATTTAGATATCTTACTACGACTAATTAAGGATTTTAAGAAGAGACTATACCATGTTAGGACCTACCATGAGAATTTGGCACCCGGCGAAACTTTTTAAACGTTTCTTTAAAATTGAACTTTTCATGCATAAGTCAAAAGCATGCCAATATTGTACTCATTTTGTAGGGTTTTTCAAAAGAAAAATATTGGCACTAAGTTTTCTCAAAAAGGAATTCGTACGTAACCGCTACAAATTTTTGAAGTTTAAGCACGTCGTATAAAAAATTAGTTTTTCCATGCATAACCGAAAGTATATCAATATTATAGTCATTGTGTAGAGTATTAAGAAAGAGAGATGTTGACATTAAGTTTGTTCGAAAAGGAGATCGTGTGTAGAAGTTACGACGTTTTAAGATTTAAGCATTAATAATAATATAATAATAATATAATATAATATAAAATAAAATAAAAAAATTAATAAAATATTCAAATGTTTTGCTATAAAAGGGGAGGGGTGTCGAACCATTTTCATCTGCACAATTGAGCAGAAGCTCTTTCTTTCTTCTGCTTTTTCTCTCTTCTTCTCTCTTTCTCCTCCTATCATTTTGGAGTATCGAGGTTCTGCGGGTTTGGAAATTGAAGATCGATTTAAATCAAGGTACGTTAGGGTAAGGTCGATGGTAGGCATGGAGCTTGACAAAGGTGGCTCAGCCGCCGTCGAGTTTCCGCCGCCATCGCTCCGATACCGTTATCTTCATTCTTTCTCCTCTGTTCTCTTCTTTATTCATTTTCCCCTTCGTGACTATCAGTCTATCAGACGGCTAAGGTCCCTTAAGGTTTTGAGTTTCTGACCATAAGATTCGTTACTCTGCCGGATTGAATTTTAGATTTGGATCCCGGTTAGGATTGACATATCATGATTTATTGCATTATTTCATGTTTTTCTAAAGGAAAAATATTCACAGTCTATCATTTTTCAATAAAATTTCTAGTGCATGTAGAGAAAAAAATATAGAATTTTATGAAAGAGATTTCATTAATTTTCATCGGTCCAATTTTCATAGATCTGAAAAAGACTACGAATCTTCTCGAGTAAGCTTCGAAGTAAAGTTGCATATTTCAAAAATATTTTTGCATATTACTAGAAAGAATAATGCTCTGAGTATTTTTGCCTTCTGGGCCAAGTTGATTTGAAAACCCGGGTATTGCAAAAATGACCTTAGAAGATCGAGAAAACCCTCGATTCCTCATTTTTACTTTATTCGCGTTACGTTTTGGGATTTGAGGCCAAAAGTTGTTCCGTATAATTGTCAGGTGCTTACGATTACGAACGAGACGTTTGACTAATTTACAGTTATCACACGGTATTGGTATTTGCTGACAGGTGGGTGTATATATGTTTTCAAATGTATTTTTGAGTTATTAAGCTCTGATATTTATGAAAATCAAAATGGATGTCCATGTTAAAATGTTTTGCTCCTTATTGGATAAGTGATCCCTCAAGCATGACGATCGGATCATGTGCTATGTTAGCGCATTGGCACATGGTTAGTGTACATGTGGGTTTATGTGGGCTGTCCCCATATATTCTCGAGTGAAGTCAATTTGGGTAAAAGTTCCCTACTGATGAAGGACATAAATGATGGACCTCTATGGGCTGTCCCCATATGTTCATAGAAGGGTATCTAATGCCAATATTGAGCCAATGAAAATGAGATCTCAACGGTTTTGGTATGCATAGAATGACATTTCTGTTTTAAAACTTTCTATGTGATACTGTGCAAACATGGATATTCCTTTTCAGAAAATGATTTCGCAAAAAGGTTTTTAAATGGCATAACCCACGGGGTACATTAGTACTCAGCCCTGCAAAATGTTTTCAAATTGTTTAGCAGATTGAGCGGTTGGTGGTGTCGTGCGAGGCTACGGCAAGGGTTGTTGCAAACTGTCATGTTATGTATTCTGCTGCCAAGCTCATGTTCTTTTCCAGTCTCTGATTCTTCATGCATTCATGTTCATAGGAGAGCTTAGAAGTAGTCGGCCCCTCTTGGACGCTCAACTCCTCGGCCCCTTGTGTAGTGTTCGAGCGAATGCCGACCACACTTGGTGAGGTGGGTGAGTGACTCCTTTTGGCGAGCTAGGCTCACTAACCTCCGCCTCTGATCGACGGTTCTTATTGGACGATTCGGCCTCTCGAGGATTCTGGATTACCGTTCCTACGAGACGAGCTGTATTATCTCCAATCCCGTCTTTCATATTGGATGATTCGGCCATTTGGGATTCAGGATTACCGTTCCCATGTACCGAGCTATATTATCTCCAATTCATTTCATTATGGACGATTCGGCGGCTTGGGATTCTGGATTACCGCTCCCATGTAACGAGCTATAATCTCCAACCCCGTCATGCATTGCATCTCTTGCATCCAATTGCTCATTGATCATGGCATCATTGTTGACTATAACTATTGGTGGATTTATTTATCTCTTCCCCCATTCAGATTAGTCCTAGTTATAAACGAGTTACTGTCCATTTTTCAAGGACAATTCTTCTATCATGATTACACGTTCCATGTCCCCCTTTCTTCCCCGCTTCTTTTCTTTCCCCCCAGTCACGCTCTGGCGCATGCGCCGTCCCTCGGGATCGGGGCGTGACATGATAGGGTTTAGTGATTCTGATTGGGCTGGAGATGTGGATGATAGGAAGAGTACGAGTGGAGGTTGTTTTTATCTAGGTAACAACATTGTGTCATGGCATAGCCATAAGCAAAACTGTGTTTCCTTATCCACTGCTAAATCTGAATATGTTGCAGCAGGCAGCTGTTGCACACAACTGCTGTGGCTCAAACAAATGCTTAGTGATTATGGCCTAGATAACAATGACCTGGTTGTGTACCGTGACAACATGAGCGCTATAAAAATTTCCAAAAATCCTGTTCAACACTCAAGAACAAAACATATTGACATAAGACACCATTTCATTAGAGATTTAGTAGAACAAGAGGTGATCAAGCTAGAATATGTGAAAATAGAAAACCAAGTTGCTGACATTTTTACAAAATCTTTGGATCATGAGAGGTTTGTATACTTACGAAAGTCTCTTGGTCTGTGTTTTTACCACTAAAAGTGTGTTTTTATGCTACACCCACCTTACTGCTTTCTATATCAAAGGGTGTAGCTTGTGTTGTTTAACTTGCTGGTATAACATCTTAGCTAACACGTTCTCTGTACAGACGCCCGATATTCTCCTATATATGTTTTATGTAACTGTGTGGTAAACAATCCAAGTAGTTTAGGGGGCACGGCGTTCGCTGCGACGATGCTACCTCACCAAAGGATTGCAACTGCGACTGCTTTTGAGGGGGAGAGGCTAGGGACACGGCGTTCGCTGCGACGATGCACTCTACGCTAACTAACCCTTGGATTCTTGTAGTTCTGCACATATTTTATTTCTATAAACCGGGTGGATGTTGCAGCGATGTTGGCACAACATAACAAGTTAGACTATTTTCTCCAAATGTTGACTTTCTAAAATGTTACTACAACATCTCTATCAGAAACTTGTGTTTGATGTCCCGCATGATCTCGCATCCCTTAAAAATTGCTTCCTCTCCTTTGATAGTGGATTATAACTGTCAAGTAGCATGTTCTTGACTGTGTCAGGGAGGACGTGAAACGGCATACTTTCCCTATATTTGAACTGTCGCCAGTCTGTTTCCCTACCCTCATCATGATTTATTTTTGCCACAGTTGTCACTCACCACACAAAACCATAGAAAAACCGACTCTCCTTTTGAAAGCTCTTACTGCCCTAACACCGATTCTTCAAGCGTGCCTATCTTCCCAAAAAGGGGGAGAACAATATTGGTGCAACACTGACCTTTTTTTGTTGGAATGACATGGATGTTGCTGCGTGTGATGTGCTTGTATCTATGTTGTTGCTGATGTCTCTATCTATATTGTTGCTGCTCTTGAAGTTGTTTTACAAGCATGAACATAGGGGGAGCACTCTCGTGAAGCTATAAGAAAAGTTTTGTGAAGAAGGCACAAAAACAGGGGGAGTTTGTTAGGTTTCTAAGTTTTGATGTTATTTGAAGTGTTGACCTAACATTTGTGTTTTTGTGTTCTTCACATGAATGCTGACCGGGACTCCAGCTCAGCATGACGTGAAATGGTGACATAGCACCCAGCTCAGCAGCCACATGGAGTGCTGACTCGGCAGCGTTGAAATAACACACGTAGGCTGGAGTAGAGACCAAGTCTTGAGCCATGCAGTTGAGATATTCATGCTAGTGGAATTCTGTTCCACAAATCCAGGAGTCAACAACCAACTGAAGACCAAGTCTTGCCATACAGTTGAGATATTTATGATAGTGGAATTATGTTCCACAAATCCAGGAGTCAACAACCAACTAAAGTGCTTCCACAATTCCAGGCTGTTATGCGGAGACAACAACTGAACTGCGAGAATTGTGGAAGACATGGGCCAACAGTTACTATATTCGTGGATCCAAGCCCATGTAGTCTATCTATAAATACTAGATTCATTCTTTGAGTAGATAGACGTTTTTGCAGATTAATTTCGTAGTTTTCATTCTGTATGTTTCTTAGATCTTAAGAACATACATTTAGTGTTTTAGTAATAGTGTTGATGTTATTGTGTTGCTCAACATTGTAATAGCTCAACACTTGTTTTGATTATTCTTTTGGCCGTAAGGCTTCCGTGTAGGTTATTGATTTATATAACCTACGTAAAAATATCTCGTGTCTTCTACTTTAGCTTCCGCAAGTTTTTCATTTAGAGTGGTTGATACACTTTCATTGTAAAATTACTTCATTATCATTTATTAATAATTAAATTTAAAAACTTGATAAATTTTTTTGACTCAAGTTATAACATTGTTTCTATCATAATATATGGTCGCCACCGCCGCCACGATTGCCGTCACATTTGTCATGTCTCAAACAAATTCAAACAAATTAAACAAACTAAACAAACATAACCAAGTGATAGTCGTGTTTGTGTAATTTCATTTCCATAATTATATATGTTATTAAACAAGCATGACCAAATGATCAAGTGACAGTTGTGTTCGTATAATTTTATCTTCAGTATCACACATGTAATTATACGAGCATGACCAAGTAACAGTCGTAGTTGTGTAATTTCATCTCACAATCACACATGTAATTACACGAGTTTGATCAAGTGACAGTCGTGTTCGTGTAATTTTATCCCCACAATCACATATGTAATTACATGAGCATGACTTCTTTTGGTCGCGCAATTATGGTCCCTAATTAATAACTACATAGTTTTTTATCATTTAATTATATAATGTCAATTTTTCTATGCGAGTCAGAATTGTAACTAACATCAAGTACTATGCGAGTCAGAATTAACGTAGTAATACACTAGTTTTCTCTTGTATATTAATTCAAATTTCTTTTATTTCCGAAAATTTTCTCAAACTTAATAGAATTACGTTTTCCCTCACATATTAATTTACATTCCAAATATAGTCACAAATAGTCGTAGAAAATGAATCCTGTGATCTGGAAAAATGAGAAAATAAAAAAATTTAAGATTATTTGTACATGAAGACAATATTTATGATAATTCAAAAGTCACTATCTCATTTTATATAGATGCAGTAGTAACTCGTTGGAAATGAATTAAGATAACAATTTATTTGTCTATATATACATGTACATGTACAACAAGTAAAATCTTATAAGAAATTATGAAATCATTACTACTTAACAACTATTTCAGATATGATATGGAATACGGCTATTAATTTTTTACACGACACGATAATCCAACACACACACTAAATTGATGGGTTAATGTTAGTTCTTATCGGGTTCGATTCTTTGTCAAGTTGACCCGACAAGAACACTAAATTATTGGGTCCAATTAGAGATGCCAATAACATAAATTTAGAATATACTAGTATGTGGAACCATGCGATGCACGAAATAATTTGATGGAACTCGGTTGAAGAGTTCACGATTCACAGGATCCATATCTAATAAATAAATAAATATGTAATTCCTAGCAAAAATAACACATACGAGAAGATATAAATTTGCAAAATTAAATGTAGGACAAAATTTAATCTCCTAGTTCATCATGTTTCATTACCAATACAACAACATCAAACTATTAATCATCAAATCAAATAACCATATTATCACATATTAACATGTTGGGAACCCTAAAGTTATTTAGTTTTGATGATGGCCTTTCGAAACACACTTAGCTGTTTCTCTAGCTTAAACTGTTCTAAATTGTAAAACAGATCACTATGTATAAAGTGTATCGGGTTATGGAACAGATTAGGAGATGACTTAAAGCATAAAGGAAATATTTCTATAGAAGTTAAATCTCAATTTAGAATAGCGACCAGATCGATGCCTACAGCGAGGAACCAGAATGATTGAGTCATCAACCCACCAGCTGACATCATCCTACACATCATATGCTCTTGCCACGTCAAGATCAAGTCCATCCAACTGGGATTGGAAAGAAGATCTTCGGTTAACACATAGAAGGAAAGAGACCGTTAGCAATCTGCTTTCCATAAATCAAAGATTGAGTCAACCTTTCCTATATGGCAAGAACAAATATGATGGAAACCATTGATTGGCAATATACCATCTATCTCACGCCAATCAACAACGGCTAGAATTTTTAATTCAATGCCTATATAGTTGAAGTAAAAGATCTGGAGAAAGACAGAGAATACACGCAAGCAATACTGTTATTATCTTCTCAAGCAATCAAAGCTGCAATCCAGACTAAGAGCTTCAACATCTTGTGATTCTACATCACACCAACCACCTCGATTCAAGTCTGTCTTGTCGAGAGAAAGGAGATCACCCTGCTAGCTAGTAGTTTTCTAGTGGTAACGTAGAGGTAATCTGTTGTAAAGGGACACGACCCTT